>CM053791.1:452976495-453321495 GCA_028749045.1 Cupressus sempervirens
AATCTAATCCAAAAACATTGCTCTCATTAGGAAAAAATTCCCATTTAGGTTTGAGAAAATGTGGATGCAGCATCCAAACTTTCACTCTTTATTGAAAAAGTGGTGGAATATCAAAATTGAATACTCGACTATGTTCTATGTGGCTAATAAACTCAAAAATATTAAAAAAAGAGTTAGAGAATGGAATAATAATTATTTTGGTGAGATATTTGAGGGAAAATCTAAATTTAAGTTTGAGCTTCAAATTATCCAAGACAATATTTAGTCAGATGGTTATTCATAGGAGTTCCTTAGGGAAGAAAATGAAAAGTTGGTAAATTACCATGATATTATATCTAAAGAGGAAACCTTTTGGAGGTATAGATCAAGGTCTATCTAGTTGGTGGAAGGTGATCACAATAGTAAATCTTTTCATCTAACTACTATGAAACATAGGGCTAAAAATTGTATTTCTAGCCTATCTAGGGGAAGGGATAAAATTACTAATGAAAATGATATATCTAGAGAAATAGTTTCCTATTTGTCATTCCTCCTTTCTATTGACCCAAGTGTTGATGAATTTAGAAAGATGGAGCTCCTTGAAGCTATTCCTCAAGTTATTAATAATGAGAAGAATAAAATGATGATAGCTATTTCTTCTAGGGATGGAATTTATAAAGTTGTCTTCTCTTTTGAAGGAGATAAATCTCTCAGCCCAAATGGGTTTCCTATGTTTGTCTTCCAAAAAATTTGGGAAGTGGTTGGTAAAGATGTTTGTGGTGCAGTGAATTTTTTTTGGGGCTAAAAGAATGCTTAAGGTATTAATTCTACTTTGATTTAGCTAATCCCAAAGAAGTGTGGTGCCGATTCCTCTAAATATTTTAGACCTATTAGCCTATGTAATTGTATTAAAAAAATAATCTCTGAAGTTCTAAACTTGAGATTATTGGTTATCCTTTCCAAAATTATTTTTGATCAACATGATGGTTTTATCCTTTGAAGAAAAATTCTAAATTATATTATTGTTGTGCATAAAAATATTCATTCTTTATCTCTATCTAATTCTCAGGGTTTTGTGATGAAGGTGGACATAGCTAAAGCTTACAATAGAGTTGTCTAGAGTTCTCTTCAAAAGGTGTTGTTGACATTTGGTTTTAGTGAACAATGTCTTAAGATTATAATGCAACTTGTTACTACCTCTTCTCTAGTAGTCTTAGTTAAAGGGAGTTCTTCTAAATTTCTTGAACCCTTAAGCGGTTTGAGACAAGGCTATCCAATATATCCTATTCTTTTTACTATTATGGCTGATAGTCATGGGAGGTATATGGGTAGGTTGGTTTTGAAAGGGGAAATTCAAGGTGTTAGGCCTACTTCCCAATCGCTTCTCTATTCTCATGAACAATTTGTGGATGATATTATTTTTATGGAAAAAGATGATGTGAGGGAGGCAAGGAATCTTAAAAAGGCTTTGAATTTATATTCAATAGTCACTGGGCAATTGATTAATTGGGATAAGAGTTCTCTTTTATTTTATTTTATTAATACCCCTATTATTAGGAAATGAAAAATTTCTAACATTTTGTGGTGTTCTATAGGTTCCTTTCCAAGAACTTACCTTGGACTCCCTTTGGGGTTTAGTCAAGTTCTGAATCCTTTTTGGAAGATTTAGTGGAGAAATTCAACAAGAAATTAGCTGGTTGGAAAGGAAATATGTTGAGTCAAGTAGGCAAAGTGACTTTATCGAAGGCTTGTCTGCAGAGTCTCCCCACTTATGCTCTTAGTCTTTTCAAAATTATAGCTAAATTTGCAGATGCTATTGATAAAATCCAAAGAAATTTCTTGTGGTCTGGTATTGAAGAAACAAAGAAAATGGCTTTGATAGCTTGGGAAAAGTTTTTTAAACCTAAGATTAAAGGAGGTTGTTGAATTAGATCAATTAGAAGTATGAATAAAGCCCTCTTGGGTAAACAAGGATGGAGAATGTACCATGATGACAAATAATAGAGTTCTATCTAGAAATATCAGTATCTTTATAGTGCTCCATCTATTTCTGATTTTCTATCCTACCCTATTATTTTTTATTCCTCTACTATTTATGGAGTGGTTCAAGGGTCTA
Organism: Cupressus sempervirens; assembly: GCA_028749045.1. Lineage (NCBI taxonomy): Eukaryota > Viridiplantae > Streptophyta > Pinopsida > Cupressales > Cupressaceae > Cupressus > Cupressus sempervirens. Next base: position 452,978,591 of record CM053791.1, read on the forward strand.
AACATATTTTGAATAAAGGTTGTAAATGAAAAGTTGGGGATGGAAGAAATGTTAGGTTTTGGGAAGATGAGTGGATTTTGGATCATCCTTTGATGGATGATTTTGATGATGTCACTCCTATAGAAAGATGTAAACAAGGTTTTGGAGATTATGTAGTGAACCATTGGACTATCAATGGGTGGGTAAATATTCCATTATTTTTCTAGTATTCAAATATCTCTCAATTCTTGTAACATTTATCCTAACAATGAGGATACTATGGTGTGGGGGATAGAACCTAGTGGTTATTTCAAGGTGTCATCAGTGTTTAGAGTGGAGGAGAAGGTCCATCCCCTTGTGGGCCAAAGCTTGGATGAAAGGTCTTATCCCTAAAATTAATATCTTCTTTTGGAATTTGCTTCAAAATAAAATTTTAACTTTGGATAATTTGTTAAAAAGAGGTATTTATATTGTGAAAAGATGTTCCCTATGTAAAATGGAAATTGAAGACATCAACCACCTTTTCATGAATTATAGCTATAGCTAGAATGTTTGGGGATCCCTCCTCAAATATTGGAATATTTTGTGGGTTGAGCCAAGTAATATTGCTGAGTGTTTTCAGAGATAGAAATTTCTTGCAAGAAAACCTGATATTGGATTCCTATGGAATATATCTCTTCCCCATCTATGTTGGGGCATATGGAAAGAAAGGAACAATAGAATTTTCATAAGCAAAGAATCTCTAAATGGGTGGTGGGTCAAAATATCATTAGGGAAATTTAAGAGAACTTTATATCCCAGAATAAAAATAATGATGATGTGTATATTAGAAATCCAATGAAAATGATAGGAACTAGTATTAAACACAATGAGCATAGAGAGGGTGTGATATAGAGTTCCCCTTCTCTGGGTTGGTTGAAAGCTAATTTTGATGATTTTGCTAAAGGGAATCCTAGAAGAGATGGGTGTGGTGGAGTCCTCAGGGACCATTATAATGGAGTGGTGGATGTTGTGGCTATCCCTATTGGTCATTTGACAAGGCATAAAGTAGAGGCTATTGCTGCTCTTTACATTGTTAGAATGGCAATGGAAATTGGTTATAAGAATTTATGGATGGAAGGGGATTCCTTAAACATAATTAATATCCTAAATAATGAGAATATGGTCACATGGAATATTGATGGTAGTATTATGGAAATTAAAAATTTGATCAATTTTTTTCATAAAGTTATCATATCTCATAATTTCTGAGAAGGCAATAAAGTGGCTGACTGGATAGCTAAAAAAGTAGTGTACATGTACGAAAGGATGCCATGGAGCGACAACCTCAGCAAGGAACATGAGTTAATGGTGATCATTAATTATGACATGACTAATACAATTGAAGGAAATATTATGTGAGATTTTGCAGATTATTATGGTAAGTGGTGGCATTATTTTGGATTATTGTCATATTTCAAGGAAGTACCTTTTCATTATTAGCAAGATGACTTGATACATTTTCTAGGTGAATAGGTTTCTCAAGGTTAAAGATGTCTTGTCTTCTATGAAAGTTACCATTTTTTATAGAAATTATAGAGCTGGGCACATTATGGGTGGGGAGATGAAGAAATATGAGCCTGCTACCTGCAATGAATGGAAAGCTAAACATGGGGTGTGGGAGATTCTCCAAAAGGGAAAAGTGATAACATATATTGAGAAGTTACATAGTTTTAAACCCCATATTAATGAATACTTCTTCAAGAACTAGTCTAAGGAGAGGGTTACTCTTCATGGGGTAACAGTGGATTTGACAAAGGATTTTATTGCAGAGATACCTCATCTTCCTATGGAGAGTCTAAAATTCAAAAAGGAAACCAACATATCTAATGTTGCATTCAAGAAATTTCCCAAAAGTAAAGAGGAGGGAAAAAAGCTTGTGAAGAATGGGGGTAATTTGGAAAGATATTTTATCTTGTGTCCATGAGTATTTTATTTTGGATGGTAGATTGAAAAGGGCCCATAAATTCCATTTTGTTTTTTGGAACCATTTTCGGTTTAAGGATATGTCATCCTTTTTCTACTATTTGAAATTTTCCTTGCTAAAAAGTCTCCATGCCCATAGAAAGAAAGAGACCAGACTCGTGCTCCATGAAGGTCTTATTTTGTTGATTGGAAATTATTGTAGAAAAAATACAGTGAATCTTTCACCTGTAGTGAAAAAGAAGAAGAAATTTATAGGAAATGAGCCTCTTTATAAGATGAGTGCTAAGAAAATTAAAAGAAATATTGTGAAAATTAACTAAGGAGGCTAAAAAAACTAAAAAGGTTAATGTGGAAGCTATGGAGTCTGAGAAAAGTGAAGATGTAGAGGACAGAATGGAAACTGGGGATCTTAGTTCCAATCTGGATAGATATTCTAGTAGTTAGGTATCTCTTTGGTTAAAATGATGGTAAAAGTAGAAAATAGGGGAAAATGGAGTCAAAGTCAATTTCATAACCTTTGGGCTACAATGAGGAAATTATGACTCAAAGTGAAAGTCCCATAGCTACTAAAAAGGATGTAATTAAGGTCAAGCTCTTAGTGAACTCTAACAAGGAGAAGAATGTAGAAGTAAATTCTCTGGCGATTAAAGAGAAGAATTTGAATAAGGAGATCCAGAAGGAGATGACGGCTAAAGAGAGTTTAAACAATAAAAATTAGTTACATCTGAAGGGAACCCAAGAAGTGACTACTAATTCAGAGATAGGGTATGATGAGGAGGCCAAAGATGATGATAATATGGTGAAGCTATCTTTTCTCCATAAGGCTAAGCTGAAATTTGATGCCTCTCTCTAGGTCGATTCATGGCTCTATAATGAAATCATTGTACTCAAGAAAAAATTGGGAGAGCTCTAGAGAGAACTAGATAAGGAAAAAATAAAAAGAATCTAGATAGAGAATTAGGTAGGAAACATTCCTAAGAGGTTGAAGGCCTATGAAATGAAACTATGAAATTTGGTAAAGGATAGAGGGCAATGAATAGACATGGTTACTTCCATTTTATGTGCTACTACTACAAGCATTGGTTAAAGAAGCAACAAGGAGATCATTCGCCTATTGCTATCAATATTTTGGGTGGCCCTAGCAAAAGAACTAGACAAAGTATAAAGAGGGTTGTAGTTGATGTGCCTAGTTTTGTTGTTGAAGATATCCTTCTAGGTACTCTAGTGGCTAGTAAGGATTTAGCTAAGGTTATCAAAGAGTTAGTTTAACTGCTGGCTCTGGTATCTGGTTAGGTTGCTAGGCATAGTTTTCTAGTTGTTCTTTCATTTCCAACTTTTTTAGCTGATAACTTTTAGATTCCATGTCCTTTTAAAACCTAGTTTTCAATTTTGAATAGTTATTTTTAAGTTCTAGGTCCTTGTAAAACCTGGGGTACTTTTTTTGTATATCTTTCTGCTAGCTGTAAGGGGTTTCGGGTCCCCTCAAAACATATTTTTATCTTAACCTAAAATATTAGATATGATATTTATCTCCTTAATTTCATATTTATAGTTTCTTGAAAATACTATATTTATTTTAAGTTTGGAGTATGCTTTTTGATAATAGTGTCTCTTATAGTGGATATTAGAGACTATATTTTAATAATTATTATAATGGGAATTGTCTAATACTTTAAAAAACAAGGTCAATACATATGATTAACATTTAAATGATAATAGAGTACACAAAATAGGTAACATGTAGTTTAAATTGTACATGACTATTAAATATATTATATATAGGCAATTAAAGATGTATCAGTAAGTGCATACATGTAGTACCACTTAATTGTAATGACCATTTATTAATAGTTATGATTTGTTAGTAATTCAATTCAAGTTCAACACACATTTTGATATGTATTGTATTATAAAATGATACCATTTAATTATGCCATGATGTATTCTATACAATCACAATACAAATGAGAAACCAAGCACATGAATATGCCAAATTAGATTCCCTATCAATTAAAAATAACTAAGAGAAATTACAAGAACTTTTACAAATAATTGCTTTACTTTCTATACTAGCTATCACATAGAATTCAAAATGCACTCCCATATTGACTATCACATAGAATTCAAAATGCACTCGCAAACTAATTGCCATTTAGAATTTAAAACAATCTTCCTTTGAATTCAATCTCACACCCATGCATGACATTGAATAGTGGGTGCTACGTGAAACTAATATATATACATGGCCATGGACTTTAGTAAACCATGGAAGAGAAAATGAAGTGCTTGGCATGCATTTCAAATTACAAACATGTAGCTAAGATATGTATATAAAAAATGTATTTCACTAGTACATTGCAATTGGGGGAGGTGGAAAAGAAAACCAGGGAGGTGGAAGATAAAAATGATAGAAAAAACTAAGGATTGTACATACCCTATCTGGTCTTATTCAATGCATTAAATGTAAGTTTTCTTAAATATTCTTTATTTGGATATTATTTTTTTCCATTTCTTGTGTTCATTTATTTATTTTGTAATACATTCACATAGCTAATTTATATTGTATTATATCCACTACATAATTATGTTGAGAGGCATATACAATGGGAGAAACAATTCCCAACATGAGAATATTCCAAGGAATAATCTGTGTAAAGAAAAAAGATTGAGAAGCTATTACAAAAGAAAATATTCTAAAATAATTAAGAAAAAATAAAAAAATATTACAAAAAGCCAAAAATAATTAAAATCAATAAATATAAAAATAGCTTAGATTGATGCACGCCATCTAGAATTTAAAAAAAAAATTCAAGTTAAAACAACCATCAAGAAGAGAAAGTGCCATTTTTTTACTTATAAAATAGGAATATCGCCCTTTATTTTATTATCCTCCCTCTCTGCACCCATATGCCCCTCATCTCATTAGGTATGAACGAGAACAAAGTTCCACTTGTAGTCCAATAGACTCCACCAGATGACAAAGGCTAAAGATGTCTCATGACGGCTAGCCATTACATTTTCCCCTTTCAAAACCCAAGGTCTTGGCTTGCTACTGAGTATCACACCTCCAATAGATAGGCCCTAGTTGGAGGACAAAGTACATAATATTTTCCTAGTTTGCTAAAGATTTTCTCATATTTTGTCTAATGTAACCAATTCAGATAAATATGCTATTAGTTATATTAGATAGAATATTTAGGCAAGATGGTCAAGACAATGATCAACAAAGATTTTGTGATGTTTGAACAAATTTGAGAGATGTGAATCCTAAGTTAGATGATTGGAATATTCTTATGACAAGGATCCCTATATGGCTTGACACTCAAACCAATGATGATTTTGACAAAGAACTACTCTTATTATCAACTAATGATAATGTCCAAAATAATAAGAGGAGAATGTTGTACTCTTTGAGGTATCTTGTTGCACACACTCTTGCAACTAAGAGAAGGAATGGTAACATAGTTGAAGATGGTTCAAGTGATGAACTAAAGTTGTAGTTACTAATCACTAAATATTTTAGGGTGATGTTGAATATGAATATTTGGATAGAAGCTAGCCTTGTCAATGGAGCTTTGGGATATATATAGAGTATTGTATACAAACCAGGAACTAGTCCTCTTGAACCACCAACCTATGTCATTGTTGAATTTGATAATTATTTTGGAATACCATTTTATGAGAACCATCCAAAAGTAGTTCCTATAGCCCCATTACAAATGGGAAGTACCTTAGAACTACCATTTAGATTGACATGGGCATTGAAAATTCACAAATAATAGGGACTAACTCTTAAAAAAGAAAATAATGATATAGGTCTGAAGGAAAGAATTGGATTAACATTTGTGGCTATTTCTTGTGTAAAATCTATAGAAGGATTGAAAATAATGCAACCATTTACATATGACTACTATGAAAAATAAAAAGTGGGAAGCAAATTTTAAATAGGAAGGTAGGAGAAATGAGATTGAGAAGCCTTGAACATCAATGATGTAATAATGAGTTACTTTTACAAAAAATGCATAATTAATTATTGTTTTTTTTGTGTCAAATTTGTGCTTTATTACTTTGAAGAAACACACTGGTACTAGAAATTTGAAAATTATGTTCACTTATTCTTTAATGTCTATGAATGATCATTATAATACCATGTTTCCATACACAAAATTTCAATGCAATATAAGTTTTTACATTGATATACTCCACATTTCCTAATGATAGTTCACGTATTATGTTATGCAAAACATTTTGATTTCAAATTTATATCCCTCCAATTAAGTATCATTGACATGGTTTTGATTTCAATTTTATAACATATTTTGTTTTAGCTATGGCTACTTCAGACATAGAGTCAAAGATTGTTGACATGAGCCCAACAACTTCCATAGGCTCAAATCATTTCTTTGAAATAGATTTTCAGACATGCAAGTAGATAATTAAAGAGTCATGTATAACTATGCTCATAGCTCTTGAGAATGCATCTTTGACAATTGATGATGTACACGAAGTTGAGATAATTAAGATAGAAGATGTTGTGAGATTTGTGTGTAATACATCTGGAAAATTAGCCATGTTTCTATTCATGATGAAAGAAGTGTACAATGATTATTTAACAAACAAAGGTCATAATACAACTTTTATCTCTGAAGAATATGTGATGTACTTACATCATTATGGAGAAATGCTCTTTATGTAGTGAATTCATATTTTCCAATTTTGTCATTTTACTATATCTGAATAATTGTACTATGAGATACAATTCTCCTTTAATCTATGTATGAGAATAATAACATCCAATTTCACAACAAAGTTCCTATTTATTTCAACTATACTTTCAATTTTTTTGCAACATGTAACCTTCTCACTTTGTGAATCTAATATTAAACCCTTTGCATGATACATATCACTCATATGTTGGCCATTAAATTGATGTGCTAATTATAACACTTAACATATTCCACAAAATAAGATTCATTTTATACTAATATTTTTTCTAACCATTATGTCAATAACATTAGCTAACTAGACATGCTATAGGAATGCATAGTAAGCCTAATTCTCACCAATCAATACTCTAATTATAAATATAAATGTCATGCCCCAAATTTACCAAGGCAAAACACAACCAACAATTTTTTTTATACTCTATCAAACTACAAAGAGATTGAAGTCTAAAAATTCATGTTTCCTAAGGACATTAGGGTATCCCTAATTCGATCATGAGTTGGAGGCAATAATTAGCAACTTCTAGGTACATTGATACTCTAACTAGGTCTTAGGTGTTAGGGTTAGGATGCTAGTATTCCAAGTTAAAGTTTAGGGATATGTTTTTAGTTAGATGTGAGCATATTAAATTTTATTTCAAATTTTTTTTTTTGGAACATAACTAGGGTATTGGGCAAGAGTTAGCTTAGGAGGCATACACGTGACATTATTCAGTTACAACAAAGTGTTAATAAGTTACCTATTATCACTACACAATATATATAGGGTTAATTATCTTCATGAACATCATATTGTCCCATATCATTTACCATCTTTGTTAGTGCTTGATTACGATGCATTCATGAAATTTCTTTCCCCACTATAATGTGTCATATATGATTCACATCCTTCCATATTTTGGTTTCATGTACATAATCTTAATATTATGTAGATTATTTATTAGGAAATTCATTTCAAATGTAGTTGTCATACATACCCCTTTATTTATTTTGTTTTAATTATTTATTATTTTATTCATTAATTATGTATAATTAATATTAGGCAATGCTATTATAGAATCCTAAATCTTCCACCCCTAATATTCCTTCTAACTTGATCTACTACACATGCCTTAAACTACTTATTAATTTCAAAATGTTACTAATAATCCCATAAAGAATTAACATAATCCTAATAGCTTCTAACTCATTACCCTATGCAATAATATTATCCCTAAAACATTACTATTAATCCTATAATCTAATGTCTTATTCACTATAAAAAATTAATCTATAGCATAGTTACTTTACAATTTATTAAATAAGTCCTAATAATTCCCAATTAATAAAATACATTCCTAACTATTCCATACATTATTTAGTTAATTTATCTCTAATTTTATTTGTCACAATTCCACGTCCCAACATTACCCTCTAACCTAGGCTACACATATCCCTATCCCAACTTAACCAATGTTTACCTTATTAAATAATTAAAAAAGAAGCTACATCCAACTATTCCCTTTTACCCCTAGTCTAACACCTTTTTCCCAAGGTGGTTATCTCTTAGGTGGGTGGCCATCTCCCCATTACCCAAGATGGACACCAAGGGAATCCCTTTTCTAACTATGAGTGACATGTATCATGCAAAGGGTTTAATATTTCCACACACTTGGCGCCTAGGAAGATGAAACCATTTCATGATTGAACCACCTTTTTCAAGGCACATCACACTCTCCCCTAAGACAAGCACTTTACTATTGGCCCAAGATGGAGGTGGCTTGGGGTTGGTTTGGGACTGACTTTATGTCAGTAATGTTGCCCCCCCGCCCCCCAAAAAATTCTTTTCACATACACCTAAGTCTTCCTAAGACAAGGTAAGTGCTTGGGCGGGTGAGAAATCATAGTGTTAGTTAGTAAGTATATATTTATATATTTTTTATTGTTTCAAAAATAGTGACACAAGGGTCATGGGATTTTTATGGCCTCTTCTTACAAACAATCTAGGGAGTAAGTCATTATTATTATTTGTGCCTTACAATTAGTACATGTATTCTTTTTTTAAATCATCCAAGCACCAAACTCATAGTATATCCTCTTTGATTAAAATATTGCTTTATAATCTAGGGGAGGGAATTATTATATTTTCCTATACATTTTCTAGAGGTTTAATGTGCACCTACAAGCTTGTCCCCTTATGGGTTTTGAACTATGTATTCATTCTCAAGCTATTTTCCTTCCTATACTAACATGGTATTTTAATGAATATGTTTTGAGGATGTAATGGTGTTACCTAACCCATTAATTTATCAGGACTTGGAAAACCAAATGGACTAATTTTAATGTACATAAAATGAGCTATCAAATATGGCATCTTCCTTCCATTATGATGAATGCATAGCATATACATTTACACTACAACCATTTATGTATTGAATTAAATCAACCATTTCAGGAAAAAAAAATTGCAACCACTATGAAATATTTACACTAATTGAATTGAAAGGAGAAGTATTTCATTTACATGAATTCCCATATTGCATCAATCACATAATGTAATGACTTAAAATGACTATTTCCTTACAATTATAACTTCTCAAACTATCCTTACACCTTTTTCACAATATACAATAATATGAAATTTTCATTTTTATATCACATTGAAATAAAAATGGAGACTTGTAATCACAACACAATTGAGATGACATGAAACATTGGTCTCTATTTACACGCTTGATTTTTGCAACTTGTCAAGGGTGAAACCCTAACACCTTCAAGGAATCCATCTTCACAAAACCTACATACACACACAAACTAGGAACCATGGATGCTCACCTACCATCCTAGGATTGTATGAAGCCACTCATCGAGCAGGGGAAACAATGTCCAAATGGGATATACACGCAACATATTTGATAATGCATAAGCACTTACAAGACAACACATAACACTAAAAATATCGCTCCCATGGCTTGCACATTGATTCACCATTGGAATCATTTCACATTGGATGAAGGTGGGCTCTTCAAAGAGGAGATTTCATAGCCAAACATAAACATCATATTGCAATTGCATTTGCCTCTCAAGGTCATCATAAAATTCTGCTCCTTCATACATGAAGAACCCCTTATATCTCCCAAAACAACAAAGGTATATGGCTTCAATGGAGCCCATACTCCATGAAAGAACAACAACTCCTCATCATGAGGTAAATATTCTCAACTACAATGTTGATCCCAACTAATCCCTTCACCCAAGGCTTCTCTTCCCTACCAAGGGTGAGTGAATCCTTCACACCCATGATCAAATTCAACATTCAAATCCAAACAAGAAAATCAAGAAGGAAGAAACCAAACAATCTTCAAGAACACAATACACATTCACATTCCCACAACATAATACCAAAGATTCACAATGCAAAGATTCACAATACAATGCATGCTCCATTGACAAATTCTCCATACTTGCAAATTTATTTTGCCATACTAAAGGAAAGAAAATGAAACATGTTTGAAAACACCAACCTTGGTCGAAGCTAAAGGTAATGATAGTTGTAGTAGAGCTCTCTTAATCTCCCTCCAAACCTAACTATGTCTAAACTTAGAGAGTGGGTAAACAACCCACTAATTTGACCAAGAATCTCTAATAAGGCCTTCCCACTAACTATTTTAGCAAAGACACCTAGCTACTTCCTCTTACACACATGTCTCCTCTAATTTTGCAATATTTGACTTAGTGGGAACATGGGAGAAAACACATATGACAACTCCAAATTTTAATTGATGGAAGGATGCATGGGTAAAGGCCCCCCTTAGGTTGTCTAGGCACTCACATGGTCAAAATTAGGTCCCTAACCTGATTTACTATCATATGGGTAACTTATTTTCACCTAAAAGACACTTTGGGACCACTTAATGACCCCCTCAAAACCCTAGCCAAGTCTAAATTCGAATTTCCTTTGATTTTCACTCATCCTACCCGTTGTCAAGTGGGTTTACTTACTCATTAACAATGTAATTAGTTTTAGGGTAAATTTCCACCATGATCAAAACCCTAAATGACATGTCAATTACACACAAAGTCCACAAGTGTTAAGTGACACATAAAAAAACATTCCACATCACCATGATATGCCCCTAATGCATCTTTATGATTAAACATTTCCACATGCAAGAAAAATCACATTTACGAAGAAAAATACTTTCACAATGAGGCTTTTGAATCTTCCAAAGATTCACCTTGGTTAAACTATGTTCACAAAGGTTTGGAACTTGTTTCCCCCAAGAATTTCCATGGCTCCACTACCTGCACATTAAACTCGAGCATCAGTAGTCCAAGGAGATCATATAACACATATATCATCAATGCATATAATTTCAAATTTTTACAAAATCCATATTAACAAAATTCAAATTAAATTTCCTTCCCTAATCATTTCAAATAAATCATTCAAGATATTAGAGTCTCAAATCTGCATATCATAAACCATCATAATAAATTTAACATTTATCTGCATATCATTAATCATCATAATCCAATTAACATTTTGCATCACATTATGATCTAATACTATCATGCCATAAAATTGCATCCATATGTGTTCAATCATTTCATACACAATATCAAGTTCTTAGTGCATATCATAAATGTAACACACTACTAAAATATCAAAATCAATAGGTAAAACAATCCATTGTCCATCTAAATCTCGAATAACTGTCAAAATATCAAAATACAAGTAAAAATATCTATGCTATGATAGGTCATGGTGAGGCCTCACAATAAATAACATGAGTATAATACAACTTAAGGAACTTCGCTATACTTAATTTGCATAGGATTATGCTACGACACATATGCAAGGGGAGCATGATCATCATAAATGTACCCACAACACTATATTTATTTATAATCTTACAATGGTATTAGTAAAACTGATTGTATTCCTATTGCTAAGTCTAATTCTAACCTTATTTCAAATTGTGTGACCTTTTCATAAATGTAACTTTTACTATAACTATATATTCCTTTGAAATAAATTAAATTAAAAATTGGTCTAGCACACCTTACAATTTTCTAAAGTGGAACCATCACCCACTAATCTATAAACACAAAATATGATTTCTATTAAACAAGGGATCAAACAATATTATAACTTTTTGTATTGCAATCCCATTTCTTCTACACTTTTTGTAAAATCAGAGCAATAAGTAAGGAAACCCTCATCATATGAAGAAGAGGTGAAGTAAGCAACTTGGTTGTCTATTTGTAGAAACAAAATCATGCTAGCTCATTGTTGGATGCCTCAAGAAAGTAAACCTTCTCTAATGTCATTAAAAAATACATACGGTTCATTTGTTTTCACATTTTAAATTATATAAGTCAAATTTTCTTTTTCTCATTTCTATACAACAACTAGAGTACTTGACACCTACCTTACAATGTTTTAGATGAGCTTTACATGTATGCTCTTAACATGTATTTGAATTTTTCAATATAACACTTCACTAGCTACAATAAATTATATGATGATCCCATGTAAAATAAGAGATAGATATTGGGAAAACATATGCATTGGAAATCAATTATTTCCTTTTTCTTAAATATTCAAAATACTTTTTATATGGATTGATTCAAAAATGAAAATTTTGCACAATTCTCTGATTTTTAAAATTGACGCGTATTAAATATTTTTTATAGAATTAATGTAATATTTTCATTAATATTCAAATCCATTAGTATTTACAATTTAATATGGTGATCATTACATATCATAATGAGAGAAGCAAGAAATCATCAATTTCAAAAGTCATTAGTAAATTTATATTGTTAAATAAAGATTCTAAATAACATTTCCACATTCAAATATGTTACATAGAATTTCCTAATAATATTTAGATCTTTTATTTGCATGCTTTGGAATATTTAATTTTATATTTATTATTGTGCAATTGAAATAATTAAGCAGAGAGAACAAATAAATTAGATTTTATAAATAATCGTTAAGAAAAGAGAAAGAAATTAATTAATTTTAGATTTTATTTAGAAACTTAACTATTAATAAAACTCTTTGCATTCAATGAAAAAAATCAAGAGATAAATTAGTTTTAGATTTTATCAACAATTGTGTATTTCTTTACATTTTTCATATCCTCTCCAATTGGTGTTACCATTAGGATTCTAATCGATGCAACCAAAAAGGGATGCTTGAAATATTGAGGTTTTGTAATTACAATGGGTTTGGCTTGCAAAATCTTCATTTATGTTGATATAAACCATCTTCTTAGCCAAAAGCATCATTCCTCTCAAAATCACAAGAATTCTACAAACAAACCATTTTACAATTATAAGGCTATTATTTTTGGTTCTAGATTGATTGTAGTGGTCATGATTTGGGATTAGAGAACAAATCAAACTTCAAACTCAATGATTTAGTGCTCATATTTTTTATGTTTAGTGATTTTGGTGTAGTTTGTAGTGTATGAGTTCTTTTCTATTAAATGAATGTATGAAGGTTGTAGGACTTGCATAATGTAGCTAAGGTAATCATTTAGTGATAATCAAATCATTTAGGACATAAATAATATCCAAAGAGACTGTTCAAAATTTGTGAGATGCCTTTGCCCCCGATTGTTTTGGTTGTGGAGAAGATTGTTTCAAATTCGATGCCCCTCAACAATTTCATCTCCATCTACCCTGTCTTGTGGAAATTGACTTCAACCTCAAAACCTTGTGATAGCTGGTAAGTTATAGTTCATCCAAACTTGTAAAATATCTATTGTCTTTCATCTTTTAAAGAATTTTAATAGAATTTGGAAATTTACTTGGCATTAATTTTCATTCCAATTTTGGTTAAAGATCAATCTAATTTATTTTAGGGCCCATTTGGTTACAAGCATAGAAATAGGAAATTAGAATGGAAAATTGGAATGAGAATGAGAATGGGGAATGGGAATGGAAATTGGCAATCTCAGTCCTATTTGGTTCCCCTAAAATTTGATTAGGAATTTATTTTAATTTTCAAAGATGCTTTTCTAGTGGCTTGTTAATGGCAATACTCACATACCGCAATCGTATTTCACCAATCACTATTGCATTTGTGTTGTCTAGCGGTCATTACATGAGTGATTCCCACAAGCATTGCATGTGAATAGATTATGACTTTATTCTTAGTCTACCTCTTCAACTTGTAAAAGGAAGTGATGCAGGGAGTTCAGAGAGTCATAACTTTTGACTGGGATCTAGGTTTTCTTAGATTTTTATGGGTTTTTCCCAAAACCTACAGTTGAGGTGGATTCCAAATTAGGTAGCTTTGTTGGGGCCATTTCAATTTATTTTTCGAGACCCAGAAATTCCATCTTGACCTTTGAATTTTAGTTTAAGATATCTTAGGGGTTTTTTTTGTTTTTTCTACTTTTTAATAACTTTGAATTTTTTTTTCTAAATTTTGGAGATTAGTTGGCAATTTGCCTTTTTGGTTTAAAGGGTAGATATAGGAAACTTCAGATTTGCTTTCAAGGGTTTTTTAGAAGTTACAAAAAATGGCATATTTTTCTAGTTGTCAAAATTTGCCAAATTTAGAAATTTCTTATTTTCTCATTTGAGAGTCTGTTGTTATTTAATTGAGTTAGAGATCCATGTAGATGCAGTTTTTAGTAATGAACAATTTAGAGTTTGAATCTATATTGAGTTTTGTCATGAGTTATTAAATTTTTTGTGAATTAAGATCAGTGTGCTACATCAGGAAGCCATTAGAGCAACTTCAAACTGACATCATCTTCATCTTTTTCTTCAATGCTTTTGTTGCAATGGATGCTTATAACACTACCAATAACATGTATTCTTCCCCATATATTTATTTTCTTTGGTTGTAATGATCCTCTTAGTCGCTGCTCAACCTTCCTTTTCTCTGTTCAAGTCATCATCTAGTCTTGAGAAAAATTTAATAGTGGAAGAAGGTGCTATAGTTTATGTAGCATAGAAAAAGCTACTCCTAACCTTCGATGGATACATGCAAATCATCAAGGGAAAGAAAATTGCTATAAGATATGTGTGATGGACTCAGTTGTGCACTATTGGCACTTGAGAGAACACCATGGGAGACTTAACACCCAAAGATTTCAAGACAATAGTGACATATTTCTATTCTCCATTCCAATAATAGGTATTTTTGGGAAAGGATATATCCTCATTTTGGGGCTAAAATGGAAATACGTATTCCTATTGTATTCTAGCAACCAAACGAGCCCTAAGGTGTATTTAATTAATTCAAATAATTAACCATTAGTAAGTTTTTATTTATTAATGAATAAAATTAAATGTTTTTAAATAAGTTATTTTAGGAAAGATTCATTTGATGGAGGATCGTAATAATTCCTCATCTTCAACTTTACTTTAAGAAGTCTTAATTTGAAAAAGTGTAAAGATGTTGTTCTATTAAAAATAGAATGTTTTTAAAATTAGAATAGATCTTAAATCATAATATTAGAATATAAAGCTTAAATTAAAATAACTATTAAATCATAATATCAAAATGAAATATTTTTAAAATTAGAATTAATATAATTTTAAAATTAGAATAAAAGTTGTATGTTTTAACTAAACTTAAAAACATAATATTCTAAACAAAGACTGTTTTAAATCAGAGTTCTAAATAGAAATTTTTAATTTTTATAACTCTTTTACTGTGTTTTTTATAATTTAATTTTTTTTTTTTTTGTTCTGTTTCAAAAGTATTATATATTGTTAAAAAGTATTAAATATTATTAAAATTTGATTTAATCTAAGATTTTATTTTATGAGGATTATAATTATGAAAAATTGAAGAATTTTCTTTTCCATTAAGGATTGATTTCAATGTTTATAATAAAAAATTGAAATGGTCGTTTGCATTCTCTTAATGTTAAAGGTATAAAACATGAATTTTCATAATGGGATGAAAGTTGAAGTGTGTTGCGATGAAGAGGGTCTCCACGATGCATGGTTCCCTAGGACCATAATAGGATATGTCACCAACACACATAAGCCTAAGTTTGTCATTAAATATGATAATTTTATAACTAATTATAAATGGACTTGAGAACCTCTTATAAATCAGTTATTTTATGAACATATTAGACCTACACCTCCAGTAGTTAGTATACCTCAATACATTATGTTGGATTTAGTTGTAGACATGTTCTAGAACGACTATTGGTGGATGAGTGCTATTGTTGAGAGATTTGAATATCCTTTAAGTTAGCAATAGTTTCTTGAAATATATTTTTCTCATACTCAAAATCTTCAAGCATATTCTCATGCCCTGTAATGTCAAGTCGATGATTTGGTTAATGAAAGATGGATACTAAAACAATGGTATTAAATGTCATTGTTTCTTTTGTGTGGAGATCCACATATTTTTGAGTTTTAGTCTTTTGGATTGGAATATGAGAGTGATTATCTCCTAAAGTGGATTACCTAATTTTCAGGCACTATTATTTTGTATTGGGAAATGGAAGATCACTTATTGATATATTTTGTAATAAAAGGTTTTTTCAAACATTTTATTTTCACGTGTATCCAATATTTTGATGAATAAGATAACTTATTTCCATGATGCAATAATATTTTGTGACTATTTATCTTAATGTTTATATTTTTCTTTAAAATTATTGCACTTTCATAAATCTTCTAATGTATTTTCTTTTCTCAATTGTTCATGTTCTTTGTTTCTTCTTTATCAATATATTTTACAGTATACTAAAAAAGTTTAAAGTATTTGTCTCCATTCATGGATGTTTTATGCATACATTTTAGATACATATATAAAACTATTAATCTACTTGTAGAGTAACTTGCTCCAATTCTTTATTCTACTTTGTAATAATAATCTTGATTGGTATTACATTTCTAATGTATATGTAAATATATTTTACATAATTTAGTGTTATTTCTCTCCATTCATGCATAATTTATCTATAAATTTAAATACATATATAATTTAATCATGATAGCTATAATATTTCTGATGTATTTATAAATATACGACTATTATGAGAAAACTAAAAGTGGGAAACATATTTCAAAGAGAAAAGTAGAAGAATGTAGACTTGGATGTCTTGAAAATCAATAACATATTTGAAAATTATTAAATAAGATAGAATTATTTGTATTCTCTTATATTATATGATCATCATCCTCAAGTATTATATTGTTAATCTTATTGCGAACATTGCTAGTTTATATTCCACACTTAGTGGTGAGTAAAATTACACATGCTCAGTGTAACATGATTATGTTAAATTTTTAATTGTTGGAAGATTCATTTGGATGAAATTTTATTTTACTAATAGTCTAATTTCTAAATTTTACTATGATCATTAATTGGGCCCTCAAATTAAGGTTGCAGTAAAATTAATCCAACTCATAACGACCACTTAGATTAAGATAAATCATAATAAAGATAAATTAAACATCATAATAAAGATAAGTTAAACCTTAGTTCTAATATTATCTAAGGTTTCAAACAACTTTTCTCTAAAACCATATTAAGCATAAAATAAATGCTAATATAATTGTAAAATGTAACCCAAGCTCTAATTACAATGTATAATATAATAGTCACCCTAACACTAAGTGGAATTATAAAAATACCATTGATCATAATTTGAATATGAGCACTATCCTTAGAAATTTTTGATAACCATAATACTAACATTATGTGTAACAATAACGAGTTAAACTTGATTGTAATACAAACACTATCCATAGCTATAACCTTCACCTTGAAAATATAATTGAACTTAACCATACAAATAAAAATAATCCTAACAAAGCCAAATGTATCCAAAAGATAACCATAACTTATAATAAAAATTATTGTATTGTCAAAGAAGACATGAGGGTGGAAATATTGTAAATTGCATATTGAACTTATCTATTACGTTACCCATTACCTTTTCCTAAGTCTTATAGAAAGCTATAAAAACACATATAATCTAAAACCCTAACCCTAACTCTACTACTATTTGTAACCCTAATTATAATCCTAAACAACTACATGTTTAACCCTTACTCTAATTATAATTCTAACCCTAAGCTTTCTCCTAATCATATGTGTAGTAACTATAACTCTAACCCAACTTCTAAATGTAACCCTTACCCCAATCATGTTTCCTAAGCCTTAAATCTAATCACAAGTTAGTCTGTATTATAGGTCCTAACCCTAATCCTAACTCTACCCCTAACCATAACTCTAATCCTATTTATAACCATGTCTTTAACCTAAACCCTAATTTTAACCCAAACCCTGGCTTTGACCCTAATCCTAACCCTAACCCTAACTTTAACCCTAAATCTATCCCTAACCCTTACCCTAATCCTAACCCCTAACATAATCCTAACTATGACCCTAACTCTAACCCTAATCCTAACTCTAACTCTAATTCTAACTCTAACTCTAAACCTAACCCTAGCCCTGAAACAAATTAAAGTTATGCAAATTAAACACTATATATATAATTAAAAAAAGTATTGAAGAATA
This sequence comes from Cupressus sempervirens, assembly GCA_028749045.1. Classification (NCBI taxonomy): domain Eukaryota; kingdom Viridiplantae; phylum Streptophyta; class Pinopsida; order Cupressales; family Cupressaceae; genus Cupressus; species Cupressus sempervirens. The sequence continues at coordinate 452,996,759 of CM053791.1, forward strand.
ATATGATATGAAATTTAAACAACTATAATTAAATATTAATTAATAATTGATACTAACCATATCAAAATAGAATAATAATAAAAACTTTTCCTATTGTGCCATGACTACCACTAGCTTGTATATACCTATATATATTACACTGAGAATACTCATTCTCAAGGTGCCTATTTTCATCAATCCCAACTGAGAAAAATAGCCTTGTGGTTTAATGAAAATAGGTGCCTTGAGAATGATTACTCTTGGCATTATAGTTTATAGTCCTTTTCTATTATAACTTCCATATGAGTATATTTTCTACAATTTGTTTATTCTAAAATTGATTATAGTTGAGTAATGTTTGATGTAATGTATATGCTTATTTAAGGTCCAAGCATACTATATCTCATTCATGTATTGACATCATTGTATACAAATCACCTTTTAGATTATGATTGTTTATAGAATCTAATGTATACATTAATTCTTTATTTATTTATTTTATTATATTATATTAGTAAGACTAAGTTTGATGGTACAATTTAGTTAAACATTCAAATATTGGAACTAAATTTGTATTTCATGTGTTTGTTAACTCAAATATAAAAAATTAAAAAATCATTTAAAACTCTGAAACCAAACTTAGTGGAGTTAAAAAAGAAATAATTAGCTTATATATGTGCTAAAAATGGACAAAAACATACTTCAACATAATCCTTATGTGATGGGATTCATCCAAGAATGAACATGGGATTGTTCATCTTAGAAGAGCCATGCACACCAATTGTTTCCTTATATCTAGGTGGGGTTTTAATTGCTCTCAAAATTAAGATTTTAGTAACCATAGACCATTCATAGATTGAAGGATTTAATAGTATTCAAATGCAAGATTTGAACTTAGATTTGAAATGAAACTAGTGGAGTACAATTATCAAGCCAAGAAACTAAACAATTAAGATAGAATTGAAAACATTCTAGAATGCATTGGAATTGAAAGATTAAATTTGAATTGAAATGCTAGAATGCTTAATTTAATAGAGTTTATTTGCTCTAGAATTGTCCCCCTTAGCTCTTAGAATGCCTTCAATTTATAGCATTTTGCAAAGAGGTTGGGGTAGAATTTAGGATTTACCATGGTGAATGTAAAATAAATTAAAAATCATTTTAAGGGATCCACTTTGAATTAAAAATTGATAAGTGGATGACCCATTTTAATTATTTTTATTCAAAATGGAGGATCCTTTTTTAATATAGTAATGAGCACTTTGAATATTAAAATGAGCACTTTTAATAAGCAATGATTTTTTAATCCACTTTGAATAAACGATGAATAACCTTGAACCCCATTTTGAATAAAATATCCATTATGGATATAGTGTCCCCTTTCAAATATAAAATTGATATTCATGTGTATATATTCAAATGGGTTCAAAAAGTTGATTTGTTTGATTTCTTTTATTTCTTTGATTTTAGCATAGATTCAATTTATCAATTTTTAATCCTCACCGTGAAACATAATCTAGAATTTAGAGAATTGACCAATTTAGGTGATTACATTTGCCTCTCTTTGAATTGATGAGCCAGTAGCCCATTGATTCGAAGAATAGTTTGAAGTGCAGTATAGAAAAAGAATTAAGATTGCGTTTGAGATTGATGAGATTTTTAGGACTATCTCCATAATGAAGTTTAGTCCTCTAGAGTTAGGGTTAGAATGCCCCAATATTGGTCCATAAAAGAGATGAGAAAACTTGTCATGAGCCATGGGAATTTCCCCAGAAGGAGGCTTAATCCTCAGGAATGAGGGTTAAAATGCCTCTATAGCTGTCCATAAAGCTATGATTCAAATTGTCATAAGTTCGATCAAGATAACTGATAGAAATTCAGTCACATGATCAACCAAAAATAGATGATGCAAGATGTAGAGAGAAGAGATGCCCCTAGCAATGAGGTTCCCCTAGAAATAAGGACTTTGAGTTTAAATCAACTTGATTTTGTAGCAAGATTTGATTAATGGTTCAAGATTTGATTGATAGAAGACTATTATTAGGATTAAAATTAAAAATGGATATTCATGTGTATATATTATAAGAAGAAGAAGTAACAAATATTTTATTAAGATTACTCAATATCATGAATATGTAAAATCCTCACTAGGAGATATAGTTGAGATAATATGATACCAAAATGAGCAATTTGAATATTAAATGTGCTCATTATTATATTCAAAATTGATCTGCCATTTTGATAAAATAATCAAAATGAATCTTTCACTTATCAATTTTTAATTCAAAGTGGATCCCTTAAAATGATTTTTAATTTAGTTTACCTTCACCATGGTAAATCCTAAACTCTTCCCCAAACTCTATAAATTGAAGCAATTCTAAGAGCTAAGGGAGGCAATTCTAGAGCAAAGAAACTTTGTTAAATTAAGCATTCTAGCATTCTTTCAATTATAAGTTAATTATTTAGTTTCTTAGCTTGGTGATTGTACTCCATGCTAGTTTCAATTCAATTCTAATTTCAAATCTTGCATTTGCATGCTAGTAAATCCTTCACTCTAGCAATGGTCTATGGTTACTAAACTCTTAATTCTAAGAGCAATTTAAACCCCACCTAGATAGAATGCAATAGATCAACGTGCATGTCTCCTCTAAGATGAACAATATCATGTTAATTCTTGGATGAATCCAGTCAAATAAGGATTATGTTGAAGTGCGTGTTTGTCAATTTTTAGTACATGCATAATTGGCAACCACCATGGGGCAAGAGATTGAAATTAGAATGACCCTTTGAGAGACATCTATTCTTCTTCTTCTTCTTCTTATTCCTCTTCCTCCTCTTCCTATTTCTCTTCCTTTTCTTCATCTTCATCTTCTTCTTCTTATTCCTCTTCCTCCTCTTCCTCTTTATCTTGCATTTCATCTTTTTTATTCCTCTTTTTTTCATCCTCTTCCTCTTCCTCTTCCTCCTCTTCTTCTTCCTAATAATTTTTGTGGAGGGTTAGGTTTTATAGATATTTTTATTATTCATGAAAAATTTATGGTAGGTTGGCTTTGATGTCTCCAACTTATAGCAAAAAAATAAAATCAGATTTTTTGATCAACTTTACATTTTTATAGCTTTTTTTAATGTTTATTCATAAGGAAAACTTAATTCATGATGTAAATCTTGGAATTTTAATATAAAATTTTTATTAAAGATTTATAATGACATCAAGATATCATAGTAAAAATTTCAAATTTTTCTGATCAAAAGTCTATTTTTAATAATATTTTTATGATTTTTCATAAAAATATTAATTTATAACACATATCACCAAATTTGGATCTAAAATTTTTATTGGCAGTTTGGAATGATATTGGGAGATCATAGTAAAAATTATTGATTTTTATAATTATAATTATATTTTCTATAATCTTTTTATGCATTTTCATAAAGAAATTAATTCATGATCGAAATCACAAAATTTTAACCTAATTTTTTAATTGCAGGTTTCTGAAAAATAGAAAGGAATAAAGCAAGGCCATCAAATCATGGAAACATAGTGAAGACCCTTCAAAATTAATCTAGCCTTTTCAAGCTTTGAATTAGGTAGGCCTAAACTTGTGAATTAAATTGCAGCTTTCAATGTTCAAAATCTAGCTAAGTAAGAAATTGATTTCTTTAACCTAATTGGAACTAGGCCTATGCTCTCATCTTTTTGAGTTGATCAGAATGCCAAACATTCCAAAAGGGTCAATGAAAACCAAAATGGGAATGAACAAACACATAGACTACATAGGAGCCTCTTGTTCTCCTAGTTTAAAGGCTCGTAATTGAACCACTTTGTTCTGTTTGAGAAGTTGGAGTAGTAGAGATATGCTCTCACTCTTGTAGGGTGATCAAACTCCCAAACCTACTTTCAATTTCTATTTCCCTTGTTTTTCATAGATATATTACTTATCCATAGAAGGGCGTACCTCTTGAGACTTTCCTTAATAGGGCCGGTGAGAGGAAAAGCCAAAGACTTACATTCATAATGGAATGCAAGCAATAGTATTTAAAATATAGCCTTCCTTGAGTAATTTTGCAAGAGATTTTGCTAAATCTCCCTAGCATTTATGGGAAGCTCTCTTTTAGAGAGGTAAATTTAAATACTATTGAACACTAAATCCTTGTAGTCACTTGCCTATTTAGAGCCATTGATAGAAAGTCATTTGCCTTTATTTAGGCTTGTGATTGCAAATTCACTATTTTGATGATTATTGTGTTCATTTCTTTCATGGAAGATCTCAACATTCTAAAATCTCTGCACATTCTTGTGTCTACAATATTTTGAATCTAAAATTTAACTATTTTGGCTGAACACTTTAGATCCATGTGCAAACTAATCTCTTTCTCTATTGTCTCACTTACCTATTTTGTTGTCACACCTCACTGTCACGATATTCAAATCTCTCGATTGTTCTAGCCATCACTCTAATGATTCATACCTTGGTGTACATCATCTTTATTGTTATCTTTACCTACCTTGAGATGGAATTTTAAGTGTTGTCTTAGTCTAAACCTATCAAACTTTTTTTGCCTATGTTTGGTCACATAGACTTAGGAGATAAAGAATAACAAAAAAATGGCTGATAACAAATGCACTAAATCCAACATTCCTAGCAAGGAAGAAGTGATTCTTATTGCAAACATGGAGAAAAACCTCCAATAAATAAGCACTCAACTTCAAAGACTAAAGGAAGGAGAAGACATATACTCAAAAAAATTCTCCTAGCAAGATTATTTACCTTCCTGTAATCACAACAAACCATCATTTTCTTATGACATTGAATCCAAGTCATCTAAAAATTTACACAAACACCCAAGAAATATAGAAATATCTTCAAAGACAAACCTTAGGAACCTAAACCAAAGTTTGATTTTACCCCTTTGGGAAGATCTTATAAATGATCTTTGGAAGAACTCCAAATGAAACTCATTGTTTTACCTAAATCCACTTTGGCTTTTGTCTACTTTGTGAGTAACTATTGTGCCTATCATACACATGATTTATATAAAGCCTCACATTGCATGGACTTAAAGAATAAAATCCAATATTTAATTGATGATGGCATAATTCAAAATCCTAATAACTCATCTATTAAAGATACTACTCTTAAGCTTGATCTATAGACATTAAGGTCAGGTTTGTTTATTAGTGACTCACACTTAATCAATTGGTTAAACAACTACTAAGCTTATCTTTTAGTTTGCTATTCTAACCAAGTAATCTAGGTTCTATTGAGTTCTATAGTTGATACTAAGTTTTAGAATCAATGATAGTGTAAACCAAGCTTCACAATTGTTACCAAGTTGTACAGTGTGTCAACTATGATCTCTAGTATATTGTCTTCAACTTAGTTCAACCTTAATGCTCAATAGAGTCATTCATATATTGTTACCAAGTGATTTAGTTTATACCAAGCTTGAAATTCTAGTGTTAACTGAGCTATGTAGTGTTAACCAAGTGATTCTGTTTATATGCCAAGTTTCATAGTGTTCACCAAGTAATAAGTACTAACCAAGTTCAAACTATTTTGAAGTGATTAGTATGAACTGAGCTTCTATGTCTACTAAGAGCATGCCAATATTGAGTGTTGATAATGGTTTCCAAGTATCAAAACCTTACCAAGTTTGCCTTCAAAACTTGAGTACTAGCAGTTGGGCCAACTTTGTGATTCTTATGGGTAATCTATTTTGTAGCCGACTTTGATGTATTGTGTTTTGGATTGGTATATATGTATTGTATTGTATCATATCTAGATACCATGTAAGAAGTAATGATGGGAATATAGAGAATAGAGGTGCAAAGTGAAAAGACTACAAGTAGTATAAGGAGTAGAAAATATTTATCTATCATAGCAAGGTGATCATTACATTCAAAGAATCTCAACCAACAAATCAGAGTTGCAGATTAGAGATCAGCCATTGGTTCATCCTAATAGGTGTATTAGTTAAATCCTTTAACAAGGTAGACCTAATAGTCTTTTGTAAATATATTTATTGAGTGCATACCTCATTATATATTTTGTAAATCCTTTCACAAGGTGGATCTAGCAGCCCTTATTGCTCCTAACAGGGAAGATCATTAGAAGTGATCAATTGTAAGCCTTAATAGGTTAACTTTATACTGCAGTACTAAAGCTTGTGTGTATCCTACCCACCCTAGTTTTACTTTCTATTTGGAAGGTTTTTGGGTCACCATATCTTGTGTTAATATGTTATGAATGTTTTATTTCTTTCAATCTTTCATGCATGCAATTAGATCAAAACATATATAAAGGATTAATTGGTGAAATAAGTTTAAGTTTTATTGGTTCCTAATTCACCCCTCCCCTCTCAATAACCTAGCCTATCCTATATTTCCAATAATTGGTATCAAAGAAATTTGAGGTTCTCAAAGAATAAGTTTAATAACTTGAGCAAATATTAGAGGTAATGGAGGTATACAAGATAGATAAGGCTATTGACAATGAAATGCTAGATTTGGAATTGGCTATTGGGAAACTAAAGAAAGAAAAGGAAAAACTCTCTTAATCATCAAAAAGAAGAAAGGATCTTGTAGGACAAATAAATTATAGTCTCTACATTGAAGAAAGAATTGAAGACATCTTTCTAGGAAGAGATTTAGATGAAGCTGATGAAGCAATCAAAGATCTATTAGAAAAGAATTCCAATCTTCAAGAAGAAGTCAAAAAGTTGAAAAGGGAACAGGAAATTCAGTTAGTAAGATTATGTGAAGTCATGGAAGAAAAAGACAAAGCTAAAGAAGAGATAGAAGAAAAGAACAATGAAATTCAAGATCTATCCCTTCAACAAATGAACTTCATTAATTAGTTCACTAATGCAAATGAAGAGATTATGAATCTAATATTAGAGGATGAAAGATTTCAAAATGATCTAAATAGTGAAAAGCAAACCAATGAGTGGATGATGAAATATCAAACAAACATGAATAAGTTGAATGAGAAAAGTCAATATAGATAGAAAGGAAAAGTATGAATAGGATACATAGAAGAAGGTGAATCATCCAAGCAAGGAGCTCAAAAGAATCAAAGGCTTAATTGCAATCACTATGGTAAGTTAGGTCATATATCAAACAAATGTTGGAGTAATGATAAAGAAAAATTCAATGGAAAATGTTACAATTGCAATAAGCATGGTCATAAAGAAAATGAATGCAAGGAGAAACCTATGTTTGAAGCTAAATGTCACAAGTGCAATAAACAAGGACAAAAATCTTCTATGTGCAAAACTAAGCTATTGAATCTAGTAGAACAGATTGTGAAAGTTATATTTGGATGGGACTACAACACTTGGTGTAGATGCCGCTACTGTGGAGAATTTGGGCATATTGGAGAAAATTGTGTGAAACATCACATGAGGACAAGAGACACCACTAGAAGATGTTTTATTTGTACAAAACTTGGACATCTTGCCAAGAATTGTATGAACATTGGAAGGATTGAAGATGAAATGAAAGCCAAAGTTGATAATATCAGAAAGCAGATGAGGTAGTAATGGATTCCAAAATCTTTTGAGAATGCAAGTCCAAGTCATGAAGCACATGTCACTCAATAATTGGGTGACTCAAGCATTTCAACTTGATCTCCCATAGGAATGACTAGAACTAAGATTTTGGAGGAGATATCTTACATCAGTTCTAGCTAGCTAGAAGGAAAGATCCATATCAGCATTCAAGATGCAAATGGATCATTGAGTGATTGAGGAAGTTCGAGACCTTACCAAGCTAGGTTGGGTTGCAAGACCCTACCAAGAAAGGTTGGGATACACTAAAATATTGTGTGGACACCAAGATATGAATGACTCTATTGAGCATTAAGGTTGAACTAAGTTGAAGACACTTTGTTACTGAACGAGTGATCATACCAAGAATTTATGGCAATTGAAAAGTGAGATTATTTTAAAAGGAAGGAAATCAAATTCACTTTTCACTGTGAATTTTCAAAGAGCTATTTGCAAGGGCAATTTCTGTGCTCCGGAGCAATCTATGTGTTTATTGCTGAGTATTTTCATGTTTTCTTAAACCCTACCAAGAATGGCATCTTCTAGTAGCAAAACTAGGAAAGGATTTGAGATGTTGGTTCATGGAATTGAATAGAAAGCATCAAACTTCAAGTTGAGTCCAGAAATTGCAGAAGCGCTTGACCCAACTAGAGCTCAATCACAAATTCCACCCATGGTATTACTTGTTAATGATATCCTTTCACATTTTCACTATTCAATCCAAGAACTTGGAACCCTAGAGATGGATGAATCTTTGAACAAGTTATGTGTAACCTGAGAATCAACATTTGGAGACCAAGGGTTTGACACACATTCCACATATGCCCTGAGATTTTCAAATTAAATGGATTAGGTTTATTCTCAACTATGTGTACAATGGGCAGTTATGGTTGCAGCAACTTATCCAAATCTCAAAGAAAATGATTTGTAGGATAATAGGGCTCTTGATGTTGAACAAAGCAAAGACTACTAAAACCCTATGTCTGGTAGAACTAGAAAACAAGACTCTTGTCAAATGGGATGGAATTAGAATGAAAATCAGAAATGTGATTGACATGGAACTAAAATTTGGAATTGATGTGATTTCCCATATGATTTATAGCTCCATTTGTCTCAACAACATGTCATGCGAGTTAGTTGATCTAGCTCTCAAGGTACTAAAGAACAACCTATATTTTGACCTTACTGAGCTAATGCTAAATCAATTCAAAAAAAATGGAGAGCATCAAAACTTCAAAGAAAAATTTGCGTAAGTTTGGTTCACACTTGACTTGTTTATTCTTCTATGTGCAAAAGTTTTTCCCTTCTAAAGGCTTAGTTGTATAGAAAAAAGATGTACCTGTATAATATCATATTAATGACTATATAGTAGAGATGGGTGAGAACTTTTTCAGTATCATGGACAATTATTTTGATTCATTTAAGGAAAAGATCAATAATAGATATAGAATTCCAAAGAAACTTGTACAAGATTACAAGGATGATGTTTGTTTCATGGTGGACTAGGACAAAGTATATATTCAAGCAGTCAAACCTAGAGTGGTGTGGGTTAAGCCTCTAAGCTATGAGCTTAACATTGATGACACCAAAGATATCATTGAAGCACTATTGAATGAGCTTGTAGATCCCAAGGCCACATATATTGGTACTTATGATGAAGCCAAAGCTAGAATAGAACTTGCAATCAAGCTTCCTCAAGTAGTCAACAAAGGAAAGAAGAGGATAGCAAATTTGAGGCAAGCAAATTCTACTCTCCCCGTTGATTAAAGGAAAAGGAGGTGAAACATAGGATGAAGCATAAGAAACAAAGTCTAAAGAAGGAGAGCCAATCAGGAAGAAAGGTAAGGTTATCATACCAAGTCATCTACTATAGTATTCACTAGAAGAGCATCAAGGTCTAGAAAGAAATTGAAATTAGGTGAGGAGGATGCCAAGGAAGTCATTTTTAAAAGGCCTCCACCTACATTTCAAGAGAAATTAAAGGAAATTGAAGGAGGAGCTGGAATGGAAAGCTTCAAATCCCTCAGATATGAAACCAAGAATGCAAATGAGAAGAAAAAAATTGAGGACATGATGATGTCAAAATTAGGTAAATGGAAATAATCTCTTGATTAACTTGTACAACAAATTCCCATTGATTTTATTCAAGTAATAAATCCAAGATGGGAAAATGCTAAGAAAACTACAAAAGACATCTATGAATAGACTTTGAGGTAGCTCATGTCGAGTCTTAGTAAGAAAGAGATGAAAGATTCCATGAAAAAAATGAGGAGAAGCTCACTCTAAAATTCAATACATGTCTTGTGTTGATGAAAGACGTAGAATCCATAGTGAAGACAACTACTACCACATGGAAGAACATTTACAAACTTCACCGACTGAGTGATTTTGTTGTTCATATTAGCGATAAGGAAGATGAGCAAGACATCAAGGAAGATGATGACAAAGATGATTAAGATGATGTGGAAATTCAAGATGATGTAAATCTTGATGATGAGGAGCAAGAACAAAAAACTATAGAGGAGAATCTTCCTAAGATTTAAAGTATTGAGGAAACTGATCCAAAAAAGATTGCAACATTAGTAATGGCCTCATTTCCTCATTCTCTAAGAAAATATTTAATGCCATCAAACTCAGAGAAAGCTTCTGCCGAGTTGGTTTTAGAAACCACTGCAACACCAAGCATTCAACTAGACTTTGCACCTACTTAGCTAAGTACCATATTGACTGAAGTGATCAACACTTCATTGATCGAGAAGCTAGTTGTTGGTGTAAATAGATATTTACTATTTACACTTTACTTATGTTTACTTAGGTTACTGCATGATTTTATTATTTTGCATTATTTTATTATTTATTTTTATGAGACACTTAGGAGTTTGTGCACCTTTTTGTGTTGTCATGTAGACAACATAGAAGTACACAACTCTAATTATGCACATGGTGTCTACAACACTAGAGTCTGCATCATTTACTGAGTTGTCATGTAGATAACACAATTATTTGCACTCCTAATTTAGCACATGTTGTCTACAACATTGATTTGCATGTCACACCATTGTAGGCTTATCCTCTCATCATCACTCTTACTTCCATTCTTAATGGAGGATAACCCATATCTGGTGGACATATGCCTAGTTGTAGGACTTATCATGATGTTGATTCCAAGGCATTCTAGATGCATTTCTGAGGCCTTTATGTTCAAGCACTCCTAGTGTACTTGTGAATTGTATTGAATACTATAGAATTATTCTAATCATACTCTGGTATAATTTGTGCTTTTTTTTGAGTTTCTTAGTCTTGGGTGAATTTTTCCCTATAATAGATTCTTACATGGTATCAAAGCTAAGGGAGACACTCGTCAAATAGCCATTGGAGACCTCGTTGCTTCAGCTTTAAAAGGGACATGATTTAGATCCAGAGCATCAGTTTCAATTGGGAGCAGCTAGAGCCAAAGCAGACCTCGCCATATCATTTGGAGCAATAGTTTGGAGAAGATTGACTATAAATTTGCCTATTTTAGGCCATAGTCAACCAGGAGGCAAATTTTTTTTGCAAATCGGTACCTAAAGGCCTAATTTGCAAAGCCGGGTATGATCTTTTTTTGATTTAATTAATTCTATATTTTTTTTGCACTTTTTGGATTATTAGCCAAGTCAAGTGTCCAGGCAGAGATTTTTTTTTTTAGCATAAGCACTAAGCAGTGACACCCCAACCCTATGTAGTGCAGAGTACTTTTTATTTATTCACAAGTTTAATTTTAGCAAACATGAGCCTCACAATAAATTCAGCATCAGATTCAACAATTTTTTGTGACTTATACTACACCGATCACCACATCTCAAAGTCTCGACTATCCTCATTTACCTAGGGCCTTATCTCCTTTTTTAGCATTGGCACGACCCATTTCCAAGTGCCTTTGTTTTATGTTATACGCGGGCTCTATTATAAACTACATTGAAGTCTACAACACACCTAATGTGGGACTAATGTCCTTGGTCAAAATTTAATCTGAGAGTCAAAAAAAAATTCTGACCACCATTCTCCAATGCGAGGATTAAAGTTTGCAACATGCATCACCAAACTATTTGCCACACGGACACGTCACCTTCGCAAATAATCATTACACATCAACATCACGATAGCAGACACAACAAATTAACCCCTCAGTGAAGCCACCATGTGGCACTAGTTGACCCCTACGCATATACATGTAGCATCTAGCTCAACCTCCACACGGTGCACCACATTACTATTTTAAACTTTGCCACATCATATTGACGTAAGTGCCCAGCTGTCAATATAGTCAGTGTTGAGTAAGCGGCCAGGTCATAGGACACCTCAGAATTTTTTTAATATTCACACACTACCATGTGGCCTTCTGTACCATTTGTATATGTTGACATCAGTAATTGTACATGGTGACATCATCACAGGCCTACATTTTCATTGACATCAGCAAATCACAAGCCTAAATTTGATGGTCATCTAACGATCATTCCATGGCATTTTTGAACTACTATGATGATCATTTGATTGTCAAATTCAAAATAGTGTTTTCCTCTCCAGACCCCTCTTTAGATGTAGTTTTGATTTGGCAGCCTGACTTCAAATGGCCATAACTCGATCATTCAAACTCCAAATTAGGAGTATTTTTTTTGATTTTGGGTAAAATTTCCAAAAAAATTCAGTGATGCTACTATTTTTCGATTTTGGTGCACAATTTTTTTAGAATAAGCATTTTTTGGCAACTGTACCTATTTAATCCTGTGATTTGCAACTTCAAACACATCGTATGGGCTCATTTGGACTCCTTTTCAAGTTCTATTTTTAAAAAAAGTGTTTTCAGATCAACAATTAGATTGCAGTCTTATTTGGACAAAAATACCACTTTCAGAGATAAGTCTTGTTTTGCATTATATTGCTTCACAATTGTTGTATTTTTGAGCTACATTGTAAAAGTCCAGATTTGTACTCTATACAGAGGTTGGAATTAGAAAAATTAGAAAGCCCACTTTGTCCATTTTGAGAAGTGGCCCATTGTAAACACACTATATATAAAGTGCCAAAATCATTGATTTGGGGGGGGGGGTGTACTGTGTACTGTGTCTCTTTGATCTTGTGTTCTTACATTATGGGTGCTACTTGGAAAGAAAACATTAAGGAACCATTAGTAGAGAAAGGTTTATTGTGTTATGTCACTATTGCAGCAAAGAAACCTCCTGTTGATGTTGATGAAGCTCGGAAAGAAGACTAGGAATCCAAACAAGAGATGGCCCTAGGAACCTTGCTGAAAAATATCTCTGATCCTATCAAATTTCAAATTAAGAAGCTTACAGATCCAATAGAGGTTTGGGCTAAACTTGAAGATTTGTATGGGACAATAGATGAAGACATGGCTTACACCATAGAGGATAAACTTCTCAAGTTGGATCCTAGAAATTTCAACACCATCAAGGAATATCTTACCCAAGTAGAAATGTATAGGGCACAACTAAAGGATTGTGGTGAACCCATCAAGGATGGAAAGATGATCAAAGACATCATGACTCATCTTCCACTTGAATATGCTCTTTTTGTTTCTAGCTTTAATACACACAAATAAACAATGGGTTCCTATGTTAAGCCTTCATTCGAGAAATTCTTAGAAATATTGATCTTAGAACATGACATTTTAGTGGGTATGGGAATTCTCAAGTCTTCCAAAACCAAAGTCTTGGTAGCAAATGAAGGTAATTCAAGTGGAAAAAACTCAAACAAGAAGAAGAAGTAGTTGAAGGTTAAGCCACAAGATGACACACAACAATCCTCCTCAAAACAAAAATCTTCCTCAAATCAATCTTCTTCCACTCAACATTCTTCTTCACAACAAGGAAAGTCTTCTTCAAAATATAATCAAAAGGGGAACAATTCCAACAAAAAGGAGAAGAAAACTTGTTCCTATTGTAAGAGGAATGGCCATGATGAACATGAGTGCAAGGATAAGCAAATTGATGTACGAAATGCATATAAGGATAAGGGATCTTCATCCACTTCAAAGGGCAAGGGACAAGCCTTAGTTGCAAGGGGTTCTTGGTTCAAGAGCAAAACATCATATGGGTGCTTTAAAGGAGAAATTTTCCTCATTGAAACCATCTAATGTACCTTACATCTATGTGGGCAATGATACTCAAGTTGAAGTAGAAGGTAAAGGAAATGTTGAGTTGGAAAATGGCATCTTCAAGGATGTACTTCATGTTCCTAGCCTTAGCATCAACCTTCTCTCCATCTATTAAATAACTCACTATGGATGTGGCAACAAAGTAGAGTTCCTCCTCAACATAGTTGTGGTGAAAAATCTCAAAGATGATTCAATGGTGGTGGTTGGAAAGGAAAATAATGAGATAAGACTTTATTCTTTCTCACATTTTGTGCCTAAGTCCACTTCTCTTGCTTTGTTGACTCATTCAAACACACAAAGTAAACTATGGCATGAGATATTTGGACATCTTAACTATCACTACCTTCAGCAACTCAGTAGCAAGGAAATGGTCATTGGTCTACCTCAAGTCATGTTTTCAAAGGGTGTATGACCAGCTTGTGAAGTAGGTAAACATCTCAAAGAGAAATATGACAAGGAGAAGTCTTGGAAGGCAACTATTGTTCTAGAATTGGTTCATAGTGATGTAGCTGGCCCATTTACAGTACCATCCTTTGGTAAGGCCCACTATGTTCTCACATTTATTTATGACTTTTCATGATACACTCGGGTCTTTTTCCTAGCTCATAAGAGTGAAGTATTTGATAATTTCATCACCTTCAACCCTCAAGTTGAGAAAAAAATTAGGGAAAGCCATCAAGATCCTAAGGATAGATAATGGCAGAGAATATGTGAACTCTAGACTTATAGACTTTTGCACATATGAGGGGATAGATCTTCAACATTCAGTTGCATATAGGCCTCAGTAGAATGGTGTAGCTAAAATAAAGAATAGAACCCTTAAGGAAATGACCATTTGTATTCTCCAACACAAGTCTCTAGATCAAATTTTTTGGGTTGAAGGCATGTGTTATGCCAACTACATCCAAAACAAAAGTCCACATAAGGCCTTAGATGGAATAACACCTTTTGAGGCTTGGTGTGGTAGAAAACCAATTGTTAAGCACTTCAAAGTTTTTGGTTGTCTAGCATGGGCAAGGATACCTCCACAAAAGTGAAAGGCATTAGAACTGCAAAGAAAACCATGCATATTTGTTGGATATCATGATCATCTCAAGGCATATAAACTAATGGATCTAGAGACTCATGAAATCTTTTATGAGAGGAGTGTTCATTTTGAAGAGACATGTCCAAGTTTGGATTCTTCAGCTCCTCCTTCTTCCTCCTTCATGGACAATGATTATAGTGATGACAGTGACTAAGAAGATGAGATTCCTCCAACTTTGACTCATAGGACACTTCCTTTGCAGGGTCAAAAAATAGTTGAGGCTATTCCTTCTTCTTCTTCCACTAAACCTCATTGGGCACAACAAACTCTTGATGCAACAAGTTCATTGGTGGGAAATCCTTCAGATACTTAGAGGACTAGGTCACAACAAAAGTCATTTCCACATGCATATATAGTGATTGCTTCAGATCCACAATCATTGAAGGAAGAATCAGGGATTCCAAAATGGGAAAAGGCTATGGAGGAAGAATATAATTCCTTGATGAAAAACAACACTTGGGACTTAGTTCCCCTTCATAAGAGAAGAGAAGTTGTTCTTTGCAAGTGGATCTATCAAACCAAATTTATAGAGGATGGAAGTGTGGATAAGCATAAGGCTAGACTAATTGCCAAAGGTTTCTTGTAGGTTCTAGGTATTGACTCTATAGAGACTTTTGCACCAGTTGCCAAGATGAACTCCATTTGCCCGACACTAGCAATTATTGTAACTTAAGGTTGGGTTGTACACCAAATGGATGTTAAAAGAACTTTTTTGAATGGTGATCTTCATGAGGAAATCTATATGGAGTAGTCATAGGGGTTCATATAGGATTCTACTATGATTTGCAGATTGAAGAAGTTTATTTATGGTCTAAAGTAGGCTCTTCGGGCTTGGTATGCCAAAATGGATTCCTTGCTCCTCTCAGCAAGTTTCATAAGATATCACTCTGATTCAAATGTATACATTCTTTAAAAAGATGACTCACATTTGACCCTAGTGCTTTATGTAGATGACTTGATCATTATAGGGATCACTTCATCCATCATTTCCAATGTCAAGACCTCTCTATAGGATAGATTTTCCATGACAGAATTGGGTTTGCTACATTACTTCCTTGGCATTGAGATCACATAGTCTTCAACAGGGATATCACTTTCACAACCCAAGTATGCTCTTGACTTGCTTTCTCAGTTTCACATGAGTGACTGCAAGCCTACTCCTACTCCCTTCCTATCAAGTGTCAAACTAGAGGCTAAGTGTAGCACTCCACTTGTTGATGCTACTTTATACTGATAGTTAGTTGGGAGCCTTATCTACTATACACATACATGCCCTGATATTGCTTTTGCTATTGGCATGGTTTCATGCTTTATGCAAGAACCACATGAGCTTCATTGGAATGCTTGCAAGAACATTTTTCACTACATCAAGCATACACATACACATGGGATACATTATGCAGCAGGTACTAGGCTTCAGTTGATTGGATACATAGACTTAGACTATGTAGGGTACTTAGATTCTCACAAGTCCACTTCAGGGCATATATTTCACCTTGGTTCTAGTCCTATTTGTTGGTAGAGTAAGAAGCAAAATAATGTTGAGTACCATATTGACTAAAGTGATTAACACTTCATTGACCAAGTAGCTAGTGCCTCCACCACCATCAGATTTGTCTATTTCTACTATTAGTAAAATATCTACTTTTGTTTCTAGCCCTTCTATTTCTATAGTTGTTATAATTCCAAGTGTGAAAATAACAAGTTCAAGGACAGTTGAGAATAAGTCTCAACCGAATATTAAGTTTCAATTAAGGTTCAAGGTAAAGAATAAGACATTGATTTAGATGAGGCTATAATTATCTCAAATTGGGATATCTCTACTCTGAATCCTAATCAAATGAACACAATGGGTGAACTATTGCAAAAGAGAGTTAAGAAACAAAAGCTTAGAGAAGAACAGAGTAGAGAAAACCAAGTACTTGAAGATGTAAAGAACATACTTGTAGATGCACTGAGGTTAATAGTATATAATCTATTTTGGTTCAGTTAGTAGAAGTTATCCGAAAATTCAATGAAGATTTGAATGGAAAATAAAATTTATTACAAAGAGTAGAGGAGAAATTTGATAACAAAGTATTGGAGAAAGTTGCACTAAAAATTGCAATAAATCAAGTAGAATTGTCTACTATTCTCAGCTCATTGGAAACCTCTACAAATAATGTTACTTCATTAATTAGAAAGTTGTGTGATACATCTATCTTTGCTCAAGGAATCAAAGATAAATTATCTAAGATAGATGAAGACTTTAAGGCAAGTGCACATGATTTTTCACTTGACCCAAGCTATAGTTCTTCTCACTACTCAAAGATTGGGTTTTTGACAAATTTGTAACAATAATTATTAAGGGAAGAAGCCAGGATTAGGGCCACACTTGTAGACATCCAAGGCATGATTCTTCTAAACATGGATGCATTACAAAAACACATTACACATGCCAAAACTCTCATCCATGACAGTGACTTCTCCATAGCTGATCACATGATGGAGTTATCAGTAGATGTATAGAATGCACTTCATGTAAGTAAGGTGTTATAGGAAAATTGGGATAAGACTATGGCATTGATTTTGAAGGTACATCCTAACTTCCTATCACATTTTGACATTACCATGTAGCATACACCTTTTGCATTTATGTCAAAAATGGGGAGAATATGGGATAAGATATGATATATTAAAGGGGAAAAGATAAGATAAAAGATCATATATAATGAGAAAAGTATAATAAGTGTATATATGTATGGGGGAGAAACATAATATTATACAAATAGATGTACAAATAATCAAGAAACATCTTTTACAAAAGTAATTTTGAGAAATCTCAAAATAGAGTATGTTACCGAGTTGAAGACATAGGATGAAGACATAAGAATGTTTTGGACTTGAAATTTTGAGAATTTAGTCTTGGATTGATAAGTGTTTTTGTCACTAATGTCAAAGGGGGAGATTGTTGACATTAAGGTCAAGTTTATTTATTAGTGACTCACACATAGTTAATTGGTTAAACAACTACCGAGCTTATCTTGCATTTTGCTATGTTAATTAAGTAATCTAGGTTCTATTGAGTTCTACAGTTGCTACTGAGTTTTAGAATTAGTAATAGTGCAAACCAAGATTCACTATTGCTATCAAGTTGCACAATGTCAATTGTGGTCTCTAGTGTTTACTGAGCTCATAGTGTCAGTAATGTAAATCTAGTATTGACTGAGCCAAGGAGGCTCAACCAAGTGATTCAGTTTATACCAAGCTTGTAGTGTTAGTGTTGATAGAGTCATACAATGTTAACCAAGTGATTTAGTTTATATGCCAAGTTTTATAGTGTTCACCGAGTCACTAGTGCTAACTAAGTTCAGACTATTTTGAAGTGATTAGTATGAATTGAGCTTTTATGTCTACCAAGATCATGATGATGCCAAGTGTTGACATGATTTTCAAGTATCAAAAGCTCACTGAGTTTGTCTTCAGGACCCAAGTACCAATAGTTGGGCTGACTTTGATGTATTGTATTTTGGATTGGTATATATGTAATGTATTATATCATATCTAGATACCATGTAAGAAGTAATGATGGGAATATAAAGAGTATAAGTACGAAGTGAAAAGGCTACAAGCAGTATAAGGAGTAGAAAATATTTATCTATCACAAGGTGATCATTACATTTGAAAGGGATATCAACAAGGAAATCAGAATTGCAAATCAGAGATCAGCCACTAGTTCATCCTAATAGGTGTATCAGTTAAATCCTTTAACAAGGTAGACATAACAATCTTTTACAAATCTCTTTACTAAGTGTATACTTCATTGTATGTTTTGTAAATCCTTTCACAAGGTGGATCTAGTAGGCCTTATTTCTCCTAACAAGGTAGATCATTAGAAGTGATCAATTGTAAGCCTTAAAAGGTTAACTTTATACTACATGAGTACTAAAGCTTGTTAGTATCATTCCCACCCCAGTTTAACTTTCTATTTGGAAGGTTTCTGGGTCACCATATCTTATGTTAATATGTTATGAATGTTTTATTTCTTTCAATATTTCATGCATGCAATTAGATCATAATACATATGAAGGATTTTTTAGTGAAATAAGATTAAGTTTTATTAGTTCCTAATTCACCCCTCCACTCCTAGTAACCTAGCCTACCCTATATTTCCAACGTAATCAGATTTATGAACCATGTCTAGTAATGGTTCAAATGCAACTTCTACTTCTTCCAACATGTAATCACCTTCTAAAGCATCTAAGCTTTCCAACATACCTCCACCAAATAAATAACTCACTACTTTCCATATTATTAAAGAACAAGAGAATAATACATTTCCTGTGCTATATACAATTCCTTATGAAGATAAAAGTATTCCCTCACCCTCTTGTTCTACTTCTCCACATCCACTTCAAAACTTTACTCAAGTTTTAAGTGTTCCAATCAAAGGTGTTACTCCTAGTAAAGTTACTAATGAGTCTATTAAGGTCCTTGGTCATGTTTCTCATTCTAAGATGTTGATATCCCTATACATTATCCCTTTGCATCTTCTAATTCTATTCTTGGTCCTTATCCATCTAAACTAAAGCCTTAAAACCTTCCATCTATTTTCAGACCTTATGTTCCTCCATCTCCTACTTCAACTCTCATCTCATTACCTACTCCTTCCACCCTACCTCAAGATCAAAAAAGATACACATCCTTGAGTCCACACACACACACACACACACACACACACACACACACACACAAATATATATATATATATATATATATATATATTTCCATATAAACCAGCCCTATCAACCTCCATCCACAAGTCCCAAGTCTTTTGGAAGTAATTTGGATGATCAACACCAACATAAACACAAGAATACATTTAAAAATAATCACTAAGTCTCATCTAACCAGCATGTGAATGAAAATACAAAAATGTTCCAGGGACCACAAAGGTCCACTAATCAAAGAGATAAATCCAAGAAAATATGGGTTCCTAAATCCATTATTGAAGAGATGTACTCTAAAACTTCCAATGGAGAAGAACACTTTACAACTATATGGATTCCAAAGTCTTTCTTAAAAGACTTGAACATTGAAAACAAATCAAAGTTTACATTCAAGCTTCCAAATACTTAAACTCCATCTTCCTCCAAACATCTTCCTCAAAATATTTCAAAACCTTCCACTCCATCTTCCTCTAAAACTACTCTACCACCTCATACATCAAAACCTCAAACTTTTTTGTCCATATTTCCTTCATTATTACACTACCCTTGAAGGCGTGTGTCAATGTTAATCTTGCCTACTTTTTATTCCACCCTTAACACCCCCTTTCAATACCCTATTAACTATCCTTCCACCGTCTATCATATGACCTTTTATCATTCCATTCCATTTATTTGATCAAAGGCCTAAAATATTATCCTCCATATATCTTTTCTACTATCTCCCTTCTATTACCCTATCAACATCTTTGAGCATATCTTTCTATAGTCTTTTCTTATAATGACTCGTCCTTCTAATAGGAGCACTATTCAAATTGAAAAAGGCTTTGACTCCTTCCAAAAGAACATAAAAATAGTGCCTTGGTGATAACCTAGTAAATGTATGTGTTAATTATGGCTTATTAGTCAACCACACTTCAACACTGTCGTTGTATACGAAATCATCCCAAAATGAACATTGAGTTGTTCATCTAAAACTATTCGGCAAGCCAACCTATTGCCTCCTAACTAGATGGATTATGCTATTGTTCTCAGAATGAGAAGCTAGCAACTAGACCTCTAGTATGAAGGATTTTTATAAAGCTATATGAGAATGCAATTAATCTATATGAAATGCATATTAATCTTAAAATGAAAGAAAGAAAATTATACTAAATGAATGCATTTTAAGCTATTATGAGATTGTAATGTAATAAATTAAACTATGGATGTATGAAATGAATAAATATTCAAGCATTAATTTGATGCAAAATCAATTCAACCTCGGTAATGAAAAATTGAAGGCTCCTTAAATAAAATCCCATGATCAATCAACAGTCAAGATCAATTGGAATGGATGGTTAAGATTGAAGATGAGATTTAGTAAAAAAAGAAACTTCCCTATGCAGGTGAAGTTAACTACTCTAGATCTGAATGCGATGGAGAGTTAACTGAGTTTCACCTGAGTGTGAGAACAAGTTAGCTGAGTCAATCCCATTTTGAGTTCTTGACCACTTAGAACAAAATGAGGACCTTATATTATTAAATTAAATACATTTAATTCCTTTGTACATTAGCTAAAGAGGTAATTTTAATTTAATCAAAGTATGAACACTTATAATTAAATTAAACTTAATTAATTCTTTTAGTGTAGCTAATTTGAGCCAATATTGAGGAATTAAATAAAGATTATGATTAATGTAGATTAGGATTTTCTGTATTTGACACTTAGGTCGAGTAATGAGTATCAGAATTAGAATTGCCTAGTAAAATAGGACTTCAAATTGATTAAATAGACCAAAATTGGTTCACATGGTAATGTGCCAATTTTGGGGTATTACATTTGCCCCTCTTTGAACGAATGTGCAACCAACATGTTCTATTCAAAGAAATTAGAAGTATGATGCATAAAACAAGAAGTGAGATTGGTTCCAAAATTGATGATAGAGAGACCAATTGATAATATTTTTAAGGTTATCTCCACAATGAAGCTTAACCTTAGGGAATCTAGATAGAACACCTAAATACCACAATTGATAGAACAAAGATTGTCAAACTTCACAGAATTGTTCCTAGAATGAGACTCAATTCTCAAGAGTTGGGGTTAGACTGTCCCAATACTTGTGCGTTAGAGGATGACAAGATTAATCATAAATTCGTAGAATTATCCCTAGAACAAGGCTTAATCCTCAAGAGTTAGGGTTAGAATATCTTGATACCTATCCATTGAATGGTGATCGAAAGTAAGAGCTTAGAATCATCCCAACAACAAGGCTTAATTCACAAAAAAAGTTAGGATTATCTCAAGAATGAAGCTTAATCCTCAGGAAGATTTTGGAATTGTCTCCAGAATGGAGCTTAACCCCTAGAGTCCAAATAGAACACCTGAATACTGGTCCATGAAAGAGATAAAAAAACCTATCATGAGTCATATAATCAATTTCAAAATGATGCTTGATCCTCAGGAGTCAGGGTTTAGACTATCCTGATACTTGTCCATCGAACTCTGATAGGAACTGTTATAAGATTAATCAGTTGATTAAAAGATAAGATAGATGACATAAATGCTAGATAGAGGGGAACAAGATTCCCCAAGTGATTAGATTCCCCGAGTGATGAGGACATAAGATCAAGATTGAGTTGAAGCGAGTTTTGATAGATTCAATGATGTAATCGTCCTACCCGCTTCGGGAGAGAAATCGAAAGATGACACACTAGAGCAATATATTAAAAGATATTGAAGAAATATGGGGTTTGAAAGAATATAGAAGAAATTAGAATGAGATAAAGAAAATATGAAGTCAATTCAAAGTGATTTTGAGGTCAAAAAGACCAAGTTTGACCAAAGTTGACTAGATTTGATCAAAGTTGACTTTTTCCAAAAATTTTAAAAAACTTGACAAAATCGTGACTTGAGAAGATTCCAAAATGCACAAAGTATCACAAAGATGGATTACACAAGCATTCAATCTTGTCGATCCCAAAATTTTAAAATGCAATTTTGAGTTGTTTAAGTGTGTCAAGTTTTGAATTCGATCTTGAAAATGAGTTTAGAGCAGCCAAATTAACCATGGGGTAATTTTCATGCCAATCGAAGCACTTCGAAAAATTAGGTCAAAACCTATATAAGGGCTAAAAGGGTCATTTTCAATTCATTTGTGCTTTTGTTTTATTTGGAGAAGAGAGCTTTGAGGAGAAAGATGGTGGTCCTTGTGCATTCACATCGATACGAGCGCTCCTGATGACATAGCTAGTGATGGAGTATGGCCATCCACTGAGTAATGAATAATATTGCTTCACATTTCAATTTTTCATGCATTTCAAGGTGTTTTTAGCATGTTTTAGGTAGTTTTTATTTTTTATTGTGTCAATTTTTACTCGAGGATGTCTCTTCTCATGCGAGCCTAATCTCCCTTCACATAAAGAAGTACCAAGCCAGTACTTCTTCACCTGGTGTAATGGTTTTCCTCACACGAAAGATGCTCATGTTTTGCACAAGAAACCCTAAAAGTGGTGTTTTTTTGCTCATTGTTTGATTACTTTTTGCACAATGAAGTGTGTTCTCACGTAAAAATGTTCAATCTCACTCGAGGACATGAAATTTTGCATGAAATTGTAGTGTATGGTACAAGTTTAAATGTTTGAAATTTAATTTCTCATTGTAATTTTTTTGCACTTTTGTTTGTCATGTTTGTTTAGTTGAGATTGATCATTTGCATGTTATTTTTGTGTGTGCAAATTACCTTCCCCAATGTCAAATTCTAATCCCATTACCTGCCTTACAAAGATTTGTTGCGTTAGTTAGATGATGCTGATATGGCTCATATTGATACACTTGGATTATCATACCTTTTTCAAATGCCAACATTGTTGGTGAATTACAACCTTTTGACTACATTAGTGGAGTGTTTCCATTCAGAGACAAACACCTTCCATCTGCCTTAGGGAGAGATGACTATCACACCCAAGGATATCTATAGGATACTATGCATCCCCTTCCATAGGTCATGAGTTTTTTATGATACAGTATCATGGACTGGTACAGGGGCACTGAGGGAAATATTTGTAGAGCATCTGATCATTGGTAGAGTCATAACATGGGATGAGCTAGTTCACACATAAGGGCCCACACATAGATTGCCAATAGTCTTGGGTATATTCATTAGTTTTTTCTTGATGCCAAACAGAGGTCACATGTATTAGAATGTGGATGGGGATGGATGTTGCAGATGATGCTGGAGGCACCTAAGAGATATAGATGGGGTCAATGCATGCTCACCCACATGTTCTACGAGATGCATGAGATTTTCTATCTTGAGAGGAAGAGCATGGCGGCTGAGATCTATGTTCTTCAGGTATGGGCATGGGAGCATCTACCCATTACCAAACCCATTTTTTCAAATGAGAGATAACCCATGGAGCCTTATATATGCAAGTATAGAGGCCAATTGACTCAAGTAGCTCTAGGAAAGATTAAGCAAAAGAGAGGCAGACTGGATGACCTAGTAGTGGTGGTGTGGTAGCCATGGATAGAGATAGAGGTGTGGGATGATGCAACCATAGAGCTAAGTTACATGTTTACATCTCAACCATTGATAGGTCATTCTATGTAGGTTGTCAAGAGATTCCCATTGACTCATGTGTGGCAATAATATGGTTGACCACAAGATATACCACATGATTATTGTTCATACATGCAGTTGGTGACAAACCTAGATCATGGGTGGTCCTTGAGGTTAGACCTAGGCTAATCAATAATTAATGTGTGTAACTTAGTTACAACATAGGTGGATTACCTAGTAGTGATAGCAGATGGAGGGATGATGCCTGCATCTCAAGCCTACTTTACGACTCATCCCTTCTCTCGATTCACATATCTTGTGAGGATGGTTGCACCTATTTAGCTAGTACAGGCACCACAGGAATCATCATAACAACTATAGTAGGAGAGGGTGAGACAACAAACCAAAAAGATTTAGATTCCTCCTAGGCATATGAGATTAGACTTAGATGCTAGAGGCAATGGGATAGGTTAGAGGTGACCTTGAGGTGAGATGGGATCTCTAGGAGCCATTAGAGGAGACACCTAGAGTCCGCAAATAGAGGTAGAGTGGCCAACCGAGTAAGTAGAGCAGGGAGTAGGTGATGAGGAGATGCAAGATCAGCCTACTATAGGGGTCCAAGATAGAGATATCCTAGCACAGACCTAAGAGGCACTGAGGAGGTCAAGAGATAGAGTGTGGGAAGGACAGCAACAACTAGGTGAGCTTCACATATAGGTTGTGGTGAGGGATACAAAGATTATAGAGTGGGATCAAGAGATCTAAGATTTATGTGAGTAGTTGGAGTGAGAGGCTTGTAGGTTAGAGCAACAAAAGGATGAGATTTGGCTACAGTTAGCAAGAGAAACATACTTTGCATCATATGTGGCAGTAGTGCTAGATGAGGTAGAGCAGGTGCCTAGATTTGCTTAGTATGTGAGGGAGTCATGAGGTGCACAACTTCCAGTGAGACCTGATATGTCTCCTCCTCATTTGCCACTAGCAAGGGTGAGGGGCAAGTAGAGAGTTAGCTCTATTTTCTTTTATTTTGGTCTAGCTATGTATTGATTGGTGTGCCAACACCATTTTGTACCAATTTTGAGATTGAAAACGCTCGAGTAGCATCCATTTTTTGCACTGATGTACACTTTTGACCTGATATATATAGACACACACACACACACACACACACACACACACACACACACACATATATGAGATTTTGATTCGAATACCTTTGCATCTGTCACTTTCTCTCTTTATAGTTAGTTGTACATGAGATGTTTATGCTTTGATTATGAATACAAATTTGATATGATGTATGAATGTAGTGTAGATGAGATGAATCATGAATTTATGTATGAAATACATAATTTGAATGAACTAACATCTCATGTAATATTCCATTTTTGTTGATAGTGATAGGTATTTCATGGAGATAAAGAGGATGAACCAAAGAACTAAATGCTTGTGTAGTCATGAAAAAATATTATACTTCGAAGGAAGCCAACAATCCATCATCATAAAGGTTGCAGGTAGATCAACAATTGAACCATGTGCTTATGTAATGCAACCCTATGCTAGATGCAACCCTGGGTCTGGTTACCAAGCTTCAACAATTATCATCATCAAGCATTTAGTGAAATCTCACATGTTATACAATTCACTGACATTGCAATCATAGAAATATGAATATGACACATGTTCTAGTTTTGTCAGGATTAGATGTAAGCATTCAAGGTACAAGAAGGTAGAATGACTAGAACATTTGTCCCTTTTAATGTAGCGAGCAAACATAAGCATAAGAGCATAAACGTTAGGGATGACCATAATTTTTCTTGTGTGCAAACACACGAAACACATGAGCGATCCATCTTATGCCTAGTAATCAAGAAGTATTCTATCCACAATGACCCTTGCATTTGTAACCTAAGATAGAAGTGTGCTAGATATACTTGAAGTGATCCATACATTCACTTAGCATGATGAGTATTAGTATTTACTATAGCATAAGGAGTTCACTCCAACAAGCAAGGAAAAGAACCAACCTCACTGATTTATTGATATAAAAGGAGTCGAGGTACACATAGCCCTCCAATACAAGATGGAGGCTCTTATAGTGGACACCCCTTTTATATGGATGCTTCAGACCATTAGAACTAAACCACAAATAGAAAGTGAAGAAAAGATCATGCCCCTAGTCCTTGCTTCTCTAGTCAAAAGTGACATCATCAAGTCACTCAAAGAGACATGATAAAGTGAAAGCAAAACAAACAAAGAAAAGCTTAGCATGTCCAAACAAGTTCATTATTTTGAGTTTAGTTTTTGTGTCATAGGATTGATGTCAAGTGTCAATGTTCAAAAAATGCATGAAAGAAATATCTTCACTAGGGTGAAAATAGTAGACAGACACAGTTAGGATAACTAGTGACTAAAGTAAAAAAAAAGTCTTCAATAAGAAGAACCTTGGTAGGGAGCTGAGTGATAGTAGAAAAACATAGTTAGAACAACTGGTAATTGACATGAGGGATGTTATATGAAAGGAATATCTAAAGTGACATGAGTGATAGTAAGAAGACATAGTTAGAAAAACTAGTGACTATTGTAAGAGATGTTTTGTGAAAGGAATCTCTAAAGTGACACAAGTGATAGTAGGCAGATGTAGTTAGAATAACTGGCGACTATTGTGAGAGATGTTTCATGAAAGGAATCTCTCAAGTGACATGAGCAGTAGTAGGTAGATGTAGTTAGAAAAATTGGTGACTATTGCGAGAGATGTTATGTGGAAGGAATCTCTAAAGTGACACAAGCAACAGTAGGAAAACATAATTAGAACAATTGGTGACTATCACAAGAGATGTTCTGTGAAAGGAATTTCTAAAGTGACATGAGTGAAAGTAGGTAGACATAGTTAGAACAACTGGTGATTGTTTTGATAGATTCTTTTGACATTGTAGGGTGTTTCCTCTAAGTTATGACAATATTCAATCCATGGATACATGAGCGAAAACATCAAACTAAAGCAAGAAATCAACTCTACAGGGAGCCAGAAGATGCACTACAAGATATATCATTTGAAACAAGAGACACCTATTTACTAGGTTTTCACTTTCTTTATAGAAATTATTTTTTTACTACCATGACGCCTATTTGCTAGGTTTTCATCAATGACACTTTTTTGTTTTTCAATTTTTTTTAATATTTTTGTATTTTTATCTTCATTGTATTTTTTTGATTTTTTCAAATATTTTTGGTGTTACCAAGGTGCATATTTCTAGGTTTTCACCAAGGTAATGGTCTTTTTCAAGACTTTCTGCAATTTTTAGAAAATTTTAAGGACATTTATGAGTATATAGAGAGCTCTTGAAATTAGATCAGCTATAGAATCGCTTTAGATGGAGAGTGTTGATGCGCTCCTTGAGCGCCTCTCCCTTGGCTATAGAAAGTTGGTAAGAACTAGATCTGAACACTATAGTGACTATATAGGGACCAAGCTAGTTGGGATTGAATTTCCCTTTTTGTACCTATTGTTTCCAATTCTTAGGGTTTTCTCTCAAAACAAGATCACCCATGTGGCTTAACTTTATTATTGTAGCTTCTCGACATACACTACTAATAAGCTCAAAGATGATCACACACCACTTGTCAACATTCATCTAACAATTTTGGCTCTTGAAGCTAAGATATTCTATAGTCATCATTAGTAATGAGGCCCTTCATGGAGATTCACAAAGTAGGAATCTCAACCTCAATGGAAAGCATAGCATCCACTCCATATACTAAAGTTAAGGGTGTTGTACCCATTAGAGTTTTGATACTTGTTCTATAAGCCCATAAAGCTAGATTAATTTTAAGGTGCCAGTCTCTCCAGATTTGTTAATTGTGCAATGCAAGATCTTAAGGATCACCTTTTTGGATGCTTTTGGTTGACCATTATCCTAGGGGTAATAAATAGAAGACCAATGTTGCGTGATTCTAAAATTTTTGCATAACTCCTTAAGGTCCTTGTTTTTCAACTATCCTCCATTGTTAGTAATAATGGATTAAGGTACACCATACCTACATATGATGTAATTCATAATGAAAAGAGCTATAGTTTTTCTATTTTCTATAGAGAGAGGGACTACCTCTACCCAGTTAGTGAAGTAATCTATAGCGGCAATGATGAACTTGTGTTCACTTGAAGAGGACAGGTGAATCTAACCCACAAGATCAAAAGCCCATTGTTGGAATGGCCATAGCATGATAGATGGTATTAGCCTCCTAACTAGAGCATGAATCAAATTCCCATGTAGCTAGCATTGTTTGTAGGACTTGGCGTATTTGATTACCTCTTGCTCCATATTTGGCCAATAGTAACCAACTCTAATAAGTTTATGAGCTAGTGTCTAAGCCATTATAGTGAGATCTGCAAATGCCCTTGCATACATTGATTAATGCACATTTAGAATCATCAGGTTCTAGACACCTAAGGAGTTTTCTATCAAAACCTCTCCTAAATAAGTCATTAGCAATAATAATATACCATGAAGCATTACAGATATGGTGACATTTTCATTTTGGGTTAGACCATCCTGAATTGCTTGGTCATGCATATAGGAGTCTATATGGTGGTAGTGGGATGAATCACGTCCTACAATAGAATAGATCATCTAAGATTTGGGGGAATTATAGGCAGGGTAGAGTAACATTTCCACTAGGAACTCATGTCAAAGATCATTCTCTGGCATTTGTAACATGGAAGCAAGAGTAGCCATAGCATCAACCACCTTTTTGTTTGCTTGAGGAACTTGTTGGAAATTGATATGAGAAAAGTATTTCTTTAGGTCATCAACCATGCATTTATAAGTGATCAATTTCTCATGCTTTGTCTAATATACATCATTTACCTAGTTGATTATGAGCTGAGAGTCACCAAAGATGTTCAATTGATCAACTCTCCATTCAACTGCAATCTTCATGCCATTAATTAGAGCTTCATATTTTGCAATAATTTTTGTACAAGGAAACAAAATATTGTACACCTTAGGTAGTGAATACCTCTATGGTGTTATGAATAGTAGCCTAGCACTGGATCCCTGTTGTGTGAAGGAACCATCAAAAAACATCACCCAAGTTTGGTGTGTAAGCATTAGAATTGATTCATTAGAGAATTCAATGTTTAGGAAAAGAAGACTCTGCATTGGAGTCTCTACTAGCTAATCAATAATCACTTGTCCTTTGATAGCCTTTCATTCAACATATTGAAATTCAAACTCACTTAGTATCATAACCCACTTGGCTAACCTTCTTGTTAGAGCAGCCTTACTGAGTAAGTATTTCAATGGATCAATTTTAGTAGCCAGTTGCATAGTATAAGTGAGTGTGTAGTGTCTTAGCTTTTGGGAAGCAAAGACAACTACCAAGCAAGTTTTCTCAATGATACTATAATTCATTTCATAAGAAATGAACATGCAACTCAAATAGTAAATAGCTCTTTCCTTGTTGTCATTGTCTTCTTGAGCTAGTAAGATACCAAAAAATTTTTCTATTATTGAGATGTATAAAATGAGAGGCTTCCCATAGATAGGAGGCATCAAGATTGGTGGATTAGAAAGGTATTGCTTTATCTGTGTAAGACTCTAATCACAATCTGAGCTCCAGTTCTATTTCACACCTTTATGTAGCGTCTTGGTAAATGGTTATGACCTATCCACCAGTTGTGAGATGAATCTTCAAATGGATTAAGTCTTCCTTGTAAGCCTCTCATCTAACTAATATTACGGGGTGGAGGTATGTCCATGATTGCTTGAACTTTCTCTAGATCAAGTTTGATTCCTTTTACATACAAAATGTAGCAAAGTATTTTCCCAGATGTTACACTGAATGCACATTTCTTGGGGTTGAGTCTTAAATTGAATTTCTCCATGCAATCTAGATAGGTCCCAAATCTTGAAGGTGAGAATTGTGTTTTGTGCTCTTAACTAGAGTATCATCCACATAGTCTTCCATTGTTTTATGCATCATTTCATGGAAAATTGTAGTAACTTTGCTCTAATACATAGCACCAACATTTTTCAAACCAAATGGCATCATGTTCCAACAAAAAGTTCCCCATGCATAAGTGAGAATAGTCTTTTCCTAATCTTGTGGTACAATATTGATTTGATTATAACCAGAAAACCCATCCATAATTGAGTACATTTCATATCTTTCCATCATGTACACTATTATATCAATGTTAGGGAGTGGAAAATCATCCTTCAGACATGCTAAGTTCAGATCTTAGAAATCAGTATAGACTCTAATAGATTTTTTGTGCTTGGAGACTAGAGCAATGTTATAAATCCATTCAACATAATCAATAGCACTAAAGAAACCAGCTTTTGAAACCTTTTCCAATTCAGCTTTGACAATTAATGCAAGATGAGGATGCATTTTCCTAAGTTTCTATTTGACTAGTTTAACTCTTATCACAATAGATAAATGATGCATTATGAGGTCGGGATCCAAGCCTGGCATGTCTAAGTATGTCCATGCAAAATTTATCTTTTTCTCTTGGAAGAAGGCAATGAATTCCTCTTTTTCTTCTAGAGATAGTGACTATGCAAGATGTATCATGTGAGGATGTTCTTCTATTCTCAAGTTGATTGGTTGTGTTGGTTCTATCAACACTGGTGATCTTTTCTAAAAATGACTAGGAAGTGCATCAAATATCTTCTTCGCAAGCACCTGAGAGAGGTTTTCACTTTTGGATACATCTTTTATTTTTACTATTTTCAGTTTTGACACTGCCATAATGTGGTTTTCACCATCAGACCTTTTATTTCTTTTCTTTTTGATTGTGTGATTAAGATAGTTGATGTTAGCTTCAGTCATGTTGACACTTTGTTTGCTGGTGGAAGATGTTATAGGTTTGATAGTGTTTAAGTAGCAAGCAAGAGCATAGTCATTCTAGAATGTAGGGACTTCACTAGATGCATTAGAATTCTAGTCTATGAGCTCAGGATAGGTGAGTGAAAGAGATGTGGAAGGTTTGATTGTGTTTATAGTATAATCATTAAATTCTTGGACAAGCAATTTGAGACCTAGATCATCTTTTTCCAAAAGTGTGTTTGAATGTCTTTGATCACTAACATTATTAACTTAAGACTCGAGGACACTAATTGGATAATACTCATCTAACCTAGCACTAGAAGCTTCACCTACTTCAATTAGATTTTCATATATGTGAACTTGATCTATGTCTTTGTCTATAGTTGCTTCTAAGAGAGAGTCAAATTTGTACTCTTGAGAATCTGTATTGCATAGAGACAGATTGTAGAATTCCCCTATAGTGATAGGAAGAAATTCTCCTTCATAATCTGGATTTTTACAATGGTACTCAATGTGTAAAGCATGACTATACTTTCTTTGTTCTTGTTGGATATGAGGATAATTAGTGATGTCATTAGAAGAATCACTATCATCATCTACAGTGGTTACACATGGTACAAAGTCATCTAGTTCTACAAAGAATTTAGCAAGATCATTAGGAATTGGATAAGGGTAAGGATCCTCATCATCAACATTGTCTTCATGGTTATTACACTCAACTTGTGACTCATTTTTAGATGAATTCTCAAGTTCTGGAATAAATTTGTTAATCCCTAGATGGAAGGGAATCTTCTTGAAGCCTAGACCAAATGTATCTTGATTCCTCCTAGCTATCGCTTTGACAAGATCAACCAAGCCATTTTTATTGTATCCACTAGGACCAGTCCCCTTTTAGACAAAGTGTTTCATGAGTTTAACACCTAGACCATACTTTTTAGGAGTA
The DNA here is from genome assembly GCA_028749045.1 of Cupressus sempervirens. Lineage (NCBI taxonomy): Eukaryota > Viridiplantae > Streptophyta > Pinopsida > Cupressales > Cupressaceae > Cupressus > Cupressus sempervirens. The sequence goes on from CM053791.1 coordinate 453,028,557, forward strand.
ATTTCACAAGGCTTCTCTATGAAGTCAACTAGAGTTTTCTCTTTGTATATCCATGTAGAAATGGCTCTATTTTCACTTTCCTCCTTAAAAGGTATAGTAGCTTTGATAAATGTACCATTGTCCTTAGTTTTAGGTGTCAACACAAAAGGTCTCTTCACTTTAGATGGTCTCCCATAATGATGGGGAGACTCGGGAAGAGATGTCAAAGATAGAACTGGTTCTATGTGATATTCACCCATTCTAGTTTCTTTTAGCTTGAGTGATTGCTTGATTTGCTTCAGCTTGTTATCATGATGGTCTGTAGATTCCCTATTAGTAGCTACACAAATTTTAACATGTTGCAAGTCTAGCTAGTACTTGTAGGTATGGTGACTTTAGAGCCATAAAGTGGGAACTTTATGCATTGATGATAAGTGGAAGGCACATCTTGCATCTAATGTATCTATGGTCTTTGAAGTAGTATGTTGTAAGCTAAGGGAATATAAAGGACTTGACAAGTGACATCCCTTTCTATAGGACCAATGAAGAGAGGCAACACCACAAGACCTAAAGATTTTTTCTTGAGTTTGTCATATGCTTTGATAGTTATCTTGCAACAAGGATCAATGGATTCTTTAGAATAGTCCAATTATCTGAGTAGAGTAGCAGAGACAATTTTAAAACCAGATCCATTATCAATGAGGACACGATGGACATGTTTTTGGTGTATCATGATGTCAATGTGTAGAGGTTGGTTATATGGATGACTTAGTGAATTGTCATCCTCCTTAGAGAAGGACATATAGTAAGGTGAGGTTAGATGACATACCATATATTAGAACCTCTCAAGATCAAGATCTTGAGGTATGTTTTCCTCAATGAGGGATTTGTTGAGAATTTTCCTATGAGCAAGCGAGATTTGGAGCAATTCAAAGAACGTTCTTTGAGAATTTTTTCCTTTTAACTGATTGAGGATAGTATAGCTAGTAGCCTTAGAAGATGTCACAAGTTTTGCATCTTTGCTAGATGGATTAGCAAGGGGTTTTCCTTTATGTTGTTCTAGATCAGGAGTAGGAGGCATAGGGCTATTAAGTGCCAACTTAGTACGTGACTGTATGATGATGTTGGCACCAGATTGTGATGGTTCCTTGTTAGATGTATTGGAAGTAGGGCCCCTTAAGACAAATGGTGTCTTAGGTTTAGTTTTGTCTGGTTTTCCATTGATGGTGATAACGTCAAGATACTCAAAATTGATTGGTTCAACTATGTGGACTATCTCATCATCATCATTAGAGTATGTATAGATGATCTTGTATGAGATTTATTTTTTGAGTTTTCTCATTTTTTATAAGATGGGAATGGCTCCTTGAAAGCCCTATATTCATGTTCTTGTTATGTCCATCCACAAAAATGTCACCATTGTCGATTAGGTCTTGAAATTTGTGAAGTAGGTTGATACAATTGCTAGTTTTGTGACACTTGTTCTAGTGGTATTTGCAAAATGTGGTTTTCTTCCACCATGGTGGTCATGGTTGTGGATCATAAGGATGAGAGTTATCAAATGGAGAAATGAGTTTTTTATGTATTAAGGTCTTGTATACAACATCCAACATTTCACCAAGAGGTGTATATTCTCATTTTGGGCATGTAACCTAATGGAAAACTAAACTTTGGGGCATCCAATTTGTGTGAGGGTTATGATGTTTTGAGAAAGTGGGAAGCATATATTTTCATCTTCTGGTAGTAAGAGGAATGTTGTTGTTGTATGGAAATGCGATTTCCTTAGACTGCAAAATTTTTGGAGATGAAGATTTTGATATGAAATCTGATGCAATAGTCACATTTGACAATAAACATTATAACATACTTGCATGCCCTGTCAGTATTCTCCTTGATTGTAAGAGAGTGGTGTTCAATACTACAAAGGTTGCTGTACAAACATCTCAAGTGAATATGACACCTATTGGTAGATTTGCTTGTAAGAAAATGTTGCCTCATATGAAGATGACTCCATCACTTATATGGGTTTGCTAGAGCAGATAAATACTACAAGGGACAATATTGATCATTTGTGGTACATGATGAGTGGAAATTGGTGATGATGAGCCACTCATAAAATATGGAGGCATATCAAATCTTTCCATTAAGTTAGCAGGACCTGCATTTTATATTCTTGTGAATGGTGAGGAACTTAGTTTGGAATAAATGCCTTTATTCATTCAGACATTGGAGAGGTATTGATAATAGTGAATACTGTATCTGGAATGACTCCTTCAATTATGCTAATACAACAAGCACTTACTGAGGATCCGCCTGTGTATCCTAATTTTTTTAAGGAACATTACGATTCAAAGGATTATAGTTATCCTCGCCCTTTGTGTTTGAAAGAAAGAACATAAGAATCATGTTATAAAGGAGCCACGATGTTCATCGATTAGCTAGTTGAAATGGTGCTTTTGTAGTTTACTACATGATAGGCATTTGAACATTATTTTTAATCTATTATCATCTCTTATTGCTACAGGAAGAGTCTAAATTGTTTTATGTCACTTGGTAATTAAATTTTTATTTTCGTCTTGTCTTTGATTGCAGATACGAAATATGTATCAGGTGTTGGATCAAATGCAAGGAGGAGCTTCCGGAAGACTTGAAAAGTATTATGGGTGGAAGATTTTTGAGCATAGTTTGGAGAACATATGGAGAATTCCAAGTGGATTAATCAGGATACACATGGAAGGATGAGAAAGCCAAAACTCTACAGATACACTCACGGGATTGGAGAAAATAGTCCCTAGTTTTATGTGCAATGGAATACATTAGCCATCGATTTAATGCTTTGTATTATTCACATCATAAATATTGATTAGTTAGTTCTAAAGAGGTGCAATGTTTGATTAAAAAGTTGATACCTCTTCGCACTTTATAAATAGGAGATGTAAGACTCAAAACAGAGAGAGGAGAATAGGATATTCAGATGCATTCTTATTTTTCTTAAAAATAAATTTCTATCTCGTGTCTTATGAAATATTATATTTTCTCATCGGCAAAGGAGTAACCTGTTGAACCAAGCCTGTGGATGGTGGATTTTTGAGTCAATTTCATTCGGTCCTGATATATTTGCTATGGATAGATCATCCTTAGGGAGTGTCTCTACTTATAATTTTTCTGACATAATCTATAAGCACATTTATTTCTATTTGCATTAGAGTTTAACTTATTATTAAATTGTGTCCTTTATAAATATGTTTTATTTATTTTTTATAAATATTTTAATATTCGGATAAGTGGACAGGATCATTATCGCATTTTAAATTTGATAAACATAAATATTGTGAAATCTTTTATTTGTTTCCATATTTATGTCTAATTTGTCTCTATAAGAGTTAAAGTGGATTTTAGAGTTATTTAAAATTGCATTCAAATAATTGATCCATCGCATTTGATTATTAAATTTGTTTATAATTCAAATATATTAGATTTTATAAAGTTGTACATTTCAATTGATAATTTTGACTCTATTGCCCATCTAATTAAGCACTGGTCTTTTGCTCTTAATTTATAATCCATATGCTGGCAAATGTTTTGCTTCTTGCCTTTGAGGAATAAATATATTCGTCTGTTACATTAAGCTATATTTATACTTTACTTAAAACATTATTTCAATCATTAGGTTTTGTTCTCAGTTCATAAATCACAAGTTTAAAGTTTTCCTTTTGCCATTTGGAAAATGTTTATTGTGTTCGTGTTCTAATCAATCTGTTTTAAGTGTCTTGGATTTAAGTGTTTCGTCTAGGATTAGGTACACATGCCTTAGTTTTGCAGAGCTGAAAGTGCAGGGAACTCGGACCGTATTATCTAGTTCTGTCAAGTTGGCCTTAACTGGTTGGATATCCCAGCATCGAGTAGGCAAGGCTCATAGGATTCCAATCTGTGGTTTTAGGAACCAACAGATTAGCAACTCTACTGGGGAACGTCACAAGTAAGGTTTACTTACTCCAAGACCAATTTAGAGTTTCATTTAGGCAAAAGCTTAGAGGTGAGATTTTTGATTTCATTTTCTTTCACTTAGATATAGATACATTAGTAAGTTTTCTTTTGTTTCCATTTGTCATTTATAATTTACAGATTCCAACATTAAGATTTTTAATCATCATTGTGATAAAATTTACAAATCTTTTGTAAAAATTTCAAAGCTGTGCTCAAAAGTCTTAAAGTTTTGGCTTAAATTTTTATTTTATTTAATTCACATAAAATCAGCAACTAAAAGGAGATCTCTTTTCTTACTTTCAGCAAATTTTTTTTCAAGTTATTGGCATAAAGCTCTACTGGATAAAGAACCCAAATTTTCATTTTTTTTTGTTTAAAAGAAATTGGCGACTCTATTGTATATTTGGATCAGAATTTGTTTAATTTTGCAAGCGTATGTGGGGTAGACGATAGGTAGACCCCCAGCCTGAAAGACTTGCGCAACTCACTTTTGAAAAGAAGCCAAAGAAAAAGAAAGGTAAAAATCAAAAGGCAAAGATGTTTTATATAGGGCACAAAAATTTTCAGGAAAGAGCTAATAAACAACCTGAAGTTTACGAATCAAGCCATAATAGCTCAGAAAATGGAGAAGAAAACCCATTCTTTCACATTCCTAGAATTGATGAAGAGCCTCAATGTGAAATAACTCATATAGAAGATGATGATGAACAAGAACAAATAATGCAATGGGGCATGATAATAAAGAAAATGGCTAAAACTACGAATGGAAATAGCGCAATATTGGCAAAAGCGTTAAAAATGTAGCCAGATGATATCCTAGCAAAAATAGGAATGTCAAAAGACCTTATTACCTCCCTGCCTAAACCTTCTAATGAACAAAGATCAGATAGGTGGAGGGAAGAAAAATCAGATCAAAATACTCCGCCTAGGTATAACCCACCTCACAGAAAGAATTTGGAGGCATAACATGCTACTGATCATGATAATCCGCTCTATGAGAATAGAAGAGAGAGAAATCAAGATAACAATTTTAATAGATATAATAATCAACGAGCATGGAACAATGGACAAAATAATAGAGGAATTCAGAAAAATAGTGGGAATACTAGATAGCCTTATGGGGCAAATCAAAATAACAATAATCAAAACATTCAATGATATGTGGCTCAAAATTAGGGCAATAGAAATCAAGTGATGTGACAACCAATGGCAATTGAACACTATAGGAAACTTGATTTTAGTGGGGTTCAAGGATATCCGAATCCTATTTCAAATGATTTGAGGAATGCCATCCCAAAATTTTTAAGAAATGAAACTGAATCAGCTGAAAGGCATGTTATCAACCTGAAAAATGTGATTGAAGATTTTGAAGAAGAACATGAAGATGTGTTCATGAAATTGTTTGTTCAATCATTAATTGATGATGCAGCAGAGTGGTATAGAAGTTTGCCTAATAGATCAATTTCTGGCTGGTGTAATTTTGCAGATCAATTTATTGAGCAATTCGGGGATCACACGGATACATCTTCTGTGTCACATGAATTGACTAACATTAAGAAGAACTCAAATGAATCAGTGTCAGAGTTCAACAGAAGGTTTAATAAAGTCCTCAATAGAATCCAAAGAGAAACTAAGCCCGTAGATTCATTCTTAATTGATTTTTATTTAAGTGCCTTTGATAGCAAAACCCACTATGAAATAAGATCTCATAGACCATCTTCATTGCCCCAAGCTTTCAAAGTTGCCATGACCATTGAAAATAATAGGAAAGTGGTAGAAAGAGTTAATAAGAGGGATGATTCAAAATTGTATAATCCAAAAAATCCTAAGAAGGATGAACTCAAAGAAATAATGGATATGTTAAAAAAGATAAAAGTCAAACAAGGTAGAAGTGAGAGGCCACCCTTTAATAGAAATGACAGAGTAAGATTACATGATATGCCTTATAACACAAATTGGAAGGATGGAAAATCGGAGAGACCAACTCATGCTAAAGATACACCTAATCCTTTGAAGAAAGTGAATATTGTTGATGATGGCCCATGGTGTGATGTGTGCAGGCTGCCCCACGATCCTAATCATTGTATTGTTGCACAAGCTATTTTTGAAGAAAGAAATCATGAAAGTGAGGAGCAACCCATAGTCAACACAATATCATCTAAACCAATATGGGGAAGAGATGAAGATGACTTTGGGGATGACGATCAAAATGCTGATTATTATTACAGGGGCTCTAACTAGCAGCAATGTACTCAACAAGTCTTTTCAGATGAGGAAGACAATCCTACCTTTCGTAGATTAATGCCAAAAGAAAGAAGAGCCTATACTATCGCAGTAGTTGAGCATGCTAAACATATATATCAAAGAAGGAATAAAGATAATAATGCTGATCAAGGGACTCTTGCTGGTATATTTGTAAGGAATCAGTAGCAGATTGAAGCATCTAAGAAGCCTGAAAATCAAGCTCAAACCAAACAAAAGGAAGGTAATCAAACTTATAAAATTACCAAGCAACCAGTTGTGCAAACTAATGGTAAGAAAATATCTGATTGTCATAGTTTTATGAGTCATGCTTTATCTCAGTTAAAGATTACTGTGCCTCTAATGGATATGATGAAATTTTTTGATTACAGGTAGGAAACTGTGAAGATATTGTCTAGTCTGCAAGATATTAACAATAAGGATGATGTTAAAAATAATGAAGAAACACCTATTGTGTATCTAGGAACAACATTAAATAAGAAGACAAATCAAGTAGACCTGTTCTATTTAACATTGTTGATAAACAATAAATTGGTAAAAAATTGTATGATTGATTCTGGCGCAGTAGTCAAAATTATGTCTACTGATGTAACGAAGGAAATAGGACTTAAAGTTGATACTCCTTTTGGAAAATGTTATGCCATGGATAATAGATCTGTACCTGTAGTTGGAATAATTAAACATGTATATTTTTTTTTTCCATCATTTTCACATATATCATATAGAACTGACATTACAGTAGTTGAAATATCAACAAGTTATGTTATGTTGTTATATAGGCAATGGTCAAATTTGGTTGAAGGTCATGTGCAGTTAGATATGTCTTATGCTACAATTCCTGTGGGAGACAAGGAAATACGAATCAAAAGAGAACCCTAGTCATACTATTTGGTTGAAGATTACATTTTGGATCCTGAGGTTAACTTTTACCATTCAGACATGGACAACTTCCAAGTAAGCATAACCAAACCTACTTCTAAGATTGTTGATCCAATTTCAATTTATGTAAAAGAAAATCGTAATGATATTTGAAAAATGTTTTTTGATGGTGCATGTAGTCGCCGTCAGGTAAAACTTTTAAATTTTCTTTCTTACTAAATTTTGAATGCACTAATAATATTGCTGAGTATGAGGCATTAGTCATTGGTCTTGTTATTGCAAAAGCATATAGGATTAAAATGTTCTCTATTTTAGGGGATTTAGAATTAACTATTTCACAAATTAGGCATAAATTTTCAACTAGGAACTCGAAATTAAAACAATATCAGAACTATGTATGGGGTTTGATAGAATTCTTTGATACCTTTTCAATCAAAAGGGTCGATAGATCAACCAATTACCTAGCTGATAATGGCTAATCTAGCTATTAGGAAAATAGTTATCCCATTTGATGAAGTTATTCAGGTTGAAATGAAAAATAGACCTTCTATACTAGAAAATGTTCAAAATTGGCAAGTTTTTGAGGACGATAATGATATCATTAAATTTTTGACTTGCCAAGAAGATTATGAAAATCAATTCATTGATTGGAATGGGTACATAGAAGAAGAAGATGGTAAGGAAACATTGTTTGGAAAGGAAATAATGCAATTAAAAACCAATAAAATACCAAAAGGTCCTGTTTCTTTAGAGAAAATCTTTGACAAAAAGGAAAGTCCAAAAAATAGCAAATCTACCAAGATCCAAAATGAAATTGAGGAAATAAATTTGGGAAGTGAAAGTTCTCCCAAAAAGGTTTACACAGGGAAGAAATTGTCAACAAAAATAAGGGTTGACCTAATTGCTTTATTAAGAAAATATAGACACATTTTCGCTTGGAGCTATGATGAGCTTAAATCGTATAGGGAAGATTTGTTTCAACATGAAATACCTTTGAAACTAGATGCCAAACCATTTAGACAAAGACAATGTCTAATAAATCCAACATTAGCTCCAAAAATGAAAGATGAACTCATCAAATTAAGAGACGCCGAAATTATAAAGCCTATAAGGCATTCTACATGGGTTTCGAATTTAGTCCCAATTAGAAAGAAGAATGGAGATATATGGTTACATATAGATTTTAGAAATTTGAATATATCTTCCCTTAAGGACAATTATGCATTACCTAACATGGAGATTTTATTACAAAAGGTAATCGGTAATGAATTACTATCTATGATGGATGGATTCTCGGGTTATAATCAAGTCAAAGTGAAAGAATTCGAACAATATAAGACTGCTTTTACCACACCTTGGGGTACCTATGTCTATGCTAGGATGCCTTTTGGGTTAACAAATGTAGGGGCTACCTTTCAAAGGGCAATGGATGTTGCTTTCGATGGATTGATAAACTTGATCATGGTTCTCTACCAAGATGACCTTACCGCTTATTCAAAGAAAGAAGAAGACCATTGTAAGCATTTAGAAAAGATCTTCATAAGGGCCCTTGAATTTGGAATCTCTTTGAACCCTAAAAAATGTCAATTTAGGATAACTAAAGAAAATTGTTCGATCATGTTGTCTCCAAGGAAGGGGTTAGAATTGATCCTGAATGGGTAGTAGCCATTGATAACATTTAGATACCTAAAACAACTAAGGGAATCCAATCTTTCTTTGGGCAAATAAATTTTGTGAGAAGGTTCATCTATAATTTTGCTAAAATTGTTAAACCTATTGCTAAGATGCTTAAGAAGGGTGTTAAAATTGCTTGGGATAGTGAGGCTGTAGGGGCATTCTCTAAGATAAACAAAAGCTATAAAAGAAGCACCGGTTCTAAAATCTCCTGATTTTAAGAAGCCGTTCTAGTTATTTTTAATTTCCTCTTACCATACCATAGCTGCGGTCATGCTACAAAAGAATAATGAAGGATACGAGAAACCAATTGCATTCTTTAGCAAGAGTTTAGAAGCAGGTGAATTGAACTATGATATAAATGAAAAATAGGCTTATGCTTTGGTTAAAGAAATTAAATTTTTTGACCTTACTTAGTAGGGGCTGAAGTTATCGCCTATGTGCCAAATGGTACCATTAAAGACATATTTAGACAATTTGAAACCACTAGAAGACGATGTCATTGGATAAATCAAATCCAATAATTCAATATAGATATTCAGATTACTAAATTAGTTAGAGGGTTGGGTCTAGCTAAGCTTATGGCAGAGTCAAATTTGGAGACCATGCAAGTCAACCAAATTAGTGATGAACATGCTAAAGTTAGTATTGGGAGATGCCCTTGGTACACATATATAGTGTATTATTTGCAACATACTAAATATAGGGATAATTTGAATGAGAATCAGAAAAGCACCATTAAGTTACGAGCTACAAAATATGGTTTAATTCAAGGTGATTTATATTGGAAAAATCAGGATGGGATTCTACTATTTTGTTTAGATATTGCACAATCAGAGGTTATTCTCAAGGAAATGCATGAAGGGGTTTGTGGGGGTCATTTCTCGGCAAGGACTACAACACATAAGATATTGCGAGCATGATACTATTGGCCTTAGCTTTTCAAGGATTGCCATGCGTATATTTGAAAATGTGAAGCTTGTCAAAAAATTTCAGGTAAGTTAAAGTATGATGGCGCTCTCCCATTAAGGCCAATGCAAGCAGAGGAACCTTTCCAAATGTGGGGGATTGATTTTGTAGGAGAAATCAGTGAAAACTCAAGTGGTGGACATAGCTGGATTTTAGTAGCCACTGATTACTTCACCAAATGGGTGGAAGCTATACCTACTCAGTAGTCAACAAGTAAAGTGGTTATTAAATTTCTTATGGAGAATATCTTGACTAGATTCGAAGTCCCACAAAAAGTCATAGTAGATAATGGTATGTATTTTAGGTCTAACAAATTTTTTGAGTTTTGTAGGAAGTATGGTATTGCAGTTTCATATTCATCTCCATATCACCCCCAGGGTAATGGACAAGCAGAATCTAGCAACAAAAACATTCTAAAGATCATCAGAAGAATGCTAGATAACAACAAACGTGCTTGGGATTTGAAGTTAAGTCTAGCATTATGGGCAGACAGAATCATGGTGAAGAAGTTAACAGGTTTCTCTCCTTTCAATTTAGTTTATGGAAAAGAGGCCAAGCTTCCCTTAAATAACTTATTATCTATTTACAAATTTGTTACCGAAGAGCAATTAGAAGATGTCAATTTTATGGAAAATAGGCTAAATTCTTTGATTGAGTTGGATGAGGTAAGAAGGTTAGCACAAGAGTAGAATATAAATAAGTAGTAGCAGGTCAAGTTCCTTCATGACAAAAAAAATTCTAACCGATCTTTCAAACCTGGTGATTGGGTCTTGAAATGGAACGCAAAGGATTAGGACAAAGGTAAACATGGCAAGTTCGAAGCCTTATGGCTCAAACCATTTATTATTTCTGATAAAGTAGGTGAATAATCTTACTTTTTGCAAGATACGGAGGGTTGTATACATGATTTTCCAATTCATGGACAGTATCTCAAACCATTTTTTCAGTAAGCTTGAAAGGGAAGTTATTTTTCTTTTCTTTGTTTCCTTTATTATTCTTGTTCCTCCTTTCTTTTTTTTCATTTCATTTTTTAGATTTTTATGTGTGGATCCGCAAATTGATTTCCTTTAGTTTATTGGTAGGTCTGCTCCTCCAGAAATAATTGAGATCTCGCTATGCTCACAAGGATCATACGTCCCCAGCAAGAGCCACTGATGGAACACTAAACTTTGGGGATTCCAATTTGTGTGAGGGTTATGATATTTGCAAAAAGTGGGAAGCATATATTTTCATCTACTTGTGGTAAGAGGAATGTTGCTGTATGGAAATGTGATGATAGTAGAGGATCTGAAGCAGCTGCATCTGCTCTTTCAATGGAACAACTAGCTGTTGCCTTGGACTGCAAAATTTTTGGAGATGAAGATTTTGATATGAAATCTAATGCAATAGTCACATTGGACAATAAACATTATAATATACTTGCATGGCATGTCAGTATTCTCGCTGATTGTAAGAGAGTGGTGTTCAATACTAGTACAAAGGTTGCTATACAAAGATCTCAAGTGAATATGACACCTGTTGGCAGATTTTCTTGTAAGAAAATGTTGCCTCATATGAAGATGACTCCATCACTTATATGGGTTTGCTAGAGCAGATAAATACTACAAGGGACAATACTGATCATTTGTGGTACATGATGAGTGAAAATTGGTGATGATGAGCCACTCAGAAAATATGGAGGCATATCAAATCTTTCCATTAAGTTAGCAGGACCTGCATTTTATATTCTTGTGAATGGTGAGGAACTTAGTTTGGAATAAATGCCTTTATTCATTCAAACACTGGAGAGGTATTGATAATAGTGAATAATGTATCTAGAATGACTCCTTCAATTATGTTAATATAGCAGGCACTTACTGAGGATCCGCCTATGTATCCTAATTTTTTTAAGGAACATTACGGTTCAAAGGATTATAGTTATCCTTGCCCTTTGTGTTTGAAAGAAAGAACATAAGAATCATGTTACAAAGGAGCCACGGTGTTCATCGATCAGCTAGTTGAAATGGTGCTTTTGTAGTTTACTACATGATAGGCATTTGAACATTATTTTTAATCTATTATCATCTCTTATTGCCGTAGGAAGAGTCTGAATTGTTTTATGTATTTTGGTAATTAAATTTTTATTTTTTTCTTGTCTTTGATTGCAGATACAAAATATGTATCAGGTGTAGGATCAAATGCAAGGAGGAGCTGGCAGAAGACTTGAAAAGTATTATGGGCGGAAGATTTTCAAGCATAGTTTGGAGAACATATGGAGAATTCCAAGCGGATTAATATTCATGAGTTAGAATCTCACAAAGAAGGTATGATGTTTGCATGGAACAATAGTGATCGAATCGGGATACACATGGAAGGATGAGCAAGCCGAAAGTCTACAGATACGCTCATGGGATTGGAGAAAATAGTCCCTAGTTTTATATGCAATGGAATACATTAGCCATCGATTTAATGCTTTGTATTATTCACATCATAAATATTGATTAGTTAGTTGTAAAGAGGTGCAACGTTTGATTAAAAAATTGATACCTCTTCACATTTTATAAATAGGAGATGTAAGACTCAAAACAAAGTGAGGAGAATAGGATATTTAGATGCATTCTTATTTTTCTTAAAAAATAAATTCTATCCCATGTCTTATGAAATATTATATTTTCTCATTGTCAAAGGAGTAACCTGTTGAACCAAGCCTGTGGATGGTGGATTTTACAGTCAATTTCATTCAGTCCTGATATATTTGTTCTGGATAGATCATCCTTAGGGAGTGTCTCTACTTATAATTTTTTCGGCATAATCTATTGGAATATTCAAATATGGAAAGAGTACTTATGAGAGGGGGGGTGAATCATAAGTATCACACTTTAGCCAATAAAACTTTTAACTGAAAGTAAACTGCATGAATGTAAATACATCAAATAAACTTGAAACTAAACACATGCATCAATAACTCATAACATTGGAATTTTGGTAACCCAGAAACCCTCCAGGAATAAGAAGGTAAAACTGGGGTGGGGATGATACCCACAAAAATTATTGCAACAATATTGTTCAACCACTTCTAATGGTCTGCCCTGTTAAAGGCCTGCCCTGTTAAAGGCTTTACAGTGTGTTAATAGTGACTTGGTTAGAGGATTTCAAACACTTAACATGAAGTGTCACCCTGTTAAAGGATTTAATCACCTAATTAAGGATTTATAAAATAGCTGTTAAGCTAACCTATCACCATAGGATTTTCATTCTAATACAATTGCTACAAAGTATTAGGTATCATGAACCTGATTGATTACAATCCTTGATTGCTGAATGCAGGCACCTATTCTGCTTTCTCTGATCTTGATCCTTTTTGTGATCTGATAATCCTTGCTTCTGAAAATAAAATTCCTTGCGAACCCTTGTATGTCTTCTCATACCTCTCATTTACTTTACAATGAAATTTCGTCTTCCTTATAAAGACATTTGAGAATTTAGGGTTAGGTATGGATCTACGATCCACATTCAATCTTCATTTTCTGCTCAATACTTATCTTTAGCTGATTGGTTGCATGCCTTCATCATTTTTCTTATTGCCTGCATGTAAATTGCATAGGAAAAATAAAATATTTGATCTCATCATTAAATCCCTAGAGATTTACCTTATGGCGGCTGTAAAAATTGTTTGCATCATAGTTTGTGGAATTTCAAACTCTTATGTTGATCTACTGAGTTACTTGGCTCCTGAAGTATTGTTGATACTCGGTACATGCTATTTCCTGGATAGCTCGACACCTTAAGTAGCTCAGCACCTTATGTTACTCGACACTTGTTAACACTCGGCACTTGTTAAAACTCGACACTTATACTTCACTCGGTATCTAATCTTCGCTCGGTATCTAATTTTCACTCGGTATCTAAAAACTACTTGGCACATGAAGATCACTTGGTATGCATGATGTACTTGGCATCCAATGTGGAATATGTTTAAGTGTGTTGGCACTCAATTGTCAAAAACCATTATGAGGTTAACAATCTCCCCCTTTGACATGAGTGATAAAAACACTTAACTGACCTTATAAGTATATTTACTAATCTGATTGGTATGTACATATTTTGAAAAAAACTTGATCAAAATTTGTAACTTACAATCTTACAATATATACCTCAAAAAAATTTGTAACTCCCCCTGAGTTGATTGTGCCTTATCTATATAACAAGCTCCTCCTTTGTATTTTTTCATTTTGTAACTCCCCCAATAATTTATCTCATATTTGTATCTCCCCCTTTTAATCTGTATCACCCCCTTTTAATCTGTATCCCCCCCTTTTTGACACTTATGTCAAAGAATGTTTAAGGGTTAAGACCATATTTAGCCAAAAATGTGCTATTTACCTCCATAATCATTCTGAGAGCTGCATCCCAATTGTTCAAAGCAATTTCCAGTGACTTATGCTGGATAGCAGTCTCGGTAGCAAGATGAATAAGTCCATCTAATGTAGAAAGATTTGGGTCTTTCTTAAGAACAGTTTCAGCATAGACTTGTTCTTTATGGAGTAGCTCTAAATGTGGGGTAATGGAGGACTGGAGCTGTATTAATTTGGCCTTGATATTAGTCTCATCTGCTATTAAGATAGCTATTTCTTTATGAGTGTGAAGCGATTAAGCAAAATGCTTCTCAGTTTGAGATGGATCACTTGGTAGTTGCATGCTTGAAATGTTTAAATTTCTTTCCAAGCTCAGTATCTTTTGGCTTGTTTCTTGTGTGAAGTATGAAAAATCACAAAACTTTTTGTACAGTGAGAATATATTCTCAAGTACCTTCTTCACTTTATCAGTAAGCTTTTCCAATTCAACTTGTGAAACTGTAATTTGTCTTGATATTTTCTCATTTTCTTTCTGACCATTCCATAAGTTTTGCATTGGTTTCTAGGTCTTCATTTGTCACCTGGTCAACAATATCTGTTAATTGCTCTATGATATGCTTTGACTCATCTGGTGATTGCAAACTGAAGCCATCCATAAAGATGTCCTTTATCTCATAAAGTGTTTGATTATGTTTATACTCCTTCCTGAGTATTTCCTATCTTTTCCTTCTATTCAGTGCATCCTGCACCTCATTGATTTGATCAATGGTTATCGATTTTGAGTCATAGCTTGGTATGAATATTTCCTCATCTAATTCAGGGTCTCCATAGTGAAGTACCCTTGCAACTCTGGTAGTACTGGATGATGGTACAAAAATTTGCAATGGCTGGTGTGAAGGAGTTCCCGAGGTAGGCGTATTAATGTTTTTATTGACTCCTGTTCTTTAGGGGTTTTTACTATTTCCTCCTCCTTCTGTCTACCATGATCAATTATTGTAATATGTGGAAGTGCACCTTGTGTTTGTGCTAGAGGATCAGATGTAATAGTCTGTCCTATTTGTTCTTTTCCTTTTTCTACAGCTGCATTTTGCTTTTGTCTTGCAGCATCAATTATGCTTGTTGGTATTTGGAATTGATTACTAGTAGTTGTGATAGAAGGTGGTTCTTGTGAATTCACCTTATCTTTGACTATATTTTCTACTAGTTTTTGTAACTCATCTATACTGACCAATACTGGATCTGTACACAATATTGCTTGTTGTGTAGATTGGTCAAGAATTCTTTTCAGATCTTCTACAGTTAATGGATTGATATTCTGACCAGAAGTATCAGGAACATCAGTAATCATCACAGTGTCTGTAAGTGAGATGGATGCTTTTGGAGAGCTAGGAGGTGGCAATTGAGTCTACTGGATTGATAGAATTTGTGAGCAATGACTCTAACAGAAAATTCAACTAGAGCATCTTGTATGGTATGAATTGTCATTCCTCTTTTGTTCCATTGTGCACCAGTATTCCTTTCAATGACCTCCTTTGATTCACTTTTTAGGGTTTTGTACCGATCTAGGGTTGGGTACCCTGTTACTCTATGTATAATTTCCTTTGTCAATTTGATGGGCATATCTTCTAACCACAAGTTTCCTCCATGAATTCTACTCAGTAAAAGTCTAATCCATTCAATTTTGAATACGGTGGGAAAAGTTAAAACTCGGGTCAAACCCTTTCTTTCTATGATTTTGAATTCTTCTTTCAAGACTCCATCTACACATAGTTTATCATATGCTTGTCTAATTTATATATCTCCTAGGGCTCCTATCTTGTAATTGTAACATTTCCTCACATCTTGAACCATTACAACTTTTGGGGGAATGTGGGAGAGAGCTCTGGCTAGGTCTTTTTTGTAGGAAACTTTGGGAATAGGACGGAAATTAGGTTGCTTGACTTCATTTGAAACTAACTGAACTTAAAATGACTCTTTTTCCTCGACTTTCTTTGAACTTGATGCCATTTATGCAAACTAGGGTTTACACAACAAATGGGTATGAAACTACGTAACTCGACACAAATGAAAATACCTTTAGATCAATGAAAAATGTGTTAAATGAGGTTGCAATCTGCTTGAAATGCTGGATTCTTGCTATGAAGTTTCTTAGCTCTCTTTCTTCTCCTTTTCTTCTTGATCGTGATGAGAAAAATTGATTAAAATTATGATAATATACCCTAATTTCATCGCATTAAATGCTCAACTGCCAACTTGGCTTCTGAAGAAATTTTGACCTAACTTAGCTTCCACTATACTTCCACTTTACTCAGCTTCCATTGGAGTTTTCCAACTCGGCATCGGTTATAAGCTCGGTTGCTATTGGGAACTCGGCATATGTTTTAACTCGACATCCAAAGACAGCTTGGCAACAACATTTAGTTTTTGTCTTAACATCTTGTTTCATGTGGATTTATACCTTGCTTAGCTTCTTTGTCTTGGGACTGATGTGTGATATAGCTTTATATATCAGTCCTATGTTCTTCTCATGCTTAGTTTAATGAAGTGTGATCACTTGACTCATTGGGTGAAGTGATCCCTCCACTTGATGTGTTGCACTCATCTTTCTTTTTCCAAGTCTTATTTATTTGCCCCCTTATCTTTTCGATGTCAATCTTTTGTTTTCCTTTGTTATCTTCAGTCTTGGGTGCCTTTGATCTTGTAGGACAGTTTTTGCTGATATGACCAGTTTTCAAACAACTGAAGCATGTAGTTTGATTCAACCATATTTTGTAGTTCCCTTTGAAATGTGTTCTTATACAGTTCTGTGGTATATGTCCATATTCTTGGCAATAGTGACAACTGTACCTATTGTTGTAATCCTAATGATAATGACTTTCATTCCCTTCTATTTTTGCTGGATGATTTGATGTCCACATAGGTTTTGATCTACATTCAAATGCCCTATGTCCATACTTTTTGCAATTATAACAATGTCCATCAAATCTGCGAGTCCTTGTGACATTGGATCTGCAATTTTGTGTCATATGTCCTTGCATGTTGCACTTGTGACAAAAACTTTTGGGTATGTTCGATTGATTGAATCTTCTACTCCTGCACACATTAGCTACATGACCCTTCTTATTATAGTAATGACAAGTGGGTTTTGAATTTTTACCTTTGTCACTTCTTTGTTAAACACTTTTTGACGATTCTCCAACTTCAGTGTTATTGTATCCTAGTCCTGATGTATCATGGGCAGATTTTGGTGATTTCAGCAACTGTTCAAAATAGTTGATGGCTTCACTTGATTTATTGAGATTCTCTGCTACCTCTTTTTCTCTGTTCAATTCATTCTACATTTTTTCATTCTGCATCTTCAAGGTGGAGATCTCAATATCTTTTACATTGAGTTCATGATGAAGGTTCATCATTTGGGCAAGTGTATCCATCTGCATGTTTGAGATCCTTGTCAGTTCAGTCCATTTTTCTTCAAGTCTATTTGCAAGATTTCTTTTATCATTTTCCAACATCACTTTGTCTTCAACTGCTCTTTTCTTATGTTTAGTAATTTCACATATCATTATGGCCTATGATTCATGTTCCATCTTGAGAGATCTTATCTCATCTGCTTGAATTTTATTTTTCTCCATTAGTTCTACTATTGCTACATCAAACTCTTTAGTGTCTCCACTAGAAAATATGTTGGTGGTATCAATCTCTTTGTAGTGTATATCATTTTCAACTATGGCTAGATCCTTCCTTTTTTTAAATGAGTTTCTCAATTTGTTTCTGAATTCCTCCAAGCTATGCAGAGCAAGTTGCACATCTATTACCTGATTTTCAATTATCTTTCCAAGTTTGAAAGCTTCCATCTTTAGATCTTTTTGTCCAAGTTGTTAGGCTTTTCCTTGTGAGAACCTGGATTAGCTCTGATACCAATTGTTGGAATATTCAAATATGGAAAGAGTACTTATGAGAGGGGGGGTGAATCATAAGTATCACACTTTAGCCAATAAATCTTTTAACTGAAAGTAAATTGCATGCATGTAAATACATCAAATAAACTTGAAACTAAACACATGCATCAATAACTCATAACACTAGAATTTTGGTAACCCAAAAACCCTCCAAGAATAAGAAGGTAAAACTGGGGTGGGGATGATACCCACAAAAATTACTGCAACAATATTGTTCAACCACTTTTGATGGCCTACCCTGTTAAAGGCTTTACACTGTGTCAATAGTGACCTGATTAGAGGATTTCAAACACTTAACATGAAGTGTCACCCTATTAAAGGATTTAATCACCTAATTAAGGATTTACAAAATAGTTGTTAAGCTAACCTATCACCATAGGATTTTCATTCTAATACAATTGCTAGAAAGTATTAGGTATCATGAACCTAATTGATTACAATCCTTGATTGCTGAATGCAGGCACCTGTTCTGCTTTCTTTGATCTTGATCCTTTTTGTGATCTGATAATCCTTGCTTCTAAAAATAAAATTCCTTGCGAACCCTTGTTTTTCTTCTCATACCTCTCATCTACTTTACAATGAAATTTTGTCTTCCTTATAAAGACGTTTGAGAATTTAGGGTTAAGTATGGATCTACGATCCACATTCAATCTTCATTTTCTGTTCAATACTTATCTTTTGCTGATTGGTTGCATGCCTTCATCATTTTTCTTATTGGCTGCATGTAAATTGCATAGGAAAAATAAAAGATTCAATCTCATCATTAAATCCTTGGAGATTTACCTTATGTCAGCTATAAAAATTGTTTGCATCATAGTTTGTGCAATTTCAAACTCTTATGTTGATCTACTGAGTTACTCAGTTCCTAAAGTATTGCTGATACTTGGCACATGTTGTTTCGTGGATAGCTCGACACCTTATATTACTCGACACTTGTTAACACTCGGCACTTGTTAATACTCAGCACTTGTTAACACTCGACACTTATACTTAACTCGATATCTGATCTTCACTCGGGATCTGATTTTTACTCGGTATCTGAAAACTACTCGGCACATGAAGATCACTCGGCATGCATGATGTACTCGGCATCCAATGTGGAATATGTTTAAGTGTGTTGGCACTCAATTGTCAAAAACCATTATGAGGTTAACATAATCTGTAAGCGCATTTATTTCTATTTGCATTAGAGTTTAACTTATTATTAAATTGTGTCCTTTATAAATGTCTTTTATTTATTTTTTATAAATATTTTAATATTTAGATAAGTGGACAGGATCATTATCACATTTTAAATTTGATAAACATAAATATTGTGAAATATTTTATTTGTTTCCATATTTATGTCTAATTTGTCTCTGTAAGAGTTAAAGTGTATTTTAGAGTTATTTAAAATTGCATTCAAATAATTGATCCATCGCATCTGATTATTAAATTTGTTTATAATTCAAATATATTAGATTTTATAAAGTTGTATGTTTCAATTGATAATTTTGACGCTATCGCCCATCTAATTAAGCACTGGTCTTTTGCTCTTAATTTATAATCCATATGCTGGAAAATGTTTTACTTCTTGTCTTTGAGGAATAAATATATTTGTCTGTTACATCAATCTATATTTATACTTTATTTAAAACATTATTTCAATCATTAGCTTTTGTTCTCAGTTCATAAATCCTAAGTTTAAAGTTTTCCTTTTTCCATTTGGAAAACATTTATTGTGTTCGTGTTCTAATCAATTTGTTTTAAGTGTCTTGGATTTAAGTGTTTCATCCAGGATTAGTTACACCCACCTCAATTTTCTAGAGCCGAAAGTGCAGGGAACTCGGACCATATTATCCAATTTCGTCAAGTTGGCCTTAACTGGTTGGATATCCCAGCATCGAGCTGGCAAGGCTCGTAGGATTCCAATCTATGGTTTTAGGAACCAACATAACCCAAGATAAGTTCTTTGGTTTGTTTCCAAATGTCTTGTTGTTAAAAGGAGGTTTCTCAACATTCTTGGATGCTTTGAGATTGTTTGTAAGATTAAAAGTTGCCTTAGTAGGTTTAAGAGTAATGTTGTCAATAACTCCATCATGCACAACCTCTCATTTTTTGTTCACATACTTATATTTGTAGTTATTAGAAGTGGATCCTTGGTTAGTGACCTTTTGAAGGGTTAGTTCAGCATTTTTACCATGAAATCTGTAGGATTTGAGCAAATACACCAATCAAATCCACGAAGCCCAAGAAAACCTGCATGTAGAAAACATGTCACAGAGAAGAAAAAGACAAGAAGAGGCAAGGGTTTGATCTAAAAAACATGCAAAATTGTGTTCAGACAAAGAAAATTATTATCCAATAGATTCCATAAAATTAAAAAGAGATCAATCCTGATAAAGGAGATTGAAACGAAAAAAAGGGTAACCTAAAGCCTTAAAAAGCTAGGGTTGCACATTATAATTAATAAAATATTAATTATATGCACCTATGAGATAGCTTAAGTAAACTAGAGTAATAGACAACTTATTCAATTAAATCAAAGTAATTTAATTAATAAGTGAAAACAACTAATTACTCTAACACCCCCCCTTAAGAAAAGCTCGAGAGATAAGCTAACCTAGCACAACTATGAAAGTAGAAAAATGGGTCCCGGTAACAAGGCCTAATCAGGTACCCAATCACAAAAAAATTTCTATGAAATGGAGAAATAGAGAAAACCACATGGGAAAACTCCTACTCCAAAAAAAGATAGCAAAGAATGTGCCCAAAGATAGGAACAAAGAGAGATCATGAAGAGAACCACTGAAGCATAAAGAAGCCTCAAAACTTTGTCAAAAAGAAACTGCTAATCTGTAGAACCTTCATGGAAATAAAAGGCGTGAACTGAGAGTGTCTATATGGTAGATGATCCATCCCACCAAAATGCATAGTTAGCTAGCCACTACAATTGCCTAGTATATAGGATCATGTACTAAATCCATAACTCACACTAATGAACCATCAAACTAAGGAAGCATTAGAACCAACAATATAACCCCCCCTTAATGTAGATGGGGTGAGGTGATAGGAAACTGAAAAAGTGGGCCAAAATCTCCTACAACATAAGACCTAGACACATCGAGAGTGAGGTACAAACACCTATAAAGGCACGTGTCATTGACACTACATGGGGCTAATGTCATAGAAGGGACACTCACTTGACAAAGGAAGAGGGCCTAGATGGAAATCAACTATCCCCCCCATGGTACTTTATAAAATGGTGCGAGTACAACAAACCACAATGATGAAAAGGATCCCAAAATACAAAAAGTGGCACTTTATCTCAGTGCATTTGCATAAAGATGCTTACATATGATACCAACAATGATCAAGAAAGATATAAGACTGGTACAATAGAGAGTACAAGCCAAAACAAAGCATCTAAAGCAAAAAAATTGATCCTCAGACCTGAAACAACCAAGATATCCACTAGAATGCAAAAATGCATAAGACTAAATAAAATGTTCCTCGAGCAGAATCTAGAACAACTTGCATCATTGGAAAGAGCGCAGAAACAAATTTCCAATGATATAAAGAAGTCCAAAATTAGAGATCGGATGCTCAAGATATGCCTGTTGGAGTGAAAAATAGGAAATCCAGTTTTCACTTCCAAAATAGGCAATTAAACTGCATCAAAACCCAAAAAATCCCATACCAATATCTCTGTCTCAAAACTAGCTTTCTAGCACATTTTTTGGATCCAAAAAATATGTTTGTATGCTCAAGTTACAGAGAAAAAATTTACAGGGCCCTTGAAAGATGCAATTTTTTTTTATTTTTTAAAATAAAAACTAATTTAAAAAATAAAAAATCCCACACCACCCCTACGCCACTGGCAGAGTGGCGGTTGGGTGGTGGTCGGGTGAAGGGAGCGCAGAGCTGCAGTGGGGCTACGACGGATGCTGCTAGGGGACCGCCAGTAGTAACTGCTAGTGGTGGCTATTAGCGGTGACCGCTAGTGGCTCCACTATGGTTTTCTAACTGCCATGGTAAAAACTACACAAAATTTATTTATTTTTGAATTTTTTTTATAAAATTCCACCTCGGATTGTGTGTAGAGGTTGTACGACCTTGCCTAGTAATTTTTTTTCCCTCCTACATCGACGTTGTCCAAATTAGACAAATTTTATATGGAAATCGGGGTTTTGATGCCTTTTGAATCCATTTGTGACGTTCGTTTGGCCTCAAACTACTTTGAAAATTGGTGGCCCCCTTGTTTTCTTAGAAAAAACCTAAAAAAACACCAGATGTAATCTGCTAAACCCCTATTCTCCCTTTTTCTCCAAATATCAAACAAGCTACAACAGATCTGGCTCTAATACCATTTAGAATTTGAGAAAATATGCTAATCAAATCCACAAAGCCCAAGAAAACTTGCATGTAGAAAACCTATCATGGAGAAGAAAAAGACAAGAAGAGGGAAGGAATTGATCTGAAAAACATGCAAAATTGTATTCAGATGAAGAAAACTATTATTCTACAGATTCCATAAAATTACAAAGAGATCAATCCTTATAAATGAGATTGAAACCCAAAAAAGGGTAACCTAAAGCCTAAAAATGCTAGGGTTGCACATTATAATTAATAAAATATTAATTATATGCACCTACAAGATAGCTTAAGAAAACTAGAGTAATAGGCAACTTATTTAATTAAATTAAAGTGATTTAATTAATAAGTAAAAAAACTAATTACTCTAACAAAATTCTCTATCTGAATAGCTTGTATGACCATGTCTTCAAAAGTGCATGGATCTTGAAGTTGAAATTTATACCCAAATTTAGGTAAAAGATTATCAGTGAAGATGTCAAGCTTTTCCATTTCCAGAATCTTTCATGAATATTTGGTGTAAAGTTGTCTCTGTCTCTGAAGGAATGTGAGGAAAGGTTCCCCAACTTTCTATTTAAGGTTACACAAGTCTCATATGTTAACATGATGTTGTATGTTGTGGGAGTATTGTTGGATTGTTGGACAAATAGGTTAGCAATCTCATCGAATGTTTTGATACGAGTAGGCAAGTGTGAAAATCACTCCATAGCCTGACGACTAAGACTCCTTAGGAATAGACACATGAGATATGTTTAATTATGGATAAATTTCATAGACAAGGCACCAAATTCTTGCAAATGATATTGGGGATTAGAAGTTCCAAATTATTTATCATACTTAGGTAACTCAACTACTCTTGCAAAAGGAGGCATGTCTATACTCTCGTCAAAAGAAAATGGACAAAGAGCATCTAAGGTGTATATTTTTGTAGGTTTTTTTTTATCATGCATCATTTGGGCTAACTATTCTTGCATGATCTTTAGTTATTTTTTCAATTTATATGTTTTAGTTTCCTCTTTAGGCATAATAATAGTTTCAATGTTAAAGTGATGAGGTAGCTTGGCTCCCTCTTGAGCAAGTTTGAGAAAGTATATCTCTTTCTCTTCACTAAGCAAGATTTCCATGACTTTCTAGAAGTTTTTGTCCTTACAATATTTTTTGATATGTTTGGGAAGTATTTCTACTTCTTCCTCATTCTCATCAGTAAAAGGTTCCCTATGTCTTTCATTCCTATGCTGATCTTGGTCTCTACTATGTTCTCCATGTTCTGGTTCTTGATCAACCACTATAGGAATGTGAAAAGTTTCAGTGTATGTTGGTTGAAAAATGTGCTTGAATAAGTATTCAGCTATGTTGTTTGGAGATGTATAACCTTTTCTAGTTTCAGGATCCTCTTGATACAAGGGGTTCCTAGTTTGTTGTAATTTTATGGAAAACATTCTCCAAACACGAGATGATCTAACAGATGAAGGAGATTGTGAAGCTACCTCACTAGATGAACTAGAGATAGATCATGTATAAGCTAAAAAGAAACCTCTGTCATGATTATTACCCCTAGCTCTACCTCATCTAAGTCTAAGGAGCTAAAACACATTTTTTCTTCTTGTTGCCATAATCATAGACATAGAAAATAAGTGAGAGCCTAGACAAGAACCACACTAGAACATAGTCTCAAAAAAAGTAAGATAAGAGTGTTGTATACTTAGCTACGAGTCATCTAAGTAATGGCTAGAACAACCAAAGATTATGACTATTGTAACAAAAATTATGACAAACATAGAAGGACAAGAACAAGATGACTGAATAAGGAGACTAGTTTGCATATAGTTCACAAGTTGTCAACTAGGAAAGAAGTCATTGTTATGACATTGTT
The DNA here is from genome assembly GCA_028749045.1 of Cupressus sempervirens. NCBI lineage: Eukaryota > Viridiplantae > Streptophyta > Pinopsida > Cupressales > Cupressaceae > Cupressus > Cupressus sempervirens. The sequence goes on from CM053791.1 coordinate 453,052,826, forward strand.
TATAGGTAGAGAAGTGATAAATGTCATAGATACAGATTAGACTTAGAGTGTAGATAGCTCTGATAGATAGTTCAATAGTTTTGAGGACATGATTCTACATGAAGATTCCCAAGGAATTATTCAAGAAAGAACAAAGAACCAAACAAAGATTTAAAATAGTAACTTTGGACAGTTTTCTCAAATGAGGATTTGCACAAAGTCATGCAAGGAGTTGATAGATTAGCAAAAGGACAAAACTTTGGAATAAAAATAGTGTTTCAACAAGATCTTACACGAAGATTTGTAGGGAGTCACGCAAGGACTTGTACAAAGCCACATGAGGAAACACTAATAGGGTATTTCCTTGTATGAAATTTCACAAACTTGGGCACAAGAATCTGGATAGACTAACAATTGTTAACTAGATTTGAAGAGATTTTGCAAGTTTTAGACAATTTTGGACAAGTTGTTGGTTGTGTTTACAAATTTTAGATAGGTAGCAAGATAGTTTTCAAGTTTTGGAAATCATTTTGATTTTCAAAAAGATAATTTATTTTCAGATAGACTTGGAAAGCAAGTAGTAGTCACAAACAATCCAACTGAGGCAAAAGAAACTTCTTTAGTTTGTTTGATAGATTTGGACAAGTTCAAGACTCAAAAAAGACATGGTCTATCCCTAAAACCAAAAATGGTAGAGAAGGAAAAACCTTTGTCTCACAACTTTGTGCATGTGTTCACCTCACATAGTCATGTCACCCCACTAGAGGGTGCCTATTTTTTTGGTTTATTCCAAGGGCTCAATAACATATACACTGAATAAAAACCCTTGTGGTAGGGATCAAGCATGTATACCACATTCCAATGCCCAGGTACATGCCTATTGTGAGTATCTATAGGAGAGATTCTTCCCTCTCGTTGCACAAAGATTATGCCCCCTTTTAGAGGTGAACCAAGTAGCAACTAACTAAGAGATTTTTACTTGGGTTCTATTCATATTAACCCTTGATGGCTATGCAAGTGAAGTTGAGGCTAGTAGCCCACACTAGCATCTATAAGTGCACACACTTGACTAGAAAGACTGGGGCCATTGTTAACTAGTGTAGTTTATAGAGCCTCTTCTTAATATGAGATATTGAATGGAGAAGAGGAAATTAATATGGCTTTGGAGTATTTTTCTCAACAAATATTCTTTATTATAGTGAGTTAGAACCTCCAACGAAAGGAGTGTGCTCACTTGGGTCATTCCTAGAGGTTGGAACCTCTGGCAGGCCCTTTGAAGGTTGACTCAAACTGGTGGTTTAGATCTAAAGGTTCAAGTTTGTAATTTCCCTCAAGGGTAAAGATCATACTCCTCTACCTTGTCACATTACCCAAACATGCAAGACATATTCATCACCAAGTTAGCTTAATTGATCCTAACTTGTCCTTTCTTAAGATTTTGACTTATTAAAAGGAAATCATCATCCCTTCAAAGAAAAGACTCATATAGGAGAACCTTTAACTTGCTTTCCTCCCTCGAGTACTATCTTTCAAAGGCTTCTAGGTTTCTAATTTATTGTTGGGCATTACTTCCAAGTAGTAAAGAGCATATTCCGCTATTCTTTTGTCTTGTACCCTACAAAGTTCACAAGCCCTATTTAGACTATGCTAAAGAAAGCAATAAAAGAAAACATGATGTCCAAGTGAGTTTGAAAAGATTTATTCGACATGCGTGTCTTTGAAAAACATCCTACAATCAAATAGTTAGTATAGTTTTCATGTGTTTGTGATAAGGTATCTCTGATGAGCATCTTGCAGACCACTATTAAGCTATTTAAAATTAATAATCAGAAATTAGATGCTTCAGAAAAAGCTTGTTAGCTAAAACATGATGATAAAATTGAATTCTAAAAACTGCACTTGCATTTGCTAATGCAAAATTTCCCACAAAATCTTGCACAGGCCCAATCAAGAAAATGGTATGTACTGCACAAGAAACCACACAATTATACACTTTTTTGCACAAGGAAGTGCATTGAAAGGGGTGAAATCTCAGTTTCTTCACACAAAAATAAGATTTCTTGCATGATAATTTCAAAATCCATACAGACATCATTGAAAAAATAATTAAAAATGTAGAAAAATAGAATAAATTAGGCCAGGAACTTGATTTCTTGGCCCCTTAGTGGGCATCAGAAATGTATGCATTAATTATGGCCTATTAATCAACCACACTTCAAAATTATCATTGTATGTGAAATCATCCTAGAATGAACATTGAGTTGTTCATCTGAAACTATTCAACAAGCTAACATGTTGCCTCCTAACTAGATGGATTATGCTATTGCTCTCAGAATGAGAAGCTAGCAACCAAACCTCTAGTATGAAGGATTTTTATTAAGCTATATGAGAATGCAATTAATCTATATGAAATGCATATTAATCTAAGAACAAAAGAAATAAAATTATACTATATGAATGCATTTTAAGCTAATATGAGATTGTAATGTGTAGGTGTACTTCTAGTCCCGCAATTTTAAACTTCCAAACCAGCCCCATCAAGTAAATCTTTTGTTGGTTTGTTTTCTAATTTTTCTATTGTAGGATTTGACCTATAAGGAGATGGTGTTTGAAGAAAGCACTAAACCTGAAAAGTAATCCTCAAGTTCAAATGTTCAAAACTTGAGATACAATCTAGCTATACACAAAACTTGGTTTATAATCAAATTTAAAGTTCCATTTCTAACTTTTAGTTTCAAGGATCACCCTCCAAGTCCAACTTCGTGAGCATGAGTTTTTAGTTTAGATAATGGGATCACCTATGTGGAAGTTCAAAGTTAAATATTCAGATCATCATTTTGAGGTTTAAGTTTGAAAGTTCAAATTCATTTTGAAGGTATAGACATTTGAGTTGGGTTGCAAATCCATAAATACATTTCAAATTCAAAGTTCAAAATTGAAGATTATTTTAAGTTGGCCATGGATTAAAGAATGATGTACATATGCAAAGTATGTTTTCCCACATCTATGGCTCCACTAGAATTAGCTTTCATGATATTGTGGTAATGTACATTCTTTAAAATAAAATTGGTTCACTGGTATCAAAATATCTTGGTTCATAATATCAAAGAGGTATATCCAATAAGGAGTGAGCATCTAAAGTTATAAAGGAAATGTGATGGTGATAGTTGGTGATGACAAGTGTTAAGATTGTTTTCACTATGTATTGGCATTCAATTTTAACTCCACTACCTCATCGATACCTTCCTTGACAATCTTGACTATAAGGACATCATGAATAGATGAGTGGAGGAGTCTTTATACAAGATTACATATGGACCCAACACCCAACTAAAAAAATAGTGGCACTCAACAGATGACATTAAACTTCATAAGCCAGACCTTTATGATCACAAAGACCAATAGAAAAGTGTTCAATGTTATGCCCATGGCATCTACGGGTTACATGTGATAGAGTTTGCACCATAACCAAACTATAGATACTCATATGGACAGTTATTATCACTTAGAAAAATCATTATGATGGTGTCCAAGTAGAGGTACTACATGAAGATATGAGCACATGGAGGATAGTAGTTGACTCTTTGTATTGGTAAGAAGACCCCAAAATCCAACCCATAGCTACATGGATGCAGGGTAGTTACCAAGTGCATCGTAGGCATGAAGGAAAGTGTTAAAACCAGTCACATAAAAATTAAAATATCATCCATCAATTTCTATTTGTAGATGAGGATGGGAATGACATGGAGATTATTGTCAAAGTGTTTGACCAAATGTCAATAGTCTCTATTGGGTGATAAGCTCAAAGCATTAATAGTACATAGCTGCTTGATATAAAAGAGAATCTCAATAATGACATAAGGGAAAAGTTTGGAGTGTATTCCTTATCCTATGCTTATTTTTAAAGGATGCACCCATGGCCAGTGAAGGCATGGTGGTCATGAAGAAAGAGGTGGTAGAGTAGCCCTCAACTAATACCAACCAGTGGAGTTTGGTTTGTAAATCATATGGAAAAGAGATTTGTGTTTGGAAAGGGAGTCTCGTAGAATAGTTTGGGCAGATCCAATAGCTATCCATCTAGAATCTAGAGACATTTGTATTACACATAATCACTTGGATGGTGATCTAATTGAATATGGAATGCTAGGACAAGATATATAAGACAAACCTAACCATAGCTAACCTCATGAGCTATCAAGTGTGGATAGTTCAGAACATTTAGATGAAAGGAAAATATATTTGCACATTTGTAAAGGCTCATATTGCGTACACATAGAAAACATGCAAAGGTCACTCTTTGTATATATTGAAGGTGGCTTGGTATTGATGACGAGCTATGATATTAACCTAAGGCACCACCATTATAACATCAAGATTGAAAATAGGGAGACACCCAAGACCTTCACATTGATTCCCAATTAGAAGCTTCACACCAATGCCAAACGCCAACATTGATGTATCGATTGTGATATACTTCATGTTCTAGTCTAACATTAAAGTTGGAAAAGATTGAATTTAAAAGATTTAAAGGAGAATCTGAAAAGACAAACAAGAAAAGGAGAATTAGAAAGAAACAATCATAGAACCAAAGGTCACCATAGGAGAACTAAATGGTTGTGAAGGAGATAATTTATGTTAAAGTTTTTTTGGTAAAAGGGATTCTTCTTTTCTGCAAGAGTAGGTATTGTTGGAGTAGAGGGGAGATGGTAGTTTATATTATGCATTTCATTTCATGTATTTAGGTTATTTTTATTCTAATTTTTGTAATTGATTTAGCAAAGGGATTGTGAGCAAATAAAGTCTGAGTATTCTTATTTGTTGTGTTCATTACAAAAAGAGCTTTTTTCTTGAATCGGAGAATTTGATTATTAATTTTATCATTAGAATAAATCAAAGCATGGTTGTATTCAATTTTGAGCATTTTCTTGCATCTTGAGTCGAATGGCGAATGGGTTGTAGATTAGAGTATTTTCAAATATTCCTATTGCAAAGATTAGGATGTTTAATCTTCTTTTCATTTCAGTTTCATTGCACTTACATTTATAGTTTTCATTTATGTATTACCAATGCTAAGAAGTCATAAGAAGTGTGGGTTGTTGGAGTTGGCTAGGTTTAGGGTTGAATTCGCTAACCAAGTTAGTGCTATTTGGGGCTAGATTGGTTTTCCCTCTTCCATTCTCAGGTTAAGAATGTACCCAATTAGTTTAGGAACAAGTAAATTCATTGAATATCATTTGATGAGTGAGTTGTACCTTTCAATTTAGAGGAAATGTATCAACTTGGTGATAGGTTATCTAATAGTTGATATTTGGTTGTTCTTTTAGATTTGCACATTTGAGAGTTAAATTGGGAAATAACAATCTATTTACCAGCATAATGTAAGAAATTAAACTATGGATTATGAAAATGAGTAAATATTCCAGCATTAATTCAATGCAAAATCATTTCAAACTTTGTAATGAGGTATTGAAGGCTACTTAAATAGAATCCCATGATCAATCAACGGTTGAGATCAATTGGAATGGATAGTCAAGATTGAAGATGAGACTCAATCAGAAAGGAAAATTCCCTATGTAGGTGAGGTTCAAATGTCCTAGATCTAAATGTGATGGAGAGTTAATTGAGTTTCACTTGAGTGTGAGAACAAGTTAGCTGAGGCAATTCCATTTCAAGTTCTAGATCACTCAAAACTTCCATTCTTGAACTGAAGAGAAGATTTGAAGACAAGATTTAATTTAATAAAATAGGATATGACCTCATAAATGCATAAATTTTAATTAATTGAATAATTAAATTCAATAATTAAAATGAGGACCTTATATTATTAAATTAAATACATTTAATTCCTTTGTACATTACCTAAAGAGGTAATTTTAATTTAATTAAAGTATGAACACTTATAATTAAATTAAACTTAAATAATAAGTTTAATGTAGCTAATTTCAGTCAATACTTATGAATTAAATAAAGAGTTTGATTAATGTAGATTAGGGTTTTCTACATTTGACACTTAGGTCAAGTAACAAGTATTAGAATCAGAATTGCGTAGTAAAATAGGACTTAGAATTGATTAAATAGACTTGAATTGGTTGACATGGCAATGTGCCAATTTTGGGGTATTACAGTAAATAGGTGCCTTGGTAGCAAAAGTAAAGAGAAATGAATTTTTCCTCTGGTGAAACTCACTTCTTGTGGAACCTTAGACAAGTGCCAAGATGAAACCATGGCAAACACACATCATGTGTAATTCTTCCATCCATGCTACCCAATGATGATATTTCTTCTCCCTTAAATATATTGATTCCCAAATTTGTTCACTCATAGCCTCCATAATTTTTTCCCCCTTACTATGATATCCTATTCACTTGAGTTTTTGGTCTTGATCAAAAGAAGGAAAAAAAAAAACAAGAAAAAACTCGGTTCTTAGAAACCTCTCAACATGTCCACTCTCTTGGAATACTTACATTTCATGACATTAGGTCATTATCTTACATTGCTATATCCTTTTCCCTAGCTTGGGTAATCTTTCAAAGATTTTCCTTGAGGTTAACATTCACTACTTCATCTACCATGGCCAATTTAATTCTACTCCATCATCTTGTACATTCATTTGTCTTATCAAACTCCTTACTAAATATTGGTAACAAAAGAAATGTGATCCTGCTTGAGAGCTAGTAATCTCCTAAAATACTAAAAAATACAATATGTCATGAAAAAGGTACTAAAACATTAGACAACATAGATCTTGAAAATAATATTTTCAAGAGTTATTTTAACTTCATGTACATAAAGAGGATGATGTACTAGATAAAGGAGTATCCTGTTCTATAAAATGCTATATCTATCATTGCCCCCTTTGTACAACTATCCCTTTCTTTCCTACTTTGAGTGCTTTTCTTGATGCAAAGTTTTATGCTTTAGTTTTCTATCCTTTCTTGTGCATAAGCTCTTAACTAAATTCAAAATACTACTCATAATACTGCTTGAAATTCTACTTGAATCTACATGGATTGAAAGTGGTCATAGTCTCGGGGGAAACACCCTATGGTTTTAGAAGGTCTCCTTTATGTCAGTCACCAATTTTCCTAACTGTGTTTGTCTACTATCGCTTAGTCTACTAATGAAATTCCTCTTGTTGAAGATCTCTCTGATGTCAGTCACCATTTTTCCTAATTATGTCTATCTACCATTGTCCCTCTACTAAATAGATTTCTTACAATATGATATGATTATCAACATTTGTCATCAATCCTCTGACACTGAAACTGAATTGGAAAAACTAAATCTTTTTGAGCTATGTTGATCTTAATTTTTGAAAAATAACAAAAACATCTATATATTAAAAAAAAAAAAACTCATATATTTCTAAAAATTCCAAAAAAATTCACATATTACAAAAAATCATAAACATTAATTTTGTCTCAAATTACTATCATCAAAGTTAAAATGTTTAAGAATATTAACTCTGATGATCCTTTGTTTTCATATCCTCTTAGTGTCCATTTATAAGTGCATCCTTGAAATTGGAAGGCCATGTGTACCTTGATCGGATTCATATGAAAGCATTGGTGAGGTCCCAAATTGACATATTCTTAACTACTTCTTTCAACAAGTCAAAACATTTTCAATACATGATAGACATATGGCACAATGTTTAAGAAATAAAACCAACTACATTTTTATTTATTAATAATGAGCACCCATTACAAACACAAAAAACTTACAACACAAAAAAAAAAAATGCTTATCGAGATCTTCCTTATGGAGGTTTGACATTTAGATTTCCTACACTTGGGTAATTCCCACTTGCACACTCCTAGATGATGAGGTTCCTAGCTTCATTCTTACACCTTCCCAAACATTATCTATATGAATAGGAATATGTTCGCATCTCAACATAGTGTTCATCTATGTCATAAACTTCCTATGTGAGAAAAATATTCCTCTCCTTTTGTCTGGAGGGATTACCTGATGGTATAGTCCCATGTAGTGTGTTTCCTCTCACACAAGCTTGGAAGACTTCTCCATGACCTTTTTCATATATGCTTGAAGTTTTTCTGCCCCAAGTAGATTTGTCTCCTATTGAGTGATATCATGTTCCAAGTCTCTCTCTCTCATTCTTCACCTTATGTATTTGGTTTTGATACTATGTAATCCTCTCATTTCTTGCATTCAACTGCTCTTGTGATTTAAATGCCAAGGCATTGGTCTTTGCCATGGTTTTTCTAAAATTCTCCACTTGGGATCACAAAAAAACCAATTAAATGTGAACTCTCTCCATAATGGCTCTTTCTGTGCCATGACCACCTCTATAGTCTTAGCTCAAACTCATTCTGCTAAAATTGTAGCCTCTAAACACTTAGCTTCCTTTCATGCCTCATCTTCTTGGAGCCTTTTGATCAAAATCTAGAAGAACTTGACATCTTTCACTACATTATCATCCTACTCTACCTTAGCCACCAACACTTGCTTCAACTCCACTCCCATCACCACTATTGCATCATGAGCTAGCTTTAGAAAAACATTAGGTCACACTCCTTAAAATGGTCAGAATCTAGGCAAGACATGACCACTCACCTTCTCCTTGGGGATGTTGATAATTCCCCATAGGATACTTTTTCCATGCCAAAATGGTAATGCCACTGGCTTCACCATAGGCCCTTTCTCTATGTCTTAGGTATCCTCCCCAATAGGAATTTGATCTTCTACTTGTCTATCTATAAAATAAGCAAGCACATCACTACCCTCTAGTTGTACCCCCTTTCTTGGAGATTCAATCTCCTCTACTTTCTAATCTTCTCTTGCAAGTTGTGTCACACTTTCTGATAGCATCTACAATAGGTTAGGATCCTCCCCTTTTTCTTCTATTGGCTCCTAGATTAGATCACCTTGGCTTGCCTCCACCACTTCCTAATTGCAGTGATATGTACTTCAATGAGAAGATGATCCACTTGCTTTTTGTCAGCTCTGCTTCATCCTCCACCTCTATATCCTCAACCACTTCCCACCTGCCATGCTTTCACCATCATCCTCACTCCATCCTCCCATTATCACCTCTACCATCTCAATTTCTTGTTGTGACTTCTTTTGTGAACTAGCCATGGCTATACTCTTTCACAAGCTATTCTTTTTGACAAATATCACTTAAGACTATCGATACCTTTGACAACTTGTGAATTGATTTAGTCAATATTGCACTTATTTATAAAAAACCTAAATATGTATCATTGTTTCTCTTGAAATGATTTTTAATTCATTTTTTTATTTCATAATGTTAAATTCTCAATTCTACCCCAAGCCCTTGCAAAAATGTATAAATACAAAACATTCTAAGAGCTAAGGGAGGTAATTTTAGAGTAATGAAACTTTGTTAGAATAGGAATTCTAGCATTCTTTCTAATGAATTTCAATTCTAATTCATTTCTAGCTTATGTTTGCTTAGTTTCTCAGTTTGATTATACTCCATGCTAGCTTAATTTCATTTCATTTCTAAAGTTTGAATCTTGCATTCATGCTAGCATGAATATCTCATTCTAGGCGTGTCATTTTCACTAATTTGGTCTTAATTCTAAGAGAAATTAGTTCCATTTACATACTCATTCCTTAGTTAGAGAGCAATAGGATGATTTATAGGGTTTGTGTGTTTAATTTTGATATATTTCATTCACTAATCCTATGATCTAATGTGTTATTGAAGTGTCTTTGTCTTAGAGATACATGGTCCACATTTCACACAAACATTTTAAAAATATAATCACCCTAAATTTTTTTGAACTCTAAATTCAGGATTATATCTCATGGTTAGGTTAACAAGATGAATAAATTGAATCTAAGAAAATAAAGAAATCAAAAAATCAACTATTTGAACCCATTTGAAATTATACAGATTAATATAAATTTCAAAGAAAATCAAATAAGAAATTATCCTCAAATATTAATTTTATATTTGAAAGGGAACTCCATTTCCATAATGAATTTCTTATTCAAAAGTAGGATTCAAGAATATTCATTATTATTTTATTAGGTAGAAGCAGGTTTGAAGGAGACCTGAAACCCCAAACAAAAAGGAACCAAAGACAAAAGTTGGTTTTATAGGGACCAGCAACCCAATGTATCAAAGTATAATTCAAATGATGGCTGTATAGGGACCTTTTGGAACTCAAAATTGAAACCCTGATTTTGAGTGCCATCCTAAAAATGAAGCCGTATAAGTGCTTTTTAATGTGTGTGTACCCGACTGTCTATTTGAGGCCTAAGAGGTGTTCAATGTTTCTAACACCTTGCATTTAGCATATCCACTTGTCCCATAAAGATAAATTGACATTCCAAGACATTCTGTGAAGTTCCATTTTGGGCAATGTTTGACTTTGCATTTTTGCTTAAGTGTTAAATAGTGACAAGAGGCCTTGTTTGCGATTGAATATCTTGTACCCAGTAATGTTTCATGACTCACCACTTTGGGAGTGTTTATTATCCATACCAAAGAACCTATGTTTCAAATTTTGAGTCATTTACATATGTTTTGACTAGGTTTTGAATCCCTCAAAGTTGGTCATTTATTATTTTTATGCTGATGCAAATTGTTCAAAAGTATGCTAGGCCCTGTTTGACTTGTTATAACATTGACCCAGTTGACCAAAATGAGATAATTCTTTTTGCATTGTATTCTAGAGGTCAGAGACTTGTTATGTTTCAATTTTGAGGTTATGATGAATCCGTTTGATCAATTTTCAAATGCAATTTGTAAAGTTTTACTGGTGTCAAGAAATGCAGACTTGTCGGTACCCTGTTCATGATGTCATAAATTGAAATTTGTGATAAGTGAGATCAAATGGATTGTATCATTGTGTTCTACTTTGAAAATACTTTAAGCATGCTAGTTTGCAACTTTTGACGAATCTGTTTGCACACTTTTCCAGGTACATTCCGTTTGCAAAAATCACTTTTCTCCTAGTGTTTCCAGTCTACAAATTTGAGTTGCCCATTTTGACCATTTGAAAACTATATCCAATTATTCTTCATGAGTCCTAATCACATATTTATACTCTCTTCATGATAGTGAACCAATGCCCCAGTTTTTGTTTCCCCAAATGTTAGTTTGTCCTATTTTCAAAGCCAAATCCAAATGTGATTTATTATTTTTTGACATGTTTTCTTTCATGCAGTTTTGAGAAGGTAGCTTTGATGGTATATATCTTTTGACTGAGAATTCCTCATGAGACAAGATTTGGCAAGATACAAGAATGTGAAACAAAGAAGCAGTATGTCTATTTTCACAGTTTAATCATGTGCTTTTGTCAATTTTTTAAAGCCAGTCAAAGGACCTCCTAGCACAAAGTTGACAAGTTGCAAAAAGAGGTGAATTGAGTTTTCAAACTTGAATAAAAAGTGATCGAATGGTTTTCAGTCAATGCCAATTTATTAATGGATCAATTTGACAGTTTAGTTTTTGAAAACAAAAAAAAAATTAGTTGGACCTGCTTTGGGGCCCAACTAAATGGTATTAGATTGATAAGGTATATAGGGGATTAAAAGTTTCCTAAAATGAAAGGGTTATAATGATTTTAATATGGGTGCATATCTTTCAAAGTTTGAAAGTTGAAAGATAAACAATGAGAGGAAAATGATTAGAGTTTGAATCTAATAAGAAGTTCTCTACATCTAAGAGTAGATTTATGATTTATGATTTCTTGTTAACTTGAGATTGCGCTCTCCAACTTCATATGACAAGAGCTCATTGTATCATATTTTAATGTTTAAAGCCAAGTCCATTCTTTGAAGTGGATGAATCAAAACATTTAGTTTCATGCTTGGATACCAATATAAAAATTGATGTTTTTGTATGGATATCTATGCTTGCTGCCAGTAGAATTTAGGAAAAAATTGATATAGGAGAATATCCAAGAAAACATCTAATGGAGTTGAAACCAAATCATGCCACATCTTATGTTCTTCTATCAAACATGTATGTGCCAGGTGAAAAGTGGGATAAAATTGAAAAGGTGCGAAGATTCATGAAAGCACAAAGAGTGGAGAAAAATCATAGTTTTAGATTGATGGAGATTAATAAGTCGTTGTATACATTCCTCATATGAGATAGATCACACCCTCAAATATGGAAAATTGGAGAAATTGTTTGGAGAAATGAAAGAAGTGGGTCATTCTCCTAACATGAGATATGCATTGAATGATGTGTAAGAAGAAAAAAAGAAGGTATTATGTGCTACCATAGTGAACTAAACAAAAAAAAAAACTCATATATCATGGTAAGTCAAGTCAATCAATAGATCATAGAGGTGGGTATTATAATATGTCAAGTCAATGTGTTAATGGGATTTTAATGAGAAATTCCATAAGCCTCAAGGTAAGATTTGGATGCTGTCATGGTTTCCTACTATGAAAGGAACAACAATAGGAATTTAACTTATTCGTTGGTGTATTCTTTCTAAAAATCCATCCTGGCAAAATGCAACTTTTGTAGCCTTCAGTCAAAAGTATTTAGCATATGGTGCTTGAGGATTTATTTCAATTACTTGAAGGACCATTTGTAAGAAGTTCTCATTTCAATGTTTTGATAACATCATAACAACAAATAGATTTTGATAAAAAAATGCATTTTCCAAGAAGCAGTAGCCATGGCATTAACCTAGAGAAGTGCAGAATCAAGGCATTGGCTTGGAGAAGTCTGTAGTTTTTAGTGGTAGGATTCAGAGGGGAAGCTCTATACCATGGATGTTTAGGATTTTCCATGTGTGATGTGGAGTGTACAAAAGGGGACTCAGCTGGTTTTCATAAGAGAGACATTGACAATATGTGGTGGAATAGGGAAATGCATAGGGCCCTCATGGAAAAAGCATGGCCCATGTTTGGAAGGCTCTCATAGCTGTTGAAAGACATATACCATGCGCTACCTCAATAGCTCTAGTTTGATGTAGTAAGTGGGGGCAGTAGCTAAATAACCTTTTAAAAATCTCCATCTTCTAGTAATATCCACTTCTTTGGTGTAAACTGTGTAATGTCATGATCTAATTCACCCCCAAACAATTGCATGCATGGCCTATCAAGTCCCAATGAATATCAAATCAATTGAAGAGGAAATCATATTTATGAATATGCCAATGGAAAGATAGGATGAATTATAATTAGATGTTGTTTTCTCAAAACATATACCTTTGTAGGGCCCCAAGTTGCTTGGGGTTTTAATTGCATATATGGGTTGTGGGAGTTTTGTTTTGTCTTTAAATATAAAAGCACTTAGCTTTATAGTGTCTAATAAGACACAAGGCTTTTGGAGCCTCAACCATGTGCATGGGGGCCACTCAGCCAGATGGAGAGAAGTCATAAATTTTTAACAAACACACCACCCAAGTGACGAAATCATTAGCCAACTAAGCAAATTGTAATGCAACATGTGACATAGATTTCAACAAGGTAGTGACGTGGTAGTATGAGATCTAAGTCATAGAATGGCGACATGTGGTACATCAAACAATTGTCACTGTGTCACAAAAACAAAGATGCTTGATTGATAACCATGCAACATGGTGACTAGTTGATGTGGCAAGCTAAGGTGGTACACTTACCAGATAGTGATGTGGTAATGCAAATAGGGTATTGATGTGTTTGAAAATGCCATGTGTTGCAAGGTCACTATATCATGATGATGTGGCACAATACTGACTCATCATGTGACATAGTGATTGATGACATGGCAGACATGTCGTGACCATGTGGAAGGTGTCAGGTGATGATACAAAATGTAGCCAATCAAAGCATAATAAATGGCAGGGCTACTTAAACATGTTTTACCCAAATTGAAAATTGGATGGAAATTCAGATAGGCTTCAAAAATAATATATTTTATTGTTTTCCTTTTTTTGAATGTATAGGAGCAATTTTAAAATAAATTTTGTTATATTTTATAGTTTAAACTTTAGAAAAAGTCAAATATATGCCAAAATGAAGTTTCAAACCTATTGAGGAGGCTATTTTTCAAATTAAGATTCTGTGCATTTCTGGTAAGTCCATATAGCATTATTATATATCATTAGAATTGGGAGAGAATGAACTTTCCATTTTTGGAGTTTTTTTGCACACGAGGCCACTAGTTCTAGTTATGTAAGGATTTGTCTTAGGTACCCAATTTTTATTTTCATTCAATTGGGGCAGTTTAGATTATATTTCCAATGAAATGGAAAATTGAGTGAATGTAAAAGGAAGTAAAAATGTAGTTATGGGCAAGTTTTGTCACATCAAAATCAGTTGAATCAAGGTATAATCAAAATTTCATGATGCACTTCAAATATTTTAGTAACAGAAGGGTTTTCATCATTGAGGAAGAGATATTTTGAGCTTGTTACAAAACAATGATGAAAACCAAATTAGATTTCATGGGTAGAAAGATGAGAGATGCTCCATAACAAAAAAATAATGGAGATTCAAGTGGACACATGTCACTTCTAGATTAGATTTGAGATTGCATTCTTCTTCTATATCTTTCTCTTTCTCATCCATTGTAAGGGTTGGTAGTTTTCACTATAAGACCATAGGTTCCAACTTTTGATATGTTTCAGGACTATGATACCATTTTCTTCAACAATTTCCCTTGTAATGAACAACACAAAATAAGAATACATATAGTTCTAATCTATTAAGTTGTTTTACATTTCAATTTCATGCATCTTATTGTATTTGTTTCAAAGAAATGAATGAAAATGCAGTAGCAAGTTAGTCTTCATTTTGATATCTTGTCTCTCATTCATAGTGTTTGTGATCTTTTGTGTTTTGTAAACAAAGGGTATGAAACTTAGTTGTAATTTTTTGGTTGTATGTGTTGATTTATTTTTCTTATGGCTCAAGGAGTCATGTAAATGCTTGATTTATCATCATAGGATTGCAGATCTCATAAGGGATAGGTCAAGTATGAGGTTTAGAAAGATGCATATGTTTGATTCATAAGGTGGATAGATAGATCATGAAGTCCTGATGTATGGCTTATGTCAATGACTTTTAGGGATGTGTGTTAGGAGTTTGTATAATTTCCCAATAGATAAGGCATTGATCAGTTTGAAGGATCAGAGTGTTATGTTGTTCATGTCATGTTTTTATGAAATGAACATCATTAATCAAATATTTTTCCCTTTAAATGTTGAAGAATTGAAAAGGATGCCCTCACTTAGCTTAGAGATTTATTGGCCATGTTATGAGTTATTCCATGTCTGGAATCTTTGCATAAGTGTTAGAAGATCAAGAGTTTTATTTGCTTTGTTAGATTCAAGAATATGTTTTAGTATTGGTACCATATAAGTGAATTTGAGGTCCACCCACCTAGGTTTTGCAGAGCCTGAAGTAGAAGAAGGGTCACGCCTTATAGTTGGTCTAACATCTAAAAGGGTATATTGAAGATGGGAAGTAGCTACCCCTAGATGTATCTTGTTCTCATCGAGGTAATTTGAAATTGTAATGTTCCAAAAGATCAATAAAATGGAAACTCTACTGGGGACTTTATTGAATCTAAATGGTAGAAAAACCTTGAGAATTTGAAAAAAGGAGATTCAAGATAGCAGGAGAAGTGCATGAAAAAAGTTGTAGTAGTAAGTTGTCTAATATGTTTTCCAATTTTCTTACTCAAAAATCATGCATCGCAGTGATGCTTTGTTCAAGACAACAATATCTTTGAAGGTTGAATGCAAATTGTATTGTTACTAGGTTTTGTCTTCAATTAATTCAGCTGGGTATTGTTTTCAAAGTACTACTATAAAGTTAGAGTTAGAATTGATCAAAAGTGGTTCTCTCTTCTAAATGTTTAATGATTTGTAAGTTCTACAAGTTGAAAATCCAATTCAGATTTGTCACGGTATAAATCATGTTGTAAATATTTCTCATGATTGTGAGTGGTGACTCTCTAAAAGATCTCTGTACTAGTGCAAATTGGTTCTATATAAAAGTTTTCAAGAGTTTTCAACTTAGTTATGCATATCTAAAAGTTGTAAGAAGATGTAACCAAGAAGAGAGAATATATGAGCCCTTGATTGATAAGGTTTTGAAGTGTCTTGTTTGATTTGTTGTCATAAGAAATTTGAATGTTAAAAATGAATCAGAATAGCTATTTCATTTTATTCTCCTCAAGAAGATGGAAACTCTACAAGGATTTGATCAGTGGTATGAAGAAATGAAGTTTTAACCTATGCCAAATCAATAGATTAAGTTTGCAAGCATCAATACTTAAGGTATTTTCCACTTTCAAGAGATTTCCTTTCCATGAAAGTAAGTTCTACAAAACATTCTTTGCCAAGTAGTTTTTTCAGCATTAAATAGGAGAGTGATTTGATACATCTCAACATACTTTGTGAAGGATAGATTCAACAAATGTTTTTATATTTTTAAGTATGTTCAGAGTTTGAATTGGTAGAAATTTTTTTAGATCTATTGCAAGTAATAAATTCTAAAAGTAATTGTGGTGAATGAGTTTTAAAAAGGGAAAATTTCTTTTCACCTCATATGCAGTCCATTATAAGAATTGTAGATCTATTTTTTTGAAGAGATACATGCAATTAGTTTGTTATGGCATTCATGGTTTCTCGTACCCTATGCCGTATGATCTTAGAAAGTATTTTCCTGAGTTCGATGGGTAAAATGAAAATTCATCTAGTCATCATGTTCAAATATTCAGTGATTTGATTGGTGATTTTGAGATGCTCAAGAAGATGTGCATATGAAGTTGTTTGTTCAAACTTTGGAAGGTGATGCTAGGGATTGGTTTTCCTTTCTGTTGGCATGTTCTATTTTATCTTGGGATGAATTACTTTCAATCTTCTTGAAGCAATTTGGGGAAAGAATAAGCATCTCTAATTCTTTTGAGAAGTTCTTGAAGATCCAAATTAGGAGTGATGAATTAGTTCCTGAATTTAATATCAAATATGAATTTTTTTTAAATGAGATTCCTGAACACTATAAACCAAATGATCAAGTGTGTTTAGAGGTTTATCTTGATGTATTTGATAAAAAAGATGAGTTATTTATTAAGAGATAAAGAGCCTAAGACTTTGCATCAGGCATTCATGACAGTAATAGAGATTGAAAATAACATAAAGTACAGACTAACTAAGAGTCATTTCTATAAAAGTGTTTGCTAGCAAGATGAAGTCATAAAGAGAAATCAATATCATGAAGAGTGTCCAAAGTCAGATCAGTATGTAGGTGCTACTACTATTGTAAACCATCTTGTTGAGAATTTAGAATTAAAAACATGTGAAGATGAAGTTGCTTTGTTGCAAGAAGAGAAGATTATTTTCTTGGTAAATATAGTGCACATGTTTATAGTATCACACCAGCAGATGGTAGAATTGATTCACTCAATCAATTATATCTACAAGAAGAATTTTTAGTCACTCCTATTGATGGATTGTATTATGTTGAGAATGTTATTAACCTTGAAGTTGAAGGATCTTCATCTCAATATGAGGATGAAGAGGCTGAAAGCTATGTTTCAAGTGCTAACAATAAAGTTGTTGATATGATATATTATGAAGAAGCATCATCTAAAGAAAATGATAAGAGTGGTCACTCAATTCAAGAGGAGGACAATGATAGTACATGTTTGTCTTCATATGAATCTGGTGCAAATTGGAAAGAAGAAAGAAATGATAGAAGTGAGTACTCTTATGATAGTAAAGGCATAAGTTCTTTTTCTAAATCTAAAAGTGATGTTCCATTTCAGAATTACACAAATCAACTTGAAGTTGAAAGTTGTGAAAAAGAGCTGCCTGCACAATATGAGGATAAAGAGATCTTTTATGAGGATGGATTGATTAGATGTATACATGAATGTTGTGAAGATGCATGTAGTAGTAATCAAAAATATGGAAATGATTCTGAGATTAATTCATTAGCACCTATTGATAAAATGAAGGATGATTGGTTTGCAAGACATTTGAATCATTCTAATGAAGTCAATGCTAGTAACATTGATCTATATTCTACATGCTTTGTTGATGGAATGAATGGTGTGTCTTCATGTAATGATTTTGATTTTTCTTCTTCATATGTTGAAAGTGTTCATGAAAGTGATGTTAGAAATGGTTTCAAATTTTTCACTAATCCATTGTATGGTGAGGAGTTCAATGTTGATCAACATATCACTTGTTATAATGTCTACAAAGGAGCTTTTTGTGGAGTTATCAACCTGCTTTTTGAAGAATATATGGAATGTTTAAATTTAATTTAGGATCAGTTTGATTGTGATACACTATCCTACTATTGTAAGAGGTTAGATTGTTCTTCTTTTGGATGTGACAGTGAGAGTGATGATGAGATTACATCTCATGATGTGGATAACAAGGTGTTTGAAAAAGTTGTTATTGAAAATCAGCATGCACCTTGCAACAAGTTCTATGGTAAGTACTCAAATGTGATGACTAATCCATTTTCTGATTTCAAACGACCATTTGAAGATTTTAGATTAGCTTCAGACATTGACATTGATGACATTTGTGATCACAAACTAATTGCTCATTCGAATACCATCCGGTTATACACAAGGATACTCAATTTCAATGCATGCATGATATTTTCCCCCAAGTTGAATATTAAGCCTTCATATTCAAGACTGATAGCATGCATGATTCATTCAATGAAAAGGATTTTTAGTTTGAGCATGATCAATACTTTCATAATGAGCAAGTTGTAGAGAGTGATCATAGTTTTTATATGCATTGTGAAAGTGAAGGTGTAGATCTAGTTTGTGAAACTTATAGAAGAAATATTTCCATCTTACCTCATGAAAGTGTAAATGAAAATCATATCTATGACAGAGGTGAAACTTTTGGTTGAACTTCGATTTCCTAGGGTCATCGTTTGTATAGTTTAGGAGTACTTGTTTTTTCTTTCAATAAGTTGTTCGAGAAAAGTTTTATTTGTCAAGTGTGTGGTCTTCTTCTTCTAGAGATCTGAATCCTTTCCATGCCCACAAGGGACATGCATCCTGAGATAGAGCTACTATTGGGACTCAAAATTTAAGCCCCAATTTTGAGTATCATCCTAAAAATCAAGCCCTATAAGTGCTTTTGAAAGCATGTCTACCTGACTATTTGTTTGAGGCCTAAGAGGTGTTCAATGTTTCTAACACCTTGCATTCAACATATCCACTTGTCTCATAAACTTTCAATCCAAGTCATTCTATGAAGTTTTGTTTTGAGCAATGTCTGATTCTGCATTTTTGCCTAAGTATCAAATAGTGATAGGAGGCCTTGTTTGCAATTGAATATCTTCCATTCGGTAATGTTTCATGCCTTGTTACTTTGGTATTTTTTAGTATCCATAAAAGAGAACCTATGTTTCATATTTCAACTTTTTTCTATATGCTTTGACTAGGTTTTGAATTCCTCAAAGTTGGTCATTTATTGTTGTCATGCTGATGCAAATAGTTTAAAATTCTAGGAGGCCCTATTTAACTTGTTATAACTTTGACCCAATTGACCAAAATGAGATAATTATTTTTGCATTGTATTCTAGAGGTCAAAGAATTGTTATGTTTCAATTTTGACCTTATGATGAATCTATTTGATTAGTTTTCAAACGTGATTCCAAAAGTAATTTGTAAAGTTTTACTAGTGTCAAGAAATGCAGCTTTGTCAGTGCCCCTGTTCATGATGTCATAAATAAAAATCCATGATAGGTGAGATAAAATGGATTATATCATTATGTTCTACTCTAAAAATACTTTAAATTTGTTAGTCTACAAGTTTTGATTAATCCATCTGCACACTTTCCTAGGTTCATTTCATTTGCAAAAATCACTTTTCTCCTAATGTTTCTAGTCTGCAAATCTGAGTAGCCCACATTGACCATTCACCAAATGCAACCAATTATTTTTCATGAGCCCTAATCAGCCCTAATCACAGATTTATACTCTAATCATGACAATGAACCAATGCCCCAGTTTCCATTTCCCCAAATGTCAATTTGTCCAATTTTCAAAGCCAAATCTGAATGTGATTTATTGTTCACTGACATGTTTTCTTGTTGGCAGTTCAAAGAAGGCAACTTTGATAGTCAATATCTTTTGACTAAGAATTCTTCATGAGATGAGATTTGGGAGGGTGCAAGAATGTGAAACAAAGAAGTAATATTTCTATTTTCATAGTTCAGTTAGGTGTTTTTATCAATTTTTAAAAGCTGGTAAAAGGACCTCCTGGCACAAAGTTGACAAGCTGCAAAAAGAGGTGAATCGAGTTTAAAAGTTGAATCAACATGATCGAATGGTTTTCAATCAATGTTAGATGATTAATGGATCAATTTTATAGTTTAGTTGTTTGAAAATAAAATAAAAATTTGTTAGAACCTGCTTTGGGGCCTAATTAAATGGTATCAGACTAATAAGGTATATTGGGGATTAAAAGTTTCCTAAAATGAAAGGGTTATAATGATTGTAATCATAATCATTTTAATATGGGTGCATATCTTTTTGAGTTGGAAAGATGAAAGATAAACAATGAGAGGAAATCAAAAAAATTTCCCTTGTCATTTCTAAAAGGAAATTGGTTGGAGTTTGAATCTAATAAGTTCTCTACATCTAAGAGTAAATTTATAATTTATGATTTCTTGTGAACTTGATGTTGCACTCTCCATATTTATAAGAGGAGAGCTCATTGTATCATATTTTAACATTTAAAGCCAAGTCCATTCTTTCAAGTGGATGAATCAAAACATTTGGTGCCATGCTTGGCTACCAATATGAAACCTAATGTTGCTGTGTGGATATCTATGCTTGCTACTAGTAGAATTTAGGGCAAAATAGATATAGAAGAATATGTGGCAAAACATCTAATGGAGTTGAAACCAAATCATGCCACATTTTATGTTCTGCTATCAAACATGTAAGTGGCAGGTGAAAAGTGGGATAAATTTGAAAAGGTGTGAAGATTCATGAAAGCACAAAGAATGGAGAAAAATCCTAGTTGTAGCTGGATGGAGATTAAAAAGTAGTTGTATACATTCCTTGAATGAGATAAATCACACCCTTGAACTAAAAGAAATTTATTTAGAATTTGAGAGATTGTCTAGAGAGATGAAAGAAGTGAGTTGTTCTCCTAACATGAGATATGCATTGAATATGTGGAAGAAGAACAAAGGAAGGTATTTTAGGCTACCATAGTGAACAAAACAAGAAACAAACTCATATATCATTGTAAGTCAAGTCAATCAAAAAATCACAGAGGTGGGTATTATAATATGTCAAGTCAATGTGTTAATGAGATTTTAATGAGAAAGTCCACAAGCCTCAAGGTAAGATTTGGCTGTTGGCATAGTTTCCTACTATGAAAGGAATAACAATAGGAATTTAACTTATTCATTGGTGTATTCTTTCTAAAACTCCATCTTGACAAAATGAAACTTTCATAGCCTTTAGTAAAAAGTATTTAGCATATGGTGCCTGAAGATTCATTTCAATTACTTGAAGGACCATTTGTAAGAAGTTCTCATCTCAATGTTTTGATAGTGTCATAACAACAAATAGATTCTGATTTAAAAAAATGCATTTTCTAAGAAGCAACAACAACAATATTGACTTGGAGAAGCGCAGATTCAAGGAATTGACTTGGAGAAGCATGTAGTTTTTGGTGACAGGATTCGGAGGGGAAGCTCCATACTATGGATGTTTAGGATTTTCCATGAGTGATGCAAAGTATATAAAAGGGGACTTGGCTAGTTTGGATAAGGGAGACATTGACAATATGTGGTGGAAAAGTGAAATGCATAGGGCCCTCATTTCAAAAGCATGGCCTACATTTGAAGGAAGGCTCTCATAGGCATTCAAAAACATATAGCGGGTGTTTCCTCAATAGCTTTGGTTTGATGTAGTAAGTGGGAATGATAGCCAAATAACCTTTTAAAAATCACCACCTTTTAGTAATATCCACTTCTTTGGCATAAACTATTCAATGTCATGATCCAATTCACCCCTAAACAATTGCATGCATGGCCTACCAAGTCCTAACAAATATCAAATAGATTAAGGAGGTAATCATATTTATGAAGATGCCAGTGGAAAATATAGGATGAATTATAATTAGAAGATGTTTTCTCAAAACATATACCTTTGCAAGCCCCAAGTTGCTTAGGGTTTTAATCCCATATGCGTACCATGGGAGTTTTGTTTTGTCTTTAAATACAAGAGCACTTAGCTCTATAGTGTCTAATAAGACACAAGGCTTTTGGAGCCTCAACCATGTGCATGGTGCCCACTTGGCTAGATGGAGAGAAGTCATAATTTTTTTAAAAATAGGCCACCCAAGTGATGACATCATCAACCAGCTAGCATATTGTAATGCAACATGTGGTATAGATTTCAACAAGTTAGTGACGTGGTGGTATGAGATCTAAGGCACAGGATGGTGACACATGGTACTTTAGAGAATTTTCACTATGTCACAAAAGAAAAGATGCTTGAATGATAACCATGTGATATGGCTACTAGATGATGTGGTAGGGTAAGGTGGCATAGTTACAATATAGTGATGTGTCAATGCCAATAGGGTGCTGATGTGTCCAAAAATGCCACTTGTCACAAGATTACTATGTTGTAATGACATGGCACAATGTTGACTCATCATGTGACATAGCAACTGATGATGTTGTAGACATGTGGTGGCCAAGTGGCAGGTGTTAGGTGATGAAGCAAAATCTAACCAATCAGAGCATGACATGTGGCAAGGTTAGTCAAACATGTTTGACCTAGATTAAAAATTAGAGGGAAATTCAAACAGGCTTCAGAAATAATATTTTTATATTATTTTCCTTTTTCTAAATGTGTAGGAGAAATTTTAAAATAAATTTTTTTATATTCTATAGTTCAGAGTTTAGAAAACATCAAATATATGCCAAAATGAAGTTTCTAACCCATTCTAGGAGCTTGTTTTTCAAATTAAGATTATAGGCATTTCTGATAAGTCCATATTGCACTATTATGTATCACCAAGATTGGGAGAAAATGAACTTTCCATTTATAGAGTTTGTTTTCACACAAGAGGCCATTGGTTCCAATTATGTGAGGATTTTTCTTAGGTACCCAATTTTTAGTTTCATTCAGTTGGGGTAGTTCAGATTGGATTTCCATTGAAATGGTGAACTAAGTGAATGTAGAAGTTAGTAAAAATGTAGTTATGGGTGAGTTGTGTCAAATCCAAATCAGTTCAATCAGGTTATAATCAAAATTTCATGATGCATTTCAAATATGTTAGTAACAAAAGGGTTTTCATCATTGAGGAAGAGATATTTCAAATTTGTTACAAAACAATGATGAAAACCAAATCAGATTTCATGGGTAGAAAGACGAGAGATGCATTACAATAGAAAATAATGGAGATTTAAGTGGACACATCTCACTTCTTGTTCAAATATGGGATTCCATTCTTCTTCTATATCTTTCTCTTTCTCATCCATTGTAAGGGTTGGTAGTTTTTACTGTGAGACCATAGGTTCTTGTTTTTGATATGTTTTAGGATTGTGATACCATTTCTTTCAACAATTTCGCTTGTAATGAACAACATGGAATAAAAATACATATAATTTTGATCCATTAGGAAGTTTGACATTTCAATTTCATGCATATTATTTTATTATCAATGAAATGAATGAAAATGCAAAATCAAGTCAGTCTTCATTTTTATATCTTGTCTCCCATTCATGTTGTTTGTGATATTTTGTGTTTTGTAAACAAAGGGTATGAAACTAAATTGCAATGTATTGGATGTATGTGTTGATTTATTTTGGTTATGGCTCAAGGAGTCATATAAATGCTTGATTTATCATCATAAGATTGCAAATCTCATGAAGGGATAGGTTGAGTATGAGGTTCAAAAAGATGCAGATGTATGATTCACAAGGTGAATAGATAGATCATGAAGTTCTGATGTATGGGATATGTTAATGACTTTCAAGGGTGTGTATTAGGGGTTTGTATGATTTCCAAATAGATAAAGAATTGATTACTTTGAAGGATCAGAGTGTTATGTTGTTCATGCCATTTTTTTATGAAATCAACATCATTAATCAAATATTTTTCCCTTTAAATGTTGAAGAACTATAAAGGAGGCCCTCACTTAGCTTAGCAATTTCTTTGGCCATGTTATTAGCTATTCCATGTCTAGGATCTTTGCATAATTTTAAGAAGATCAAGGTTTTTATTAGCTTTGTTAGATTCAAAAATATGTTTTAGCACTGGTACCATATAAGTGAATATGAGGTCCACCCATCTAGGTTTTGCAAAGCCTGGAGTAGAAGAAAGGTCGAGCCTTATAGTTGACCTGGTGTATAAAAGGGTATGTTCAAGATGGGAAGTAACTACCCTAGATGTATCTTGTTCTCATTGAGGTAATTTGAAATTGTGATGTTTCAAAACACCAATAGGACCAAAAACCAAATCTAGCTAGTTTTACAAGGACTAGAAACCAACATAAGTTGACAAAACAACAAGGATCAAAGACCAGAAAAAACCTAGATAAAGACATAGATCAAGTCTTTTATAACACTCATAATAGAAGTGCCTAAGAAAACAACCTTATTGAGAGAATCATGAATATTCTTCACCTAGAGGTCTTCTTTATTGGTAATCTATCTAGTTCTTCTACTTGGACACTAGCCAACAATGGAGCTTGACTGGTCAAATTGGGTTTATCTTGAGAAACTTACCAATAGAGGTAGCAACAACTAGGATGGATGAAGTAACATCCTGCATACCCATCTCAATGTCCTTAATCAAATTTTTAAGGGAAGCTTTGTAATCATGGATTTTGGTTGGGATGTTCCCAACTAGAGAATCCAACTCCCCTGGCTTCTTACATTCTTCATCCAACTTCACCTATAAAAAAAGGAACTTTTCCTACAAGGAAGAAAAAAGTAAGTGAATATTTTATTCAAATTGGGATTCAAGGATATCCATTTTTTATTCCATAATGAATGAAAGTATTAATGAATTAAAAATTATTTTAGGAAATCAAATTTGGATTAAAATGTCCATAAATGGAGGACCCATTTTGATTATTATATAGAATGGAGAATCCATTTTTATTATAATAATGAGCATTTTGAACAGAATAATAATTTATGATTCATTTCAGGCATCTGCTCAATCTGCTCCTCTTGTGATCATACCTGATACCACCACCCATGATCTTACTCTTAAGCTTGGCAACTTTGCCCATATGACCGGGGATATGGAGAGTAATTTTACTTGGTTGGTGTTCTTTGGTTTTGTGTTTTCCATTTTTTGTGTGTAGGTTTCTTCATGGATTTGCATTAGCTTTCTGATTAGTAGTGGGTTTTGTTGCTTTGGCTCAGCTCTGTAGTTATCTTTGGCTAATTTTTGGTGACACTTTGTACAGATTATATTTTTTTTAATTGTATATCCTACTCATATTATAAATTTTTGTAAATATGTATATTCTTGGTACATGCTCCTTCTTCTCTACTTCTTCTGATATAAATTGTAATTTGGAAGTCTCAGTCCTAGAATGTTATAACTAAGCCTATGTTACTTTCATCATCTTTCCTCTCTCCTTTCTTTTTCCTTCTTCTTGATGGGGTAATGAACAGAGTTTTTCATCCTAATTCTTTTCTTCGAGAGCTTCGTATCTTAGAATCGAAAAAAAAAATGAAAAAAAAAATGTAAGGATTATATATATATATATATATATATGTATGTATGTATGTATGTATGTATGTATGTATGTATGTATGTATGTATGTATGTATGTATATATATAGTGGTGTTGTCACTATTCTAAAATAATAATAATAATAATTTATGAATCCACTTTGTATAAAGAAATTATTTAAATCCACTTTGAATAAACAAAGTATATCTTTGAATTCCACTTTTTATAATATATTCATTATGGAATAAATAATGAATATCCTTTAATTTCACTTCGAATAAAATATTCATAATGGAATAAACAATGGATATTCTTGAATCCCACTTTGAATAAAATATTCATTATGGAATAAACAAAACAAAGATATTCATTGTTTATTCCATAATGAATATTTTATTCAAAGTGAGATACAAGGATATCCATTGTCTATTCCATACTGAATATTTTATACAAAGTGGAATTCAAGGATATTCATTATGTATTCCATAATGAATATATTATGAAAAATGGGATTCAAAGATATTCTTTGTTTATTCAAAGTGGATTTAAATCATTTTTTTATTCAAAGTGGATTCATAAATCATTTTTTTATTCAAAGTGGATTCATAAATCATTAGTCTATTCAAAATGTTCATTATTATAATGAAAATGGATTCTCCATTCTAAATATAATAATACAAATGGGTCCTCCATTTATGAATATTTTAATCCAAAGTCTATCTCTTAAAATGATTTTTTAATTCATTTATACTTTCACCATGGTAAATTCTCAATTATACCACAAGCCCTTGAAAAAATCTATATTTATACAAGGCATTCTAAGAGCTAAGGGAGGCAAGTTTAGAGCAATGAAACTCTGACACATTAGGCATTCTAGGATTATTTCTAATTCATTTCTAGCTTAAGTTTTCTTGGATTCTTATCTTGATTGTACTTCATGCTAGCTTAATTTGATCTCATTTCTAAAGTTTAAATTTTGCATTCATGCTAGCTTGAATCTCTCATTATAGTTATGCCATTGTCACTAATTTGGTCTTAATTCTGAGAGCAATTAATTCTATTTACATACTCATTTGTTAGTTAGAGAGCAATAAGATGAATTTATAGGGTTTATGTGCTTTATTTTGATATCTTTCATATACTAACCCTATGATCTAATGTCTTATTGAAGTCTATTTGTTTTACAAATACAAGATCAACAATTCATGCCTGCATTTAAAAAATTTAATCACCCTAAGTTGGTCAAAACTCTAAATTCTAGATTATATCTCATGGCAAGGGTAACAAAATGAATAAATTGAATCCAAGAAATAAAAGAAATCAAACAAATCAACTATTTGAACCCATTAAAAAATATACACATGAATATCAATTTCAAATAAGATCAACAAATCAATTATTGTCAAATATTAATTTTATATTTGAAAGGGGACCTCATTGTCATAATGAATATTTTATTCAAAAGTGTGATTCAAGGATATTTATTGTTTATTCCATAACAAATATTTTATTCAAAGTGGTATTCAAGGATATCCATTGTTTATTCCATAATGAATATTTTATTCAAAGTGGAATTTAAGGATATTCATTATTTATTCCATAATGAATATTTTATTCAAAGTGGAATTCAAAGATATTAATTATTTATTTGAAGTGAATTTAAATCATTTCTTTATTCAAAGTGGATTCATAACTCATTATTCTGTTCAAAATGCTCATTGTTATATTGAAAATGGATTCTCCATTTTGAATATAATAATCAAAATGGGTCCTCCATTTATGAATATTTTAATCCAAATTCTATCTCTTAAAATGATTTTTTAATTTATTTTTACTTTCACCATGGTAAATTCTTAATTCTACCCCAATCCCTTGCAAAAATCTATAAATACAAGGCATTCTATGAGCTAAGGCAAGCAATTTAAGAGCAACGAAACTATGTCACATTAGGCATTCTAGTATTCTTTCTAATGCATTTCAATTCTACTTTATTTCTAGCTTAAGTTTGCTTAGTTTATTAGCTTGTGATGGGAACAAAACCCAACAACATAATAGACACAATAGAAAGGGGGAATTATATTAAATGAGAAAATAAGCTAGTACAAACAGTGCAGAGAAACTAACTTCTAAACATGCCCTACGGGCTTACAATAGCATAAATTTGGAGAATATTTCTCCTTTTAGCACCTCCTCTCAAGCTCCAATCCGAACTGCCTTTTACAATGCCAGAAATCCCCTTAAATAGACCTCAGAGGGTTAAGGACTAGGAGTACATTCTAGAAAGTGCTAGTAGGCATCCACCGACAAAATAGAAGGTTCCAGAAGCTGTGTTAGAAGTTGGTGCAAATCTAGAAGAATCCAGAAACGGTAGCCGAACTTCCAGGAGGCATAACTTTTGAACCGTAGCTCCGATTGACGAACCGTTTACATTTTTGGAAAGCTCTCGAAGCACTCTATAGCCCTATGGACCAGCTTTGCTCGTCCCCCATTTTTTGACCCTTTTTGAGGTCATTTAATGCCCCAAACCTGACTTTGAAGCATTCTTAGGAGGTCTCCAAAACCCGAAAAACTGCAATAACTTTCAAACCGTGGGGCCTTTTGACCTGATTCTTTTTTTGGAATGCTCTAAATCTCAATTACATTCATCTGGCCAAGTCACACCCTCTAGGTCACCAAAATGATGGCCAAATTGCATGCTCCTATTTTTTCAAGATTTTCAAATACACTGATAGTTGAACTATGAGAGTTGGAACCTTTATTTGAGCCAAATGGGTATCCAAAAATGTAAAGACATGAAATAGAAACTAAGTCTAAGTACATTTTTTTGGGTGACACAGGATTGCCCTTATACCTCTGGATGCTTTTGCATCAGCTTGATTGTACTCCATGTTAGCTTATTTCATTTCATTGCTAAAGATTGAATCTTGCATTTATGCTAGCTTGAATCTCTAGTTATAGGGGTGCCATTGTCACTAATTTGATTTTAACTCTGAAAGCAATTATTTCCATTTACATACTCATTCCTTAGTTAGAGAGAAAAATGACAACTTTATAGGATTTATGTACTTTATTTTGATATCTTTCATATACTAACCCCATGATCTAATGTCTTATTGAAGTGCATTTATTTTACAGATACATGATCCACATTTCACACACACATTTTAAAAATGTAATCACCCTAAATTGGTGAGAAATCTAAATTCGGGATTATATCTCATGGAGAGGGTAACAAAATGAATAAATTGAATCCAAGAAATAAAATAAATCAAAGAAATCAACTATTTTAACCCATTTGAAAATACACACATGAATATCAATTTTTAATAAAATTAAATAAGCAATTATCCTCAAATATTAATTTTATATTTGAAAGGGGACCCCATTACCATAATGAATATTTTATTAAAAAATAGGATTCAAGGATATTCATTATTTATTCTATAATGAATATTTTATCCAAAGTGGGATTTAAGGATATCCATTATTTATTCCATAATGAATATTTTATTCAATGTAGAATTCAAGGATATTTATTGTTTATTCAAAGTGGATTTAAATCTTTTCTTTATTCAAAGTCAATTAATATATCATTATTCTATTCAAAGTGCTCATTATTATATTGAAAATTGATTCTTGATTTTAAATATTATAATCAAAATGGGTTCTCTTTTTATGAATATTTTAATCCAATGTCTATCCATTAAAATGATTTTTAATTCATTTTCACTTTCACTATTTTAATTTGTCAATTCTGCCCCAAGCCCTTGCAAAAATCTACATTCTAAGAACTAAGAGAGGCAATTTTAGATCAATGAAACTCTGTTAGATTAGGCATTCTAGCATTCTTTCTAATGAATTCCAACTCTAGTTCATTTCTATCTTATGTTTGCTTAGTTTCTTAGCATGGCTGTACTCCATGCTAGCTAAATTTCTTTTCTTTTCTAAATTTTGAATCTTGCATTCATGTTAGCTTGAATATCTTTTTTTAGGGGTGTCATTGTCACTGATTCGGTCTTAATTCTAAGAGCAATTAACTCCATTTACATATTCATTCCTTAGTTAGGGGGCAATAGGATGACATTATAGGGTTTATGTGTTTTATTCTATATCTTTCATATACTAACCCTATGATCTAATGTCTTATTGAAGTGCATTTGTTTTAGAGATTCATGATCCACATTTCACATACACATATTCAAAATATAATCACACTAAATTTGTTAGAACTCTAAATTCGGATTATAGATCATGGTGATGGTAATAAAATGAATAAATTGAGTTCAAGAAATCAAACAAATCAACTATTTGAACCCATTTGAAAATATTCCTTTTATATTTGAAAGGTGACCCCTTTACCATAATGAACATTTTATTCAAAAGTGGGATTCAAGGAAATTCATTTTTTATTCCATGATGAATATTCTATTCAAAGTGGGATTCAAGGATAACCATTGTTTATTCCATAATAAATATTTTATTCGAAGTGAAATTCAAGGATATTCATTGTTTATTCCATAATGAATATATTATTCAAAGTGGAATTCAAAGATATTTGTTTATTCAAAGTGGATTTAAATCATTTATTTATTCAAAGTGGATTCTTAAAACATTATTCTGTTCAAAATTGTCATGCCCAAAATACAGTGCAAAAACACACCAACAATTTTTTATTTTTTATTTATTTAATTTTTTGTTTAATAAATCCACTATATTATTACCAGTTTGACTAAAGACACACATAAGTCACCTTAGGTTTTCTAGAGTTCCAAATTTGATTTCATGTCTTGGTCTATCTCCTAGTTGAATAGGTTAAATCCTTTCAGGATGTTTGTTAAGTTACCTTGATACTTGTTCCCAATGTTAAAAAGGACTTCTTAACTAATTAAAATCATTAACTATTGAATATTAGATTATTCATGACTTCCATTTCATAGGTTAATTCAATGCATGCATATAAATCCGACTTAGTCTTATTCCAATAAATTATTGTTCATAGTCTTAAATTTAACTTTATCAAATCTATTTAGCCATATAAATTTAAATTCCTATTTAAATAAAGTTGTTATTTCCCTCTTTGTTAAAACATAAATAACTATAAAGGAACAATATTACTAACTTTTTAAAATAAAGAAATAACATTATCACAATTAAATAACATTAAATATATACTAACTACAAATCGAACATTAACTAATCCAATTAATACTTAACTAATATACTAACTCATTTTCTACATATTTAATAATCAAATCTTAATTTTAACTATATTAATATTAATAAGATTAATGTTGTCAATCACATTTTAAACATTGCTAATATTAATTAAATCTTACATGATAAAAAATAATATATGTTTTAATTAAATATAAATTAATCTAAAACAATATTATTTTAATTTACTTTCAAAATATTTCATACGCTAATCAACAATATGCTATATCTACAAACTATCTAACTACTAAACATAAATTAAAAGTAAAACCAATAATACTCAAATCTACAATCCTATTCTAAAATAAGCATATCTAACATTAACAATATAATTAAATAGAGAAATAAAACAAAATGACATTTCATTAAACTAAGACATTACTTAAAATAAAATAATTAACTAATTTTAACTTTTTACCTACTAACTTAACATTTAATTAATAATCACTTTATTAAATCCTAACTAACATTATCTTCATTTAAAATCCTTTCCAAAAATATTACTTACCAAAAAAAAATATTAACACCAAAAATATAAACTTAATTGACTATTATTAAAACAAAATAACTTACTATTACTAACAACTAACATTTTCTAATACTAAAAATCCCAACACATAGACCCATGCTAAACCCCCTCCCTAACTCACCTACCTCTAACCCCACCTACTAACTCCCAAGCTCACCTACGTTGGGGTGATGGAAAGTTTGTGATGTCATCACTTCATGTGGAGTTTATCACTAATGCAAAGTCAACAAAGGAGGCATTTTGGAGGGAAAGGAATTAAGAGTTATGGCTTAAAGTTTAGTGGGTGAGACTTTAGGATAGGATAGAGTAGTGTTGAATATTTTTTTATTTTTTTCATAATTACATAACTATTATTTAAAATGATGTCAAAGGATATTAAAGAGAATCTTTCAAAATATGCTCTTTATAAAGGGAATTAAAAATTTCCCATACAAAGGGCAAAGAGTTTTTTGCTCTAGGATTATGATTTTTTTTTTTTTTTCTAAGTACTTTTTTTTTTTCTAAGTATTGGATTTTCAATTTATTTAGTTTTCAAGACAAGGGAATTTTTTTTTTCTCTAAGTTGGATTATAACATAGAGTTTAATTTTATGTTGATACAATAAACTAGAATGATTTCTCCTTTCAATTAATTACGTAAATACGAGATGAAATTTCAATTCATATAATCAAATTTTCTTGACGTAGTTTGAAATGAAATTGCATAACTTTTTATATAACACCATTTCATCTTATTAGCATTAATCATATGAATATTAATTTGAACTGTAAAAATGTTATTGGACAGGTAAAACATCATTGCATTCATTTACTGATAAACATACGAATATAAATTTAATCACACAAAATATCATATGAAAGGAAAATACTCCACTTTTATTCAATCATCTGATTCAAGGACTCCCTCAGGAAAGAACTAGGGAAGAAAACTCGAGATCATAATCATTTCAAAATTAAATTTAACAATAACTTTTTACAATAGGATCATTATCTCGAGGAGAAATCTCCCAACAAATTTTAATCCAAAACAACAACTCTGAGATTCTGCTTGGCTCCATAACAAGGTGGCTACTATGAAATCTACAATTTCATCAAGGTAACCATGGAGATAATGAAATTGACTATGAAAAAAATAAATTTAATATGAAGACACATTCAACCCATTTGCTCACATCCCAGTTTTGTACAATAAGTTCATTATCCAACCAGACTAGGGAGAAGGTAGATTCTTCCAGATAGGAGACATCAGTCACAACACCATTACAGATGTCCTTTTGAGACTATAACCACAAGAACTTCTATTCTTTCACTTTTCAATTTCCCAAAACACAAACATGGTTTATACTAATGAGTAGGGGCTCATAACACCCTACTCTCTCCCTCTCCTCATCATGAAGAGAGACTCTACATTGTTGGAGTCTAATTGAAGTCTTACTCCTGTACATGGCCACTTTTGCCCTATTCGAGGGTGAGTAATGCCAACACAACCCTTACAATTTTCTTTGAAAATCAAATTTAAAAATCGAAGGAAAACATTTAAAGAAAACCCATTACAATCTCATCCCTAACATGTTCATCATAGACACAAACACACATATGCAAAAGCCTACTTAAAAAATGAAACACAACATGAGGACACAAACTTGAAGGATCCCTACCTTCACAAATGGTTATGGCAAACTAAAATTTGATAAGAGCTATCCTTCCTTCTTTCTTCAATCCTAACTTTACTCTCTAAATCTAGAGATTGGGTGAACACTCTTTCACCCTCAAATCTACAACTAAATAGGCTTCTAACTCAACCACTTACAAATTGCAATAACTTCCCACTTGACTAAGGGCTTCCAGAGTCTTCTAACTCAATCCTATCATTAAAGAAAACTTCATGCTGGAAGTTTAACTTATCAAACTCATGGTGAAACTCTAATTTTCGCACTAACGCAAAAATGAGATATTTAGGTGGTCACAAAAGTCAATAAAAGGGGCTAGAGGGGTGAAAAATGCCCCAAACCCATACATATACCCACTAGGCACTTAGTTTTCATAATTTTTGGCCTCTAGGACTATTTAGGGACCTATTAAAATGCTTGAAATATTTAGACTTTTACTGTGGTAAATTCACAAGTATACCCCAAGCCCTTGCAAAAATCTATAAATAGAAGGCATTCTAAGAGCTAAGGGGGGCAATTTTAGAGAAAATAAACTCTATCAAATTAGACATTGTAGTATTCTTTTTAATGCAATTCAATTATAATTCATTTCTAGCTTAAGTTTTCTTAGTTTCTAAGCTTGATTGTATCGTATGCTAGCTTAATTTCATTTCATTTTAAAAGTTTGAATATTGCATTGATGCTAGCTTAAATCTCTTGTTCTAGGGGTGTCCTTGTCACTGATTTGGTCTTAATTCTGAGAGAAATTTATTCCATTTACATACTCATTCCTTAGTTAGAGATAAATAGGATAACTTTATATAGTTTATGTACTTCATTTTTATATATTTCATATACTAACCCTATCATCTAATGTATTACTAAAGTATGTTTGTTTTACAAATATAAGATCCACATTTCACACAAACATTTTAAAAATTTAATCACACTAAATTGGTTATAACTCTAAATTTTAGATAATATCTCATGGTGAGGGTAACAAAATTAATAAATTGAATCCAAGAAATAAAAGAAATGAAACAAATCAACATTTTGAACCCATTTTAAAATATACACATGAATATCAATTTCAAATAAAGTCAACAAAGCAATTATCCTCAAATATTAATTTTATATTTGAAAGGGGACCCATTGCCATAATGAATATTTTATTCAAAAGTGTGATTCAATGATATTCATTGTTTATTCCATATGGGAGATGACCCAGTACTTGAACACCCTAACTTTACACTTATCAAAATCCTACATGGAAATTTCAAATCACTACCAATTTTCTATAATAGCTTATTTGTCGAGTCATCTACTTGTAACTAAGCTTTCAAATCCACACCATCAATTATAATGCCACATCAACATGTTTTTTGCCAAGTTGTCCAAAACAACACAAATAAAAAGTGAGACCATTGGTCGTGCAAAAAGGGTACCCATACTTGCACAGTTGATGTGGCATCACATCATTGGTTACTTTTTAGATCAAACAGTACATTTTCATTCATTTTTTGATAATCATCATTTCACTAACAACTTTAAAGTCACAAGTATTGGTGCAATGTTGTCAAAAAAATTGGACATTAAGTCAGCAAGTGTAGGCATAAAGTAAACAATTTCTATCACAACCATTGGAACCCATTCAAGTACTGTGTCCTCTCTCCTAATGAATATTTTATTGAAAGTTGATTTCAAGGATATCCATTTTTTATTCCATAATGAATAGTTTATTCAAATTGGAATTCAAGGATATTCATTATTTATTCCATAATGAATATTTTATTCAAAGTGGAATTCAAAGGTATTCATTGTTTATTCAAAATGGATTCTCCATTCTAAATATAATAATCAAAATGGGTCCTCCATTTATAAATATTTTAATCCAAAGTTTATGTCTTTAAATGATTTTTAATTCATTTTTACTTTCACCATGGTAAATTCTCAATTCTACCCCAAGCCCTTGCAAAAATTTATAAATGCAAGGCATTCTAAGAGCTAAGGGAGGCAATTTTAGAGCAAAGAAACTCTGGCAAATCAGATATTCTAGTAATATTTCTAATGTATTTATATTCTAATTCATTTCTAGTTTAAGTTTGTTTGGTTTCTTAGCTTGATTGTACTCCATGCTAGCTTAATTTCATTTCATTTCTTAAGTTTGAATCTTGCATTTATCTAGCTTGAATCTCTCATTCTAGTGGTGTCATTGTCACTGATTTGGTCTTTATTTTGAGAGCAATTAATTCCATTTACTTTCTTATTCCTTAGTTAGAAAGCAATAGAATAAATTTATAGGGTTTATGTGCTTTATTTTGATATCTTGCATATACTAACTCTATGATCTAATGTCTTATTGAAGTGTGTTTGTTTTAAAAATAAATGATCCATATTTCACACACACATGTTTTCAAAATGTAATCACCCTGAATTGGTCAGAACTCTAAATTCACAATTACATCTCATGGCGAGGGTAACAAAATGAATAGATTGAATCCAAGAAATAAAACAAATAAAACAAATAAACTATGTGAACTCATTTGAAAACATACACATGAATACCAATCTCATATAAAATTAAATAATCAATTATCCTCAAATATTAATTTTATATTTGAAAGGGGACCCCATTACCATAGTGAATATTTTATTCATAAGTGGGATTCAAGGATATTCATTATTTATTCCATAATAAATATTTCATTCAAAGTGGGATTCAAGGATATCCATTATTTATTCCATAATGAATATTTTCTTCAAAGTGGAGTTCAAGGATATTCATTGTTTATTCCATAATGAATATTTTATTCAAAGTGGAATTCAACTATATTCATTATTTATTCAAAGTGGATTTAAATCATTTCTTTATTCAAAGTAGATTCATAAATCTTTATTTTTTTCAAAATGCTCATTATTATATTCAAAATAGATTCTCCATTTTGATTATAGTAATCAAAATGGGTCCTCCATTTATGGATATTTTAATCTAAAGTCTATCTCTTAAAATGATTTTTAATTTATTTTTACTTTTACCATGGTAAATTCTCAATTCTATGCCAAGCCCTTGTAAAAATCAATAAATACAAGGCATTCTAAGATAAAAGAGAGGTAGTTTTAGAGAAAATAAACTTTGTTAGATTAGGCATTCTAGCATTCTTTCTAATGCATTTCAATTCTAATTCAATTTTGGCTTAAGTTTGCTTAGTTTTTTAGGTTGATTTCATTGCATGCTAGCTTAATATCATTTCATTTCTAAAGTTTGAATCTTGCATTCATGCTAGCTTGAGTCTCTCATTCTAGGGGTGTCATTGACATTGATTTGATCTTAATCCTGAGATCAATTAATTCCATTTACATATTAATTCCTTACTTAGAGAGCAATAGGATGACTTTATAGGGCTTATGTGCTTTATTTTTATATCTTTCATATACTAACCCTATGATCTAATGTCTTGTTGATGTGTGTTGCTTTTACCAGTACATGATCCATATTTCACATAAAAAAAATTTAAATGTAATCACCCTAAATCGGTTAGAACTCTAAATTTATGATTATATCTCATGGTGAGGGTAACAAAATGAATAAATTGAGTTCAAGAAATAAAAGAAATTTAAAAAAATCAACTATTTAACCATTTTGAACATATAGACATGAATGTAAATTTCAAATAAAATTAAATAAGCAAATATCATCAAATATTAATTTTATACTTTAATGGGGATTTCATTACCATAATGACTATTTTATTCAAAAGTTGGATTAAAGGATATTCATTGATTATTCTTTAATGAATATTTTATTCAAATTAGGATTCAAGGATATCCATTATTTATTCTATAATGAATATTGTATTCAAAGTGGAATTCAAGGATATTCATTGTTTATTCCATAATAAATATTTTATTCAAAGTGGAATTCAAAGATATTCATTGTTTACTCAAAGTAGATTTAAATAATTTCTTTATTCAAAACGGATTCATAAATCATTATTCTGTTAAAAATGTTCATTATTATATTCAAAAGGACTCTCCATGCTTAATATAATAATCAAAATGGGTCCTACATTTATGAATATTTTATTCCAAAGCATATTTTTCAAAATGATTTTTAATTCATTTTAAGTTTCCCCATTGTAAATTCTCAATTCTACCCCAAGCCCTTGCAAAAATCTATAAATAAAAGGCATTCTAAGAGCTAAGGGAGGCAACTTTAGAGAAAACAAACTCTATTAGATTAGGTATTCTGGGATTCTCTCTAATACATTTCAATTGTAATTCATTTTTACCTTAAGTTTGCTTAGTTTCTCAAGTTGATTGTACTCAATTTCATTTCATTTCTAAAATTTACATCTTGTCATTCATGTTAGCATGAATCTCTCATTTTAGGTGTGTCATTGTCACTAATTTGGTCTTTAATTCTAAGAGCAATTAATTTCATTTACATACACATTCCTTTGTTAGAGAGCAATAAGATGACTTTATATAGTTTCTGTGCTTTAATTTTTAATCTTTCATACACTAACTCTATGGTCTAATGTCTTATTGAAGTGTGTTTGCTTTACAGATAGAGAATCCACATTTCACACACACATTTTTAAAATGTAATCACCCTAAATTTGTTAGAACTCTTAATTCAGGACTATATTTCATGGTGATGGTAACAAAATATATAAATCAAATCTATGAAATCAAAGAAATCAACTATTTGAACCCATTTAAAATATACACATGAATATCAATTTCAAATAAAATTAAATAAGCAATTATCGTCAAATATTAATTTTATATTTGGAAGGGGGGCACATTACCATAGTGAATATTTTATTCAAAAGTGGGAGTCAAGGATATTCATTGTTTATTCTATAATGAATATTTTATTCAAAGTGTGATTCAACGATATCCATTGTTTATTCCTTAACAAATATTTTATTCAAATTGGAATTCAAGGATTTTCATTGTTTATTCCATATCAAATATTTTATTTAAATTAGAATTCAAAGATATTCATTGCTTATTCAAAGTAGATTTAAATAATTTCTTTATTAAAGGTGGATTCACAAATCATTATTCTATTTAAAATGTGCATTATTAGTTCCTGCCATGGTAGGAAACTTATGCATTTGTTAAAAATGAATGATCTTATTAGT
Organism: Cupressus sempervirens; assembly: GCA_028749045.1. Lineage (NCBI taxonomy): Eukaryota > Viridiplantae > Streptophyta > Pinopsida > Cupressales > Cupressaceae > Cupressus > Cupressus sempervirens. Next base: position 453,091,001 of record CM053791.1, read on the forward strand.
TTGTCCAATCAAGAGCCTTTATTTATTTTTATCCATTTTCCACTATAGACATATCTTTTTCTTGACATTTTTGCAAACTTAGTCAAGCTTATTTTCATGCAATTTGATTGGTCTATGTGTGCTACAGTCATGAGTTTAAAATTTTTTTTCATTATTGTTTTGTGCACACAAAATAATTTTTTATTTTTCCAAACTTTAGATATCAATACTAGTATTGTCAAATATTTATAGATTGTAGTTACAGTTGTATTTAATTTCTCAAAAATCAATAGAAACAAACAAAACAAGACAACATGATAAGGATTTATAGAGATGACATTTCTTGTCATTTATTATTGTTGTGGTTACAGTTGTATTCCATTTCTAAGAAATCAACACAAACAAACAAAATAATATGACATGATAAGCAATTAGAGAGATGACATATCTTGTCATTTATGATTGTAGTGTTGCATAAGTTTCTTTGGAAAAGATGTTTCTTTATAGTTGTGGCTTATAAATTATTTGTAGGTCAACATTTGTCCTATGAGCATTGATTATGGATGTCAGGGAATATATTTCTTTATAGTTGTGGCTTATACATAAGTTTCTTTGGAAAAGATGTTTCTTTATAGTTGTGGCTTATAAATTATTTTTCGGTCAACATTTATCCCGTGAGCATTGATTATGGATGTCAAGGAATATATTTCTTTATAGTTGTGGCTTATAAATGATTTTTAAGTCAACATTTGTCATGTGTGAGCATTGATTATGGAATCTTCTAGAATTGTTATTTGCTTATTTATAGCATTGGTTGATTACTTTTAATTCACATTTCTAAAGGCTTGGCTTTCATCTCTTTCTACTAGAGTACAAGGTATGTCAAAGGTTTCTCTATTCTTTTTATTTGAGATTATATTGTGTTCTAGTTGTATTGTTTTATGCGATGATCATGTTTACATGGAATCTTGTCCAAATCTATTGTTTAGAACATATTGTGTTGTAGTTGTATTGTTTTTTCTGATCATCATATTTATATGAAATCTATCTATGGAAGCTTGTCCTAGTCTATTGTTTAGAATCATTTTTTTATAAAAGAATTGAGTTTTTTGTTTGAAATTTTGAAATCCATTGGTCAAAATTTGAAATCGATGATCTATTGTGTAGAATCAAATTTGTTGTAAAAAATTGAGTTTTTTTTGTGAAGATCTATGCAGATATGTTAGATCACAATACTTTTGTGCATGAAATGTTATTAGATTTTTTATGTTTGATGGTTTTTTTGTAACTTTGTTGTGTTGGTAGAAAAAGCCTTCAAGCTTTTGATATATATAAGCTTGGCTACTATAGAATGAACCTTGGTAATCTTCAGATGCATATTCCCAATAATTTCTATAATTTAATGTACAAAATGGTTCAGGAGTTTACCAAAACACAATCGCAAAACATGGATCTTGTCAACTTGTTGGGGAAAGTCCCCTGAGAAATGGTGTAAAGCCAAACTCAATGAACTAATATAGCATCACTAGTAGTTTATTGTGATTCCAACTTTCATCCCAGCTTTCACCTGCAACCTACTTACAGATAAATTAGATGCTGGCGAGAAAGGATCCCAACTGAATCCTCCATTTTCAATTTCAATTATTGTTCCACTTGTTCAACTACTTGATATGTTTGCATAATTAAAACAATTGTGTATCAATGTGCTCTGCACATTGATAGGGAGCCATGGTCCTAGCCCTTTGTGATAGGGAGCGAATAAAATATATCATCGACTTTAGAGCAGAAGGAAACCAAATTTGGTAAGTAGATGCAAGTAATTAAATGTTCGACAGGTATACTAGATAAGCTAGGTCAAAAGTTTAATGATATGATCCTTTAAATGTTCATAGAGTAGATCATTTTGTAGAGGATAGAGAAGTGATATAGGCATGTCTATAGAGTTTTGTACTCAAATAAATATGAAATACATGATTTTTCATATAAAATACATAAATAAATGAAAAATAAGGAATAAAATTGAAATTAGAAATGAATTTTAGAACCTTTAAACATAAAATGGTTTAAATATGACATAATGTTCTATTTGTTTAAAAAAGAATTTGGATTATGTATTTTGAAGTATGAATTTTTATTTTTATTCAAATAAGAGATTTTCAAGTAAAAGGTGATAATAATATATTATATTATGTAATATATTATTACTTTTATTTTGATTCAAATAAGAGATTTTCAAATAAAATGTGATAATAATATATTATATTATTTAATATAGTATTACTTTCGATTACTCATTAAGATTTTCCAATGTTTTATTAGATTCATATATTTAATCTATTATTTTTGATGACATCACAATTATAGAAAAAGAACCAAGCTATGACTTGCCAATAGTAACATTCTACATTCCACTACTTAATGTTTGTTTCATTAAAATATGTTGACTTGAGAATAGACAGATGCTGCATTCCACTACTAGTATAACAAATAAATGAGAACCAATGGTTGTGAATACATCATGACTAGAAGAGTAGTGTGATTACTCATTAATATTTTTAAATGTTTTATTAGATTCATATATTTAATCTATTATTGTTGATGACATCACAATTATAGCAAAGGAACCAAGCTATGACTTGCCAATAGTAACATTCTACATTCCACTACTTAATGTTTGTTCCATTAAAATATGTTGACTTGAGAATAGATAGATTCTACATTCCACTACTAGTATAACAAACAAATGAGAACCAATGGTTGTGGATACATCATGGCTAGAAGAGTAGTGCGGCTTAAGTGTGACCTATAGTAAAGGTCGCTTTTAAAAAAGGACTTTATGCAATTGAAAATCGAATACATTGCTTATTGACTCATTCCCAAAAAGTTATCCCTTCTTCATTTTCCTCTCCAATATCCAATAGTAAGATTCTACATTGCACTACTTAATGTTAGTTCCATTAAAATATATTGACTTGAGAATAGACAGATTCTACATTCCACTACTAGTATAGCAAACAAATGAGAACCAATGGTTGTGGATACATCATGACTAGAAGAGTAGTGCTCCATAAGTGTGACCTATAATGAAGATCACTTTTAAAAGAGGGCTTTACAATGGTTCTAAATACATCATGACTAGAAGATTAATGTGCCTTAAGTGTGACCTATAATGAAGATCACCTTTAAAACAGGGCTTTATGCAATTGAAAACCTTATACATTGCTTATTGAGTCCTTCCCAACAAGTTCTCCCTTCTTTATTTGCCTCTCTAATATTTCTTGTAAGTCCATAACTTTTTTTGCTTTCAAAATAAAATTAGTTATTGCTTTTGTTTCTTTGATAGTTGGGAAAAGCTTGAAGTATAGATTGAGTGGAGGTTCTTTGTTTTGATGTTAGAAATTTTTAGGTGTATAAGACTTTGGGGAGTTTGTTTAGGAAAGGGTTTATAGGGTTCAAATATACTTGTGGTGAGTAATTTTATGGGTATCAGTAATTTTTACATAATGTTAGGTGTATTATGCTTTCGTTTTGTTAGTGTTTGGCATATTCTTTACACTTGGATGTTTTTTTTAATCTTTTGATAAATCTAGAATTGAATCTATTAGGAATCTTATTTGACTAGTTGTATCTGCTGTCAAAAACCTCTCTTTAATTTTTACCTCAAGATATATTCATGTTCAAAAAGTAAACTTGCTTTTAGTTTTTCATTAAAATGGATTCCTTTTCATCATAACTTGATTTTTGTTTTAATTTCACCACTTTGAATTTTTTTGTAAAATTATATTATATATTCATGAAGGTTTCCGGTTGGGTAGTGTTTGGCTAATATTCTACACTTGGATGCTTCTTTTATCTTTCTTTTTCTTTTGTCTCTGTAAAAAACTAAAATACATACAAATATAACTAAAAGTGTAATACTCTTCTCCACAGAACTGAAAACCCTCATTATAAGAAGGCCTTATTCAAGCTAGGAAAGAAAATACTATGATCAAGTATCAATTTGATAATGGATTCCAAAAATAATGACTTATTCTTAAGGATTATTTTTCCATGAAAATATTTAGCCTTTTGGAAGCTTTGATCTTGACGGTAGATTCAGAGGAGGAAAACAAATTAATAATATTTTCTTTTATGTGACTAAATTGAGCTACACATTAGAAAGTAAAGCAACCATAGGTTTTAACATTTTCTTAAAATTCTCTAAAGCTATGGAGTTTCTTGTTTGCAAAATACTCAAGAAGTTTTAAAACCAATGAATAATTGTGTTTAAATTAAATAAATAATGAAAGATAGAAAATGTATTAGATATAGCTACTAAAAATATTTTGAATGTGAAAAAGATAGTCACTAACGATGGCACAGTATACGTAAATAATGTGAGCAGTTGCTTTTGCTCATAATTGCAATAGTTACTTTCCTATTTACAGTGCCTTCCATTAGCTTTGAGTGGTCAGTTTTCTTCAATTTTAGAAAAAATAAACAAATTAACTGTGTGGAATCTGAATGGTAAGGATCCTTCATAGTAGCCTATAAAAAGTATGTCACTGAGGAGCTTATTCCTTCTTTGATGTCTTCCTTAGCATATTAGCTATCATCTAAGTTATCGCATTCTCCCTATTTGGCCTGAATTCCATTACCAATACAGGTCTGTGCCTGATTTCTCTTGTAATTCATCCACGTCCTTCCCAAGAAAATAGATTCCCTGAGGATTCTGCTATTTGGACCTAGTGGGATTCTGAGAGGACTCTAGAGCAATTCATATAAATCGACAGGGACCCATGACCATGGATGCTATAATATGAGGACCTTAATGATTTTGATAATGATTTAAATCTGATTCTTTCTCCTTTAATGCTTGCCTTGATTATATGAGTGTACTGACATATGGATGCTATAATATGAGGACCTTAATGATTTTGATAATCTGAAAACACACACACACACACATGTTTACAGCATAATTGACTTTTGAGCAATTAAATTCACATTACGAGATGATGTTCTGATTGGAATGTGGATTTAGATACTATAATAATGTGCTCATGAGAAGTTGGGACTAAAACATGATGAAACTAACATTTTTCCTTTACCATTTATGTATGAATTAGATCAATTTCAAAAATTAAAGCTTCATTTGTGCTTGGGCTCAGCATCCATAACCATATATCCTAGTGGATATTTTTAAATATAAACCAGCTATGCATTCATTCATAGAATCATATACAAATAATACATCCATATTAGAATTTGAAGACAAGGATCTGAATTATATATATTGATCGATGTGCTTGATATCTTCCTTTAAGTGATTGATGTTGATTGGTCTTGTATAGATTGACAGATGTTCTATTTGCTTTTTTGATAGAATATCTTTTATAGTGACTATGTTCAATGATGGTCTGATCCAAAATCTACTATGTTTGTTTCAAACATATTATTCAATTTTTTTGTGAGGATTAGATCACTAATCATTATTTTCATTGTTGTGCTCATGGTTCTTGTTTTCAGACTTCCATTAATGTCCATAAGTCATATAGAGTAATAGAATTCTCAATGCCCACCTTTATCATTATTGTCAACCTTATGTTCTTGGATAAGTATAAACAGTTCTAGGGCTTCAATAATATATTTTGTAAATAATATATCCTTGATATAAACACTCTTCCTTATAAGATGTGCTGATATTAGTCATTGGATATTGCATCTTATCACTCTCCTTAATATTAAGGTATGCCTTGGAGATAATAGTACTCAGACCAATGAAATATCTTGATATTAATTGCTGATTGGATATTTGTTGTTGACTGAGTATGAAGCATTATCTGAACCGGTTTTGAATGTTGATTCTCTTTTCAAGTCTGATTCCATGTTTTGTTTCTAATTCAACTTCATGATTATATGTGCCTAACTCGATGACCGAAGAAATTGAATGGAATGTATTTGTAATGTCCCCACTTCCGCATTGAGTATTTAATGCTAAACCTGTTACGATTGTCAGTAGATTATAATGATAAATATAAATGTGTATGAATAATAAATAAACCAATTGTCTAAACATGTAATAATTTTGATCAGTTATGAATGTAATCACTGACCAATGACCAAATTATAAATGAATTTCTTTGATTTTTCTATGAATACCTTCATTGGAGGATGATAATGTATGACAAGTCAAATAACATCTGTTCACAGAGGAATAATAGATGATGATCATAGAAATGCTAAGCTATGCTGAAGACAATATTTTAATGTATGGCATTGACTTTTACTAATGCGACGTGACTTTGAATATGAGATTAACTAGAAACTTTCTGAATAATACAACTGACTTTCTTAATGTGCAGCAATGACAATCAATGACTCATATTAGGAAGACTTAAACCAGAAAATATAAATATTTGTGTTAGATAAGAACATCTACCGTATTAGTCTTTGATATGTCAAAGACCTAAGAATAGCTTTGGCAATAGAATTAAAACTCACAGCTACAATATAAAACTTACCATACTTTTATTTCTTGAATTTTGTTTTCCAATTAATGCTCTTCGTCGTAGGTTGCAATTTAATGGCGATTCATTCTTAGTTGTCTCCATGTGAGACTGGTCAATGTGATGTAGTCCTACTAGGCTCCAGAATTTCCTTCCTTTTGTTTTTGGTTGGTTGGTGCATTGTCTATTTAATGAATGCTTGAAATAGAGATTATTTGCAGCATATTGTGTAGCTAGAATTTCTTTAGATGGTGATTGGCATTGGAGCGAATACTTTCAAGTTATATTTTAATCACAATGTTTGTGTTTGTTGATAATACATCGAGTGCTCTTTTGAGTTTTCAAGTCGAATATTATAGGCAAGAATATGTTTTTATTTGCATAATATGAGTTTTATCAAATGATTGTAATTTGCTTAAAAACATAGATGTTATCTATTGAATCCTGTTGAATCTATTTTTTAAAAATGCCGATTAAGGATTAAACTTGGTAAATCTTTGAGAAACATTGAGTGGTTTCTACACGAAATGTAAACAATCGTTTAGAATAGAACTTAGTTTAGCTTTTAATACATGAAAATTACCGAAATGTTCTATTTAAATTGAAGGTAGAACCACAAACAATTCACGATCAGAATGGAAAAAATGGATTGCAGGAAAGTGTAGATTTAGCGAATCTAAGCAAATTCCTCAGTAGATCAATATTTTTTAATTAAAATATACTATTGCTATTAAGAGTTTCATTGTTTTATATATAGATTTAGTAAATATTATATAAAAAATTTAAAATAATTAATTTTGAAATTTAACTTATGTATTAAAATTTTAAAAATCTTAAATTTCTTGATTAAAAATCTATTAATTTAAATATTGTGATTTTACAATGCATTACATTAAGTTCAATATTGTTTTTTAAAAAAATTTAAAAATTAAATTCCAAATGTAAATTTTATATTCTACATTTAATAATTTATAATAAGATTTATGACAAAATTACTTTTAGTTTTATTGACTATTTTCATATTATTAATCAATAACATATATGATATAAATTGATTTAATATTGTACAATAATTCATACGTTAACTTGGTATTCTCTTCAATTACTCATTTATCAGTTAAATATAATCATGTAGTAATAAAGATATACTATTCATTTTAGCTAATAATGATGTAAAAGGCCCCACAAGAGAGCTTGAAATAGCACTCATAGAAGAGTGGCAATTTGTAGTAGTGAAACTTATATATTATTATTATTATTAGGTATTTGTGTTGTTTTATTTTAACTGCACTATGTATAATATATTATTATTATTATATATATAACTACATTTCATTATGATACCTATTTAAGATGTCTTAATAATAATGATTCACTAAAAACAAAGAAAATTAAATAATTTTTCAAGTATTGTTTTTGGATTTTTATATCAATTTTTTTGAAATGTTATAATTTGTTTCTATGTTTCTATGTTAATTGATTGCTATAATAAATAAAACATAACAAAATAACAGAAAAATAAATAGTATTATTGTGCATCTTGTTGATTTTTCTTTTAAATCAAAAAAAATTGTGCTATAGACAATACTTGCAACATGTTTTTCAAAATCTTGAGCAATTACTTTCTCTACTAGGAGAATTATAATAGTGACTAATATAACTAGCTTTAGAAATTCAAAGCATTGTAGAATCTGACAATTGAAAAGTTGATAATAGAATTTACAACTTGAAAATGGATAAGCCAGTATGTATTCCAAGGCCGCAGTGGGACTGTCCTATTATAGGACCAATTGAATCAACCACAATGCCACATGTCTTCATATTTGACTGTTCATGTGTCGAGCAATCTCTAAGGACACTGATAGGCAAGGACTTTCTGAAAAATGCTTCAGGAAAAATTTTCTATGCTAATATTGTTTCACGATTCTTGTCGAATTGTATGGACTTCGTACAAGAAGCAACAATCATTGAGAAAGTAGCTAATGCTTATGTATGAGAGTACTTTGTACCATCGACAGGATACCATGAAGCAATTTGTGCATATCAAGGAACTCCACATGCATCTATCGCTGGCAGCCTCTTTTCTCATAAAGTAGTTGAAGAGTGTGAGGTTGCATCATGCATTTATAGTGTTGTGCATTTAGCTATTACTAATGAATGTGACCTTGTTCTAGTTCATGCATTAAATGCATACGCTACTCATTTGGGTGAACATCTTGTGACAAGAGTGACAAATTTGTACAATGCATTCATGTCTTTGTACACAAATCTACCCAAGGAAACTAGTGTTCCATGTAAACAGAAGAATCCAAGTGACAAACAACTCCCAACTGAAGCAAATCTCACTGCTCCAAATATAGATTTGACTGCTCCAACTCCTTCAACTGCAAGCTCTTCATGAACTGTTTGATTGTGTAGTAGTACTATAAACTGACTTTTTCTCATAAATTGCAAGTAATAATGTCAAAGTTCAATTACCACATTGTCCTTGTCCTATGGTTACATGTATGTATGAAGTGTGATAAATAACACATAGACTATTGTGCTTTGCATATTGTTACATGTATCTACAAAGTATGAAGAATACTGCAGAGACTAGGTGCTCTATCTAGGTACTTTATGCTATGAATGAACAAGTATGCACAAGTAATGTGAATATTGTATCGATATATGAATAAAAAGATTATTAAAGTAATGTCTCTTCAAGCTTTGTTATGAATATAATTGGTTGTAAACTTATGATACTATTATTACTATAGTGAAGTTTAGAACTTGAATACTAATTATACTATTAAGATGCAATGAATAGTGGAATTTATTGATGCAAAATTAAACATTGTAATTGATAGTCATCTGTTGCACATTTTTTCAATAGTATGTATGGAATCGTTTATATTAATGATATTTTTATGATTATTGCCATAAAAAGTATATCCATGAAAGAATGACACTAAGTGCAACATATATCTTAGAACTAACTGATGCTCGATAAATTCTAAGAAATGTTCCTCATTGAAAATAGGTTTTTCATCTCCATATTACACAAGAATGGATTTTCTTGATGCATTTGTTTCATTGGAATGTGATACAGATCACCTCTCTGAAAGTCTAGTATCTAGTATTCTTGAAAAAATTCTAGAACTTCCAAAGGAATGCCAAAGGAAAATATTGGAAAGATATTTTTATGATAAGCATGTTGTCATGTTCAGATATGATGGATGGGGAGACATTCAGCCAATACCACACATTAATCAAATTTTTGTTCTATCCCCTTTCATGACTAATGGTGAATTGATTTACTTAAAACATCTGGTGTGGCAATATAGAGAAGCTCATATCATAGTTCATTGTGAAGATATCATAAGACATTTCCCTCCTGGAAATCACACTACACAAGAATTAACAACCATTTTCAATCCAGCATGCAAGACACTATTCTATGAACTATCACCATTTGGAACGGTTGCTGAAGATGAAACACTTTTGTCCATAATAAACCTTGTGGTAACATATCCAATGTTTTCACTTGAATGGATTATAAGACATGACAACACAGAAATTATTGGGAAATGGTATGATAATGATACAGGAGAGTTGGTAGCTAAGACCATAAAGCATCATTACTCATGTCATTTTTTGTTTGTATTTGAGAATAGTTTTGAGCCACTTGGCATTCATCTTGTAGTAGATATTGGGAGATGGCACTTTCTTTATTGATGAACTAATGATTACAAGATGACAATTACCACAATAATATAGTGATGATGTATAAGTTTATGCTTACTATGAATGAAAGTTCACAACTTGCATGTAAAAGCTATAAATTTTTTTACTATGATATAGTATAATATGTATCTGGCAATTTCAATGTCATTTGCTTCTTAGTGAAGTATCCCTTGAGGCTTCAAAAAATATATTACAATATGTATCTAGTAACTTCCATCTAACTTTATAATATATTAGAAGTTGTTTTGAACTTTGATTGTTGCAAACATGTAGATAGCTTTATTTAGCTAATCATTTTTTTGCAAAGTTGACTACGAACTAGTAAAAGTTTGATCTACTATGTTTAATTTGTGCACAATGATTATGCCACACAATACATTATTTTTCACATATGTAGAATAAGAACTAGTGACCTAATTAATTACATCTAATGTTGTGAAGGTTTGATTATGCTTTTCTTAATACAAAATTTTGATTGCAAAGCAGAAAAATCAGCAAGGACCGAATACACAAGCTTGGCCGTTGAGTGAAGAAAAAAATAGTAAGTAAAGTTATACATTTGATTAGAATCTAGAAATTTCAAAGTTTCAAGTTTCCAAAATTTTCTTGTTTCTTTGTGTATTATTCCCTTAAGATCCATGTTAGCATTTCATAAGATCTCTATTGGCATAAGTTTCTGTCTTCAAAGTAATGATTTCCAACAAAAGAAGTCAAAGACACAGTGTGATTGAATAGATCTCAAAGATGCAAAATTACTAATTGTATTGTCTTCTTGACTACAAAATCTATAATCAGAACCTCATAGAATAGATTAAAATGCATATATACATTTGTAAGTCGAGACCACCCACAGTCAAACAATTTAATTTCCACTTTTTGAACAATGTCTCTGGATTGCTGACCCCCTTGCAGTGAATGGAGCATATCCATAGAACATGATGACTAAGTTGGCTGAGAACAAAATTGAGCATGTGCCTACCTATGAAGAACTTGTAATAAAAGCATGGATGACACTAATCTTGATAACATTAGTAGGTTTTACACTATTCTTCATAGTGGACAATACTCCATGGTTTGTAACATTAATTGTACTGTGTACGGTAGCCATATTGTATGAATTTGGTATGTAACCAAGCAACATACAATAATAGTAATGTCACTAGTCATGACAGTAGTAATGACAATTAGTATTTATCAGCTGGTAGTGTTCTAATTGATCATAATATGGAAATAATGTTTATAATGGAGATAAGCTACAAGTAACTACTGACAAAAGATGATTATGAACAATATTACAACAGTCATTTTTGACCTACTATTTTCTGGAATTGCATATCATTTTCGTTTCTTTATAATTGAAATTGTTGTTTGAGAGGATTGGTCATTTGTAGTGTAATGTAAACATGTGTATATTGAGACATGTCTTAACAAAAGTTTAATTGTGCCATAGAAACACAAAAGAAGAAATGAAGAAGACATACAGGGGTGTTCACAAGAAAGCATCTGGTCGATTTTCAGAATAGATAACATTGCCCAAGCTACGAAGACAAAAATGGCTAGGAACATTTGACACGGCAGAACAAGCAGCCTTTGCCTATGATATGGCCAGCATGTCAATGAGAGGCAGTAATGCATACACCAACTTTTGCCATGTCAACTATACACCTCATAATCAATCTTCCAATGTGCAGAGCACTTAGATATCAAATGTAATGAGATCAAACAGGAAGAAAACTAAATACATGAAATTGTCTGAATTGCAAGAACGTTCTGAAAAAGTTGAAGAAAAAAAAGGACATATGTCATTTTGCAATGGATCTAAAATTTGTCCAAAAGAAAATTCATATCGAGGTGTATGGAAATATTCAAGTGGTCGTTATGTTGCACAAGTGTGGAATCCTATACAACAAAAGAAAAAATGGCTAGGAACATTTGATACCAAAGAGGAAGCTGCTATTGCATATGATCTGGCTGCAATATCCTTCAAAGGATACAAAGCCATTACAAATATTGTGCATCTAGATATAGAGATACATGAAACAAAAAGTATCTCTCACTTAGAGAAAGATCAACTTTGATTGACCCTTCAAGTTGAACGATGTCCAATAGAAATAGGTAAAAATGGTCCAATTTCAATGGTCTATACAAATGATCATTTTGGTCAAACAATACCCATCATTGAGAACCAGCACTATCTAACCATGATGCACATGAAACCTAACATTCTTGAATGTTTTCATAGAAATCTAGTACAAGATCTTCCATCGAAAGAATGTATCAATTCCATATATGCTAGTAGCATAGATAGCATGTATTCTTCAAAAAGTGACACAAAAATTCACTATCCATTATTTCAATCAACCTATCCTATTGCAATTCGACTACCCAATTTTGAAACAAGTTATTAGAATATACATCCCTCAAATTTGATAAACTCATGCCCATTGCAACAACTAGAAAAAGTTGTTTCCCCCATGCACTTGTCTCATGTAAAATGGAATTTTGCAATTCTCAACATGGATCCAATTATAGAAAAATATGATAGTAATGTTCCCAGTGAAAATGTTCCTTCATTTCTAAACAATCTTGCTGCCAATCCTAACAATATAGACATGCATGGTGTTAACCATGACACATTTGACTTCTCCAGTTTCCACGTGACATCAGAGAATAATGTCATTGAGCTTCACCATTGAATTTATGATTCAAATGGTACAGAGATAGAGCAATCTCAACATTATTTCTATTGCTTGATGATATAGTCAACATATCATATTTGATGTGGAGATGTGAAGAGAAGTTGGAAAAAGAAAAAAGATAATATGGAGGCATGATTGAAGAAAAGCATAGTAGCAATTTTTGTATTTGCTACTTTGTGTTTTGTATTAGCATTTTTCTTTACTTCATCAATGACTGTTTAATATTGAGGTCGCAATGTGAAGAGGAAACATGAAAAAAAACATAAAGATAACATGGAAACATGACCAAAAAACAAGAGTATCAATGTTTGTATTTGCTACTTGTGTTTTCTATTAGCATTATGTTTTTTGAATATTTCATCAAGGAATTCTAATGATGCAATATGTTATGTGTGTTTTAGTCTAGTATCATAATATATCTTTTTCTAATATGCTATAGTAGAAGAGATAAGAAGTATAAGTTTTTGTACTGCCTAGTCTTCAGGTTACATTTATCATTGTGAAATAGTGCATGCAATTATTCCTCTATAAAAATATTAGCATGTTGTTTTTTGAATATTTCATCAAGGAATTCTAATGATGCAACATGTTATGTGTTTTCTGTTCTAGTATCATAATATAAATTTTTTAACTATGCAAAAGTAGAAAGATGTACAAGGTTTTGTATGGCCTACATGTCTTCAAGTTACATTTATCATTGTTAGATAGTGTATGAAATTATTCCTCTATAAAAATATCAATGTGGAAGTACACTTTCTTGTCATGAAAACCATAGTGCAAATCTAAATCATTCTATGAAAGTTGAATTGTTCCATACTAGATACTTCTGAAAAAATGGGACTACATATTGCAATGTATAGTATAGTTTCTTATGGCAAGTGTAATTTTAAAGAATAGAAAAATCAAATTAAATAATCCAAGATAACTAAAAATAGTATATTGAAAAGATGCATCTTGTCATGCAGGAAAGCAATATCTGCATGTAGAAAAGAATCATAGTGTAAGTATACAAGTGACAAGAAAACCAAGGTGGTACTAGTCCTTCCTGAAACATAAAATGATACAAAATCAAATAGAAATTATAGACCTAGAGCATTACAAGCCAACACGTCAAGATAGAACTTGCAATATTGACATTGCACTAGAGAATGAAGGACTATGCAGAGTACCAACATTCAAGTACAACATAGGAGACTACTTATTTGACACCTTGGAATTCCTACTAAATTATAGATATACATCACTTGATCTAAGAAATGGAACCATTGATTACTTCTTACAATGCAGACAAGAAGGTGAATCAGAAGCATTGCATTCGTATAGTACATAACTTCATCCACAAACTCTATATGAATTGCACCGAGTACATGATCCAGAAACATATTTGCATAGAATGCAACTTTGTGCAAAGAAAAACATACACAATGGAGAAGTTGGACTATGGGGAGATATATTCTGCATTCACTGGTTATCAAAGTGGTTAAAAATACAAATATGCATTTGGTCAACAACAACAACAAGAAAGTACATGCACTTCAATGAATCAACAGAAGAAGAAGCATACTCAATCCTCTTTCATGATACAAATCCTATTGCTGGTCACTTTGAACCACTACTAAGATTACAATAAGAAAGAGTCATTCATCGAGCACAAATGCAATACAACAAACTGAAGAGATTTATAAAAGAGCATAACGCACAACACATTGTAGAAGTTGCAAACAAAAATAATATATGACATGACAAGGTGCACATTAAAAATATCAAACTAGATAGCCCTAATAGAAAGCATGTACTTCGACTATGTCACCTCAAGAGATTTATCAGAGATTCTCCAAGTAATACTAGAAAAAATACAACAAATGCACTTTGACTATGTCATCTTAAGAAATTTATTAGAGATACGCAAAATAATACAACGAATAATGCAAATCAGAGCAAGAACACTCAAAATAAGTCAACATGCACATCTAGAATCCAAAGAACAAAAAAAAGAGGCAGGACAGTGTCATCTGGTAAAAAAATAAAAACTAGATTGTCACCAATAGAGATATTTGAAACAACATTCCAGGATACACCAAAACAAACATGCTCAATTTGTCAACTATTGTGTTTCATGAAAGACATCAGACCAATGAAACAAAAGGAAAAGAATAACTATTATACTCTGACACAAATAAAATATGAAGCACCAAATAATTTCATCTATCGAACATGCTTGTTTGCATTGAAACACTTCAAGCTCCCAAAATATAGTACACCAAAAAATATTAGAATTAATGAACCAATAGAAGATGTGCAAATATTGTCACAACTAGAAGAATGACTAGTGTCAGTGAGAATTGCATTTGCTCAAATATGGGAATTAGGATACAAAAGATCACAAGTGGGATTGACAGGTTCTATTATCAATGTTCCTATGAACATGAATATCATACAAAATGCACTACCACAAACAACCAATAGCACAACAACTATTGTCGTTGCTCTCAAAAGGCGACTAGAATACAAAAATGCATTTCAAATAGGAATGGTGCAGCCAAATGTAGTGATGCAAGCGCTCTCAAAACTCACAAGTACACCACTATACATAATGGAAAAGGTTAAAATAAAAGAATATTGGAAAGAAGCTCTTGAGATTAATGTTGAGCACGAAAGGACATATGCAAGTTGCAAAGATGAAACATCCTATCCATTCAGTGAAAATGCAACACAGTCAAACGATGATGAAGAACATAATGAGCCTTCAGAAACCTTGGTACATGGATTCACTGAATCTAGATCGATACATAAAATGCAAGACAAGATAATTGATGTTGCACTTGCACAAGAGCACCACCCAATTGGAATATTCAAAGAAATATGCTGAGGAAATGAATTTTCCCACATTATTATTTGGTAAACCATGTGATGAAGACATCATTCAAATATTTTCTTACCAAATGATTGCACGATGGGAACTCCTACAATCAAAAAGGTACTTTGCATACTGCACGACAAATATATTCTTCAAGACTATCAAGATATTGGTGCAATAGGTACTCTCTACAATGTGGATAAGAATACAAAAGGGACAATTGAAAGGATGCAAATTACAAGAAAAAGATGTTAAGCAAAAATCCAACTTGGAAAGAATTCTCAAATCAGACATTGGATACGTTGACTTCAAAAGAATAAGAATATCACCAGACTACGTACACCAACTTAAGAAGAATGTTTTTATAATGATACGCCAACTAGGGCCTCCAACTTTTTTTGTTACTTTTACTAGTGCAAAACAAAATTGGGATCCACTATTAACTGCACTCGAACAATTGCACAATGTGCATTAGTCAAAAATTGAACAACAAAAAGAGTATGAAACAAAAGGTGACAAATTCAATTTGATAAAGAAAGACCCAGTGACTTGTGCACGATACTATAGGCATAGAATAGATGCAATGAAGAAATTAATTTTAACTGATGAATCGTTCTTTGGAAATGTTGTGGATTACTTCTCTATAACTGAATTCCAAAATCGAGGAAATGAACATGGTCATTTCTTACTTTGGGTAAAAAATGCACCAATATATGGAATAGATAGCAATACATCCATCATAGACTTTATTGACAAGTACATTACTTGTGCAACTGAACATATAGAGCCTAGTCTTCATATAATTCACAAGCACCACCACACAAAGTGATGTAGAAGACTAAGACAGATTTCATGCAGATATAATTTTCCTTCTCCACCCCTCCAAAGGACAGTAATAATTGAACCATTGTCAGAGAAGAATGAAGCAATAAGTTCAAAAGCAACAAGTATCTTTGCAATATTAGAAAAGGCAAACTATGACCTGTCATACACATTTCAAATGTTCTTAGATGAAATTGGAACGAATGAAGAAGAATATATCTTGGCTCTAAGATCAACTCTACAGTGATCAACGCTCTTTTTGCGATGAAAGCCATCAAAAATTTGGAACAACAGCTTTGTGAAGAGAATTCCACAACTATGGAGAGCCAATACTGATGCACAATTTGTACTAAATGCATATGCTGCAGCAATGTATTGTAGCTCATACATGACAAAAGTGGACAAAACAATGACAAATACATTTAAAATAATATGTAATGACCACAAACAAGATAGTATTGATGCAATACGAATGATAACAAAGCTAGGAAATGCGCTACTAAATTTACAACAAATGGCATCACAACAAGCAGTACACATAGTTCTATCACTGCCACTAAATCATAGCTCAAGAAAGTGCATATTCACAAACACAAGAGATGATCACAATCACACATTTATACTAAAAAGAAATAAAGAATTACTTAAAGAACCTGATGAGTCAAAAAATGTCCTCTCAAAATCCTTAGTGGACTACTATTTAAGTCGATCTCTAATCCTTCATAGCATATGCCTTGTAGAATTTGTCTCCAAGTATAGCAAAAAGGGCAAAAAATACACACAAAAAGTAAAACTAAGTATAATATGATTTATCAACTTCAGCAAACACATGGACCTAGAAAATTATTATAGAGAACAATTAATACTCTATGTTCCATTTACAATCAATGAGAGCACATTGAAACAAAGTTTTACATCATGGGAACAAGCACATTTATACCATCAACAAATAATCATAATGAATCAAGAAAAGTTTAACCATAACACAACTCCTGCATGGGGTGACATGGAAAAAGAAATCAATGATCTATATACTAAAAATGACAAACTGGATAGCCAAATCCTCACAGTCAATAAACTTGAGAAAATTGAGCAATATGACATACAAAAAGACATCCAACATGAGGTACAGAAGATACAAAGCAACATATGTTATAACACTTTTGAAATAAGCCACCATCCACAAATTATGGACAACGATGAGTACTAAAAATTAAGGAAAATGTTAAATAGAGAACAACAAGCAATTGTCAAAGATATTGTTAAAAAAAAAATTAAAAACAACAAGAACCCATTGCATCTATTTTTGACAGCGGAGTCGGAACTGGAAAGACTTTCATTGCAAAAGTTATATACCAAGCTCTCCTTCGGATCTATAATAAGTACATCGACAGTGATCCCAACAAACCAAAAGGCCTAATAATGGCTTACACAGGAAAGGTGGCACACAATGTAGGTGGAGTCACATTACATTCAGCATTCCACATACCTTTTATCACATCTGACTTCTTGCCACTCAATAGTGACATACTAGATGCAATGTCAAAGCACTATGATCAGTTACGTGTACTTCTCATTGATGAGATATCATTAGTTGGTGCAAAATTCCTATGTTACATTGACAAGCGATTGGGTGAGATAATGCAAATGCCTACCATACACTTTGAAAATGTCGATATAATTTTTTGTGGAGACTTTTACCAAGCACAACTAGTACTTGATGCAGTCATATTTGAAAATAAAGCAACTATGTCAGAATTGATGCCTTACAATTTTTGGATAGACAACATTAAATGTTATTCGTTAACATGTATAGTAAGGCAAAATGATGAAAAATTCATTAATGTTCTCAAAAAAATACGAATAGGCATGCAAACAAATGAAGATTTGCACTATATCAATGAACAATGCATGAGAAAACCACCATTGGACCCAACACTACCATTCCTTTTCTATAGAAGAATCGATGTCGATGCTCATAATACACAAATGCTTGCAATAGTTCCTGGTGAAATGACTGTCCTCAATGCCATTGATGAACATGATGAAAATAACAATGCATTATGCCTACACACATGAACAATTTCACTCCCACATCAAATTCATCTCAAACCAAATATTTTGGTAGAACTATATGCAGGAAACTACAACACAAAAGATGGTCTAGTAAATGGATCAGATGGAATATTCAAAGCATACACAAAATATAATGATTTTGACATAGTTTGGATAAGATTTAACGACAATACAATTGGATAGCAACAATGCAAGAAACTCGTACAATGCTATACAGGAAAAATTGAAAGTGACTGGGTACCGATACTACGCATTATTTGACCTATCCAAAAGGCATCGGTAAAAAATAAAATTATTGTATGAAAACAATTCCCTATACAGATAGCATGTGCAAGAACAATACATAGGTCACAAGGACTTACAATGGAGGCAATGGCTTTTGACCCCACAGGCATTAGACAATATGGATTAACATACACAACACTATCATGAACTAAAACAATTGATTCATTATTCCTTTTAAAACCTCTAACACCAAAAAAAATTAAAATCAAAGAGAGAATACATCTCAAAATGTCTCGCCTAGAATCAAGTGCAAAATGGCAATTCGAGAATGATGATACATGTTGTTATAACACACCATACATGCTATTATGCACACTAAACACACGTAGTTTAAAGCCTCACATAAATGATATAACTAATGAATATGATTTAATGCCATCTGACATCATGTGCATTCAAGAAGTACACATGCAAATCCCTAAAATAAATGATGAATTTCAACATTTCAACAACTTCAATGCCTACCACATACATGGTATAATGACACTAGCCAACACAACCCTAGTAATTTCAAAGATAAAGCAATGTAACACAACACATATAGAATCTATTAAAATAACAACTTTGATCAAAATAAATGAACTAAATATATGTAATGTTTATGCAAGACCTAACACACCCATTGAAGAATATGCCACTATTATTCAACAAGTCACCGCATATGTCAAACCAATGACTAATCTATACATTGTAGGTGATTTCAATATTGATATGTCAACAAGAAATGCTAAGAAATAAAATCTTCAAAAATATATGCAATACCACAACATGAATTACATCACAGAAAAAATACAAAATGTATAAAATCCATTAATTGATCACATCTGGACAAACTCAAGTATTATATGTTGTTGTTACAAAGCAGAAGCATACTGGACTGATCACCTTGCTACATTCATAAGGTTCCATACTCCACTCTAGATTGCTAATAAATAGAAAACCAAACACAAAATTAAATAGAAGAACACATACAAGAATGCAAATACATCTTACACCTAAGAGTTTTATGTATCAAAGACAATAACTCTAATATAATGGTATATATTTCAATGTTCTACATTTTTGTGCAGCACAATAATGGAAGGAAGCAAAAGAACAGGAAAGGGAACACATGTCAAGCAAGAGAAAACAACAAAAAGGTACTGAGCTTTTCTCATTTCCAATAACATGAATTCCCACATGAAAAATAAAAAATCAATACGTGAATTAGTATTTGAAGAAATGTTAAATATCAAACCACTACAATACTAGACTAACACCATAATACTTTGTGCAGGTCAAAACTAGGAAACCCCAATGCAATATCAATTGAAGACTTGAATGCAAGAAAAGCAAGAAACATGTTTGAAGGAGACATACTTGTCGTATATACAGCAACACTAGATAGAGAAAACAAAACACGAGAGGTGCTATGTGCAGACTTGACAGACTCTAAAGGAGAAATGACAATGACTTTGAATGTGACAGGGAACTTAGTACAAGAGTACAAACACAAGATAGTTCCAGGAACATCCATTATAGTGTCAGGATTTCAACTAGGACACAAAACAACCTTTGACTATGGAGATTCAGATTGCATCTTAAAGCTCCAAGATTCAAGCACAATTGAAACTATACCGTGACTTTGCCAAGAATACAAATTCATACCAAGCTCCACAATCAAACAGCTACTCACAAGCACAAGTACCTATGCCATTGGTATAATAGATGCATTAGTAGTTGCAGGATGACAGACTGGCTCCCAATATGTTGCTGACATAAAAGACAGAAATAATGATGATGACAAAGTATAGGTAAAAAACACACTAAATACTTCTTCTTTTTATGCAACATGTATAGTAGTCATGTTTCTATTAAGTACATAGTTCTAAAAGTAGAAAATAAAATTGTTTTGTCAATTACTAGCTACAAATCAACTCTGCATTCCAAGAAGAATCCATGCAAATAGCAATCCAATTACAAAGAGGTGAGACTCCTGCAATGTTGTTTAGAAACATTGTACAATGAAATGACATGGATAGAACATTTCGCACAGGGGTTGCTACATACATTTGTACATTAAAAGACAAAAGAACATTGGATGCCTTGAATGCATTGCTACAAACAACACTACAAGTAAGAAAACTTAGATAATTCAACACTTCAACTATTAATTAATTCTTACACAAGCTACATTAATCTCAAAACATATCTTGCAGGTTGATGGAGTTCTCAAAGTAGCCAACGCATTCACAAATCCATTTCATGCATTTTGTTCCCAATGCAACTTAAAATTTGAGGATTATGGAATGTTAGAAGACAAAACAACTCATTGCAATAGATGCAATCAAGAGGTTCCATATGTATATTCATTATACCTAAAGACTATCATCACAACTGAAAACAAACAAATTATCTAGTCTTCAATAGACAAGTGCATTGTTGAACGACTACTACCAAGCCTTAAAGACACAAAAGTTGAGGACTACAAACAAGACAAATCAAAGTTCATCTTTATCCTTCAAGATTTCATCGTCAAAGGTCAATTCACATTAAACCATAACAATGCCATCAATCATGTTGTGACAAATGGAGATTGAACAATTTCTCAGAACAAAAGGTAAACATGACTAGTCACAAATTAGCATTTATTTAAAATATTAAAAGAAACTTATTATGAGACATAATCACAATATACTAACATGCACAAAATGGAATTTGCAGGTATCATGGATAGCTATAATGACATATCAAGCTATAATTAATGGTAGTTACAAAAGACACTAGTCAATACAAAGAAAGGTGTGCAATCAAGTACACTCTCTGTGTCATATATGTATAATGAAATAATGTGTATGCATTGATATGCTATAAGACATAGTTTTTCTCTATCAAGTTGCATAGCATAATTGAGTACATACTTTGCTAATGTAAATTATTATTGAAATACAATAAAAATTGCATAGTTTGCTTTATCCTATTGCATATCCAATGTATAAAACACTATCTAAACTGCTAC
Source organism: Cupressus sempervirens (assembly GCA_028749045.1). NCBI lineage: Eukaryota > Viridiplantae > Streptophyta > Pinopsida > Cupressales > Cupressaceae > Cupressus > Cupressus sempervirens. The sequence goes on from CM053791.1 coordinate 453,112,931, forward strand.
ATGTCATATGCAAAAACTATACTACGGCAGGAACTTTGACGCTTTGCATCCTTGTTATATTCAAAATGGCTTCTAATAAAAATGGGTCCTCCATTTATGAATATTTTAATCCAAAGTCTATCTCTTAAAATAATATTTAATTTATTTTTACTTTCAGCATGGTAAATTTGCAATTATACCCTAAGCCCTTGCAAAAATCTATAAATACAAGGCATTCTAAGAGCTAAGGGAGGCAATTTTAGAGAAAAAAAACTCTATTACATTAGGCATTCTACTATTCTTTCTAATGCATTTCAATTCTAACTCATTTCTAACGTAAGTTTGCTTAGTTTACTAGCTTGATTGTACTCCATGCTAGCTTAATTTCATTTCATTTCTAAAGTTTGAATATTGCATTCATGCTAGTTTGAATCTCTCATTCTAGGGGTGTCATTGTCACTAATTTAGTCATAATTCTTAGAGAAATTAATTCCATTTACATACTAATTCCTTAGATAGAGAGAAATATAATGACTTTATAAGGTTTATGTGCTTTATTTTTATATCTTTCATATACTAACCCTATGATCTAAATTCTTATTGAAGTGTGTTTATTTTACAAATAGAGGATCCACATTCCACACACACATTTTTAAAATGTAATCACTCTAAATTAGTTAGAACTCTAAATTTAGGATTGAATATCTCATGGTGAGGGTAACAAAATGAATAAAATGAATCCAAGAAATAAAAGAAATCAAACAAATCAACTATTTAAACCCATTTGAAAATATAGACGTGAATATCAATTTCAAATAAAACTAAATAAATAGTTATTATCAAATATTAATTTTATATTTGGAAGGGGTCCCCATTACCATAATGGATATTTAATTCAAAAGTGGCATTCAAAGATATTAATTGTTTATTCCATAATGAATATCTTAGTCAAAGTGGGATTCAAGGATATCATTGTTTATTCCATAATGAATATTTTTCAAAGTGGATTTCAAGGATATTAATTTTTTATTCCATAATGAATATTTTATTCAAAGTGGAATTCAAAGATATTCATTGTTCATTCAAAGTGGATTTAAATTATTTTGTTATTCAAGGTGAATTCATAAATCATTATTCTGTTCAAAATGCTCATTATTATATTCAAAATGGATTCTCCATTCTTGATATAATAATCAAAATGGGTCCTCCATGTTTCTGAATTTTTTAATCCAAAGTCTATCTCTTAAAATAATTTATAATTCATTTTTATTTTCAGCATGGTAAATTCTCAATTCTACCCCAAGCCCTTGCAAAAATCTATAAATACAAGGCATTCTAAGAGCTAAGGGAGTCAATTTTAAAGAAAATAAACTCTGTCAGATTAGGCATTCTAGCATTTTTTCTATTGCTTTTCAATTCTAATTGATTTCTAGCTTATGTTTTCTTAGTTTCTTAGCTTGATTATACTCCATGCTAGCTTAATTTCTTTTCATTTGTAAAATTTTGATCTTGCATTCATTCTAGCTTGAATCTATCATTCTAGGGGTGTCATTGTTAGTGATTTGGTCTAAAATCTTAGAGTGATTAATTCCATTTACATACTCAATCCTTACGTAGGACTATTTTATAGGTTTTATGTGCTTTATTTTGACATCTTTCATATACTAACCCTATGATATAATGTCTTATTGAAGTGTGTTCCTTTTATAGATACATGATCCACATTTCACAAAGATGTTTTTTGTGACCACCATGGAGTAAGTGATTTTAATTTGAAGGAGCATTTGAAAGACCTCTCTTCTTTTTCTTATTTGTCTTCCTCTTCGTCTTTATATTCCAGTTCTTCTTCTTATTCCTCTCCTTTCTCTTCCTCTTCATCCTCCTCCTCTTCTTCCTAATAATTTGTGTGGAGGGTTTATATATATATCTTCATGAAAAATGTATGGCTGATGAGCTTTGATGACTCAAACTTAGGAAAAAAAGAATTAGATTTTTTTGATGAACTTTACATTTTTATAAATAAAAAAATTTACATTAAAAAAATTATGATACAAATCACCAAATTTGGATTTGAAAATTTAATTGTAGGTTTGGAATGATATTATGAGATCATGGTTAAAATTATGTAAAAATTATACATTTTTATAATTAGAATTCTATTTTCTATAAATAAAAAAAGGAGTTTTCATTAAAAAAATTAATTTATGATCTAAATCTTGGAATTTTAATCTAATTTTCTTTATTATGGGTCTCTAAAAAAAAAAAGGAAGCAAACATGGTCATAAAAAACATGGAAACAAAATCATGATCCTCAAAAATGTGCCTAGCCTTTGCTAGCTTACAATAAGGTAAGCCTAAACCCTTTATTTTTTCTTAAATTGTCGCTTTCAAAGGTCAAAATCTAGCCTAAGTAAACAAAATTGATTTTTTTGACTCACTCGATACTAGGCCTATGCTCTAACCTCTTTAATTTGATTGAAATCCAAAATGCTCTAGGTATTTCAATAGAATGTAACTTGGGAAATGCACAAACACCTAGTTCAATCAAGAGCCTCTTGTCTTCCTTAGATTAAAGGTTGTAAATAAACTCTATCTGTTGTGTTTGGAAAATTGAGGTAGTAGGAATATGCTCTCATCCTTTCATGGTGATCAGATTCCCCAACATATTTTCAATTTATATTTCCCTCTCTTTTCATAAGTAGTTTTCTTATCCATAGAAGGGCATACCTTCTGATACTTGCCTTAACATGGCTGATGAGAGGAACTGCCTAGTACTTGTGTTCATAATGGAATACAAGGAATATTATTTAAAATACAGCCTTCCTCAAGTAGTCTGATGAAAGATTATGCAAAACCTCCCTGGCATTGGTGGAAGCTCTCCTTTAGAGAGGTTAATTTAAATACTATTGAATACTAAATCCTTTTAGTCACTTCACTATTTAGAGCCATTGATAGGAGGACATTTACATTGTTTTTAAAGGCTTGTGATTCAAAATTCACTATTTTCATGATTACTAAGTTTGAATATTCTTTTTTTTTTTGGCTAAATGAACATTTAAAAACAAATCAAGCTTTCAATTAAAATTGGTTAAACAAAAAAAATCACAAGGAAACAATATTTTCAAACTTAGAAAGTAGATTGAGATACCCTTTGTCATGATTGATATTGTATAAACTTGTGCTCCAACTATCGGCTATTTGAAACAAATTCAGAAAATAAATCAATCAAAATTGACTTTAAGAAACTTTGCATGAAATTTTGTTGTTACTACTTGAAGCATAGGACATCATAATGGATAAAAACAAATGTACTAAATCCAACATTCCTAGTGAGGAAGAAACAATACTTATTGTAGACATGAAGAAACAACTCCAAACAATAAGTGCTCAACTTTAAAGACTAAAGTAAGAAGAGGACACAGCATTGAACAAATTCTCCTAGCAAGATTGTTCACCTTCCTCTAAAGACAACAAACCATCAACTTCCTATGATGTTGAATCCAAGCCATCTAAAAGAAATGCACAACCCCCAAGAACTCTAGAAATATCTTTGAAGTAAAACCTTGGGAACCTAAACCAAAGAAGGATTTCACCCCTTTGGGAAGATCTTATGAATCAGCTTTGGAAGAACTTCTTCAAAAGAAACTCATTGTTCTATGCCAAGCCACTTCATGTGGAATCAGGTTCTTGAGTAACTATTGTGCCTATCATAGACACAATATGCATAAAAATTCACATTGCAAGCACTTGAAACATAAAATCCAAGATGTTTTTGATGATATGTTATTTTTTGTTATGAATTCTATAGATTCATGTGATGAGGATACTTCTCTTAAGCTTGATCAACATCATTAAACCATGCCTAGTGATGGTTTATTTCATACCACCACTTCTTCCAACACTTATGCATCTCCCAACACTTCAAAGCTTTCCAATATATCTCCACCAAAAAAATAACCCTCTACTTTCCCTATTGACTATGTGTGGCCTCAATGGATACCTCTAAAATAAACCCAAGCTAGTCATCGACTTGGCTGGAAACCTTTTCCATACTACTAAGACTAAAGATTCCAAACCTTCATGCACTCCTACTCCTACTAGTCCCACTCCATCTATTCCTTCACTATCTCTTAAAGATCTTACCATGCAAACTCCAAATTCTACCTTTTCCTCAGAAGTGGATCCATGCCAAGAGGATTTTTAAAAAAAAATCAAGATCAAGATCAGGAACCCTCTCGTATCCTTCAAAATGTAATCCCTCTATCTCAAGAGCCACATAGCCCTTCATTTCCCATATCCTATCCTTCTAAGAAAGATCAAGACATTCCTTCCACCATCTCTTATGAGGTTATTAAAGATCAAGAGAAGAATATTTTTCCTATGCTATCTATAATTCCTTATGAAGATCAAAGTATTCCCTCACCTTCTTGTTCTACTTCTTCACATCCCCTTCAAAACTATGCTCAAGCTTTAAGTGCTCCTATCAAAGGTGTTTTTCCTATCAAAGTTACTCATGAGTCGATTGATTTCGTTGGCCATGTTTCTCACTATAAAGGTATTGATATCCCTATCCATTATCACTTTGCATCTTCTAATTCTATTCTTCGTTTGTATCCATCTAAGCTAAAACAATCAAACCTTCCATCTATTTTGGGGTGATATGTTCCTTTATCTCCTCCTTCTACTCTTAGCTTATTACCTACTTCTCACACCCTACCTCAATATCAACAAAGATACTCAAACTTGAACCTTTCATGTCCACCTTTTTTGGATGATCAACTTAAAAATAAACATAAGAATCAATCTACAAAAAAATTTCTGACTTTAAGGTAAAGCTAGCATTTTTACATTTGAAGGGGGCAGAGTTTAGAGTTTAGAAAGTTAGAGAATTAATCCTCTTTGACTTTCCTTTTACAAAACAAGGGGTAGACTATTCAACACAAATCACATTTCATATCCTCTCCTAAATTTGATAATCCTGAGTCTAATTTTGAGATCAAAATAGAAATATGATATTCTTTGACTTTGAGACAACCATTGCCAAATTTGGTCAAATATGATCATATGGACCCTCACATCACTCTAAATAGACTCTATAGTTTCTACAATCTATTTTGATATGTTCTACATTCTTCTTAATATTTGATCGCATCTACATCTTCACATATATTTCTCTACATCACTTTTCTGTCGTATTATCTTTCAATTTTTCTCCTGAAGGGGTAGGATGATTATATCATTGAATTTTCTATCAATCAAATCTTGAATCATCAATCAAATATTTCTTTGTCAATCAAATCTTGCCTCAAAATCAACCTAATTTGAAATCAAAGTCCTCTTTGCTAAGGGCATCTCTTCTCTCTACATCTTTCATCATCTACTATTGGTCGATTAGGTGACTGACTTTCTATCAGTTATCTTGATCAAACTTAAGAAAGTCTAGATAATAGCTCGATGAATATATATCAAGGAATTCTAACCCTAACTCCTAAGGATTAAGCCTCATTTTGGGGATAATCTGATGACTCATGATATGTCTTGTCATCTCTTTTATGGACTGGTATGGGAGCATTCTATCCTTGACTCCAAAGAACTAAGCTTTGTTATGGGGATAGTCCTAAAAATCTCATCAATCTCATAACCAATCTTAATTCATGTTCTATACTTGACTTCAAACTAGGCTTTGAATCAATGTACTTCTCACACATCAATTCAAAGAGGGACAAATGTAATCAGCCTAAATTGGTCAATTTTCTAAATTTAGGATTATATCTCATGGTGAGGATTAAAAATGGATAAATTGAATCTATGCTAAAATCAATGAAATCAAATAAATCAACTATTTGAACTGATTTGAATATATACACATGAATATCAATTTCAAATAAAATTAAACAATAAATTATCTTCAAATATCAAATTTATATTTGAAACTAGACCCTATATCCCTAGTGAATATTTTATCCAAAATGGGGTTCAAGGATATTTATTATTTATTCAAAGTGCTTACTTTAATATTTTAATACTCAAAGTGTTCATTTTAATATTCAAAGTGCTCATTTTGGTATTTTATTATTCAAAATGTTCATTATTATATTCAAAATAAATCCTCCATTTTGAATAAATTAATCAAAATGGGTCCTGCACTTATCAATTTTAATTCAAAATAGATATTTAAAAATTATTTTTAATTAATTTTACCTTAACCATGGTAAATCCTAAATTCTACCCCAACCTCTTTACAAAACTCTATAAATTGAAGGCACTCTAAGAGCTAAGGGAGACAATTTTAGAGCAAAGAAGTTCTATTAGATTAGGCATTCTAGCATTATTTTTAGTGTATTTAAATTCTAATTCATTTCTAGCTTAAGTTTTCTTAGTTTCTTATCTTGATTGTACTCCACTCTATCTTAATTTTATTTCATTTCATTTCTAAAGTTTGAATTTTGTATTCATGCTCGCTTGAACCTCTCATTCTAGGGGTGTCATTGTCACTGATTTGGTCTTACTTCTAAGAGTAATTTAATCCATTTAAATAATCATTCCCTATATATAATTAGGATGATTTTGATATTTTTTAAATTTTATTCATTGATTAATATCTTTCATATACTAACCCTAACATTGTAATGTCTTATTGAAGTGTGTTGTATTTGCAAATTTTTAGCTTACCACATTATCAACACATATTTTTGGCACCCACCATGGGGTTTGAAACCACAACCACAAGGTTACAATTACCCCTTTGACTTACCTTTGGCAAAACAAGGGGTAGACTATTCAACACAAATTACATTTCATCGTCCCCTCCTAAACTTGATAATACTGAGTCCATTTTTAGGATCAAAATCAAAATATGACATTCTCTTACTTTTAGACAACCATTGTCAAAGAATCAATTTGTTTGATCATGGTAAATTATAAACTCTAAACCAAACCATTTGGGAGAATCTATAAATAGAAGGCATTCCAAGAGCTAAAGGGTCCAATTTTGAGCTCTTGTTATGCTACAGGTTTCTTGGAGCAATTTGTGGAGAAATTCTATCTTCTTGTCTTATTCTTGCATCCTCATACTAGCATAGTTCACTTAGCTTAATTAGCATGGTTGTAACACTCTCATTTTTCTTAGTTTAGTTGCATTATGCATCTCATCTTAGCATAGTTTCATTCATGCATTATCTACTCAAGAGTTTCTTTGACACTAGCACTCTTGCTCTTTTCTAAAGAAATCTCCCATCTGATGGTTTAATAGAAAGTGACGCATCTTTAAGGGTGAGCTAAGAGCACTCCTTATGGCTTTTTTTTTTTCCATTCAGAGTGATGTGAGGGTCCATATGACTAGGTTTGACCAATTTTGGCAATGGTTGTCTCAAAGTCGAAGAATATCGAATATCAACTTTGATCTTGAAAATGGACTCAAGATTATCAAATTTAGGAAGGGATAATTGTTGAGATGTCATTTTGCATGATGCTTAATGGCAAGAATCATTTCAAACTCCTCTCTTGAAAATTTAATTTGGGATCAACTCCAAGGTTCTAGGTGATCTTGCTACCTACTGGAATCTGCTCTGTTGAAGATAAATGTTTTTGTTCATAGGGAATCCTATGTTGGTTCAAACCAATTTGGAATCCTATCTATTTTTATAATGAAATGAAATTTTAACAATGCAACAATATGAATTCCTAATTCAACCAGGTGTTAGCAAAGAAAATAAAAAAGATAAGGTAATGAGAGATGAATGAAAATAACATGAAAGGGAAATTTCTAATGGACATAAACCATGGTAATAACACATTGATGAGTTAAATCATCAAAAAGATCAAGTAGAAAACTAATGAAAATAGGAGTAGTGCTTCCTTAAAGCCATTGATGCAATCATCAATGGGAACTTAGTAAAAACTAAAAGATGTTCCACTTCTCATCAAATCCCAAGGTCATGGAAAGTGTGCTCATGTGAGACAAGAAGCTATGTAGGAACAATAGGGTAATCTCTTCAACAACTCAGTATGTCAGTGGAATTCATCAACATGTGGCAAATACTAGAATTAAAAGATCACACAATCAAATCAACACAACAAAATTATTGGCTCCATTATTATCATGAACAAGAATTCACAAAAATAACAGATTCTAACAAGGATAACTATACTCAGAATGAGAGAACCAATAGCATATATTATTGCATCAAAATAATGACCTAGAATACATGTTACATTGCTCAATTTATAAGAAATCATTTCCTTAGTTTGTGTTGAGAGTGAGAGATCTCTCAATGCAAATATATGCTTCTTAACTAAGAAAATAAATCTAATTATGTACAAACTAACTCTCCAAATGGTGCTAAGTAGGACTCCACCCTTGTTTATATCAATTAATGGGTGCATGAGCCTTTGCATGTCTTTAAAAAAAAAAGTAGATAAGAAGAAGGAAGTTGTAAGAGGATATAAGAGTCACTAAAGGCTCTAAAAATAGAAGCTTGACCTTCTCTAAGTGTTTGTAGGAGTTAAACTATCGTCAAAATGTGTTTCTAGTGTATGGAAAGCTCTAAATTAGCAACTAGTAGTTAACTATTAGTGTATTTTCACTTCTTCAAAATTATTTGTGCACCTCTAGAATAGTGCACCTTGTGCATCTTGGTGGCAGGCTCAAAAATTCCAAAATTTTCCCAAGTGTCAAAACTGAAATTCTAGCTTCTGGGTTTTCTTCCCCTTTATACCAAAGTGACATTTCAATGTTTTCTCTTGAATTTCTCTATAATATCCATCACTTGGGTAGCATCTAGAAAATCCAAAGTTTTATACTTATCTTTTACTGTTTACCGGTAATTGCTAACCTCAATATGAATATCTGCAAAATCCTCAAGCTTAGTGTCTAGCTCTAACAATGCCTCTTCACTCCTGAATGCTTGTCTGATATATTCCTCTATCAAAGCATCCTTGAAGGTTTTTTAGAACTATTGGATAACTAATTGCATTGGAATGAGGTTAGTTTTTTATGCATCTTCAAAAATATCAAGGCAAGCATCACTGTAATACTTCTTAGCTTCCAACATTTGCTCTTTTGTTTGATTCATCAGCTTCTGTATACTTTCATGTAATGTCCCCATTACTCTATTACTAGCTACTATCTTCTCATTCCAATCCTCTAACTAATCATATTCCTTAGTCGAGTACACCTCCATAAGTGTGCGATACCTTTGACCCTTTATTTCTTGAAGTTCTTGGAGGTCCTTTCCCTAGGTATGTACCTCATCTAATAACCATAAATCCTAGTTCAATATAGATATCAACTTCTCTACACTAGACTAAATGTAATGTAATAGGTTTCAATTACCCTATATTATCTGTACACCTTTATCCTCAAAATTGTCATGTCATTTTTGACATGTACCCAAAAAAGAAGCTATCTATATGCTACCCTTATCTCTCCTCTTTAACATTGTAATGAGAGGAATCTCTAGGTGATTTTGGTCCAAAGGGCCTACAATTTCATGCAAGTAGCCTCTTAGAAGCTCAATCTACTTATGCAACATTATCAATTCAAACTCATTTCCATCTAAATGCCTAAACACCTCTTTGATGCCCATAGTGATCATTTCTTTAGCTGTGTCTACCATGGGAATTCCTAAAAGGACTTCTTTAATCTGATAGTCCTTAGGAGTTAAATCTTTTTTATCAGCATCTAGAGGAGAGATGGCTATATGGGCAAGTAAGTCTTGATCTTTTTTCTTCATTATGAAGGCCAATTGTTATGCATCACCTGTAGGTGGCTCAAGCTTCTTGATCTCTTTTATTAACTCATCGATACTATCCTTGATAGTCATGTTCAACTACCTCTTTTGTTGAAGCATAACCTCCCTCTTCAGCCATGCTACTATAGTGTCCACGAGAGACATGCATTTGGTTGAAGAGAATATTTTCATTGCTCACCCTTTCCCCTTATCAATCTTTTCTGGAGACTTCTCCTTATGAGAGAGATCTACATTGGGAGTCCATATATCTATTGTTTCCAAAGTCCTTGCCTTTGTATCCTGAGAATTTTATTGAGGTTCTTCAAGTATCTGTACCTCCTTTGATTATTCATTGGCTAGCATATGTTTATGATCTTCTTCATGCATGGCTCATTCTTGAGAGGAGTAGCTAAGCCTTTGCCCAAAAAAGACAAGTCCTAAAATGATGGTGGTGGTGTACCCAAAGACCCTTGTGGTAGAGGTGGCATTTGGTTCCAATTCTCTTGAAAAGGTTTGCTTGTAGGTGTATCTCATATCTTATCACCCACCATTTTATCTCATGGGCATAGAATGAAAATTAGAAATGTTAAAAACATTTTTTTCTTTCCCTTCCTAATCATCAATCCGCTATTGTTGCTCATCTTTAGAAATGGTAACCTAAATAGGTTCCTTAGGAATAAATGGCGATGTCATAGTGAAGCTTCTTCTTATTATTTCTTGAGTAGCCCTAGCCAAGTGAGTCCTTTGACTTAAGGGAAGATTATCTTCTTCTTCTTCTTCATCTTCATTGTTAGTTTCAAGGATTGTATCTAGAATTGAAGGAATGGGAATGACTTTCTTCTATAATTTTCCCGTTCATATCCTTTTAATAGTAAGCCCAACCTTAGCCTTCTTAGCAAATGAAGGAGTGGCTTCTTCCTCTTGACCAGGTGGTGACACCTCTTGTACTTCCTTGATGCAGACAAGAGGATGAATAACTAGGGCCAAAGGCTCACCCAGCTATCCAAACCACCCTGCAAGAGTTAACACAACGAAAATGAACACAAAGAACAACAACCAAAGGAGGAAGAAGAGTGAATTACTTTTATTGATTCATCAAGATATATTCATACATGCCTAGTTGTAAGGCCTTCTAGGTTACAACCAATTACAAATACATTCACATTCAAAGATCCAACTACAAATTCACACTTTTAGTTTTGCTCCCTAATCTACTCTCTTTGAAGCTTGCCTAATTCTAAGCATGATAATTTTATTTATACTTTCCAAAATGGCTTATAGATCATTCTAGAATCATTACATAAGAGGAAGGCTAACCCAACAATAGTCTAGACTCATCCCAAGAAAAGATCTTAACATAAATATCGCGAATGAAATAAATCTCGCAAGTTAGCTCGAAAAATCACATCCAAATACTGATGCTTAGCATACATTGGGTAACTCGGCACATGAAGAAACACTTGACATGCACTAAGTAACCTGGCACATGAAGAAACACTCAACATACACTGGGTAACTTGACACATGAAGAAACACTCAACATACACTGAGTAACTTGACACATGAAGAAACACTGAGCATACACTGAGTAACTCGGCACATGAAGAATCACTCGACATACACTGGGTAACTCGGCACATGAAGAAATGCTATAGTAACTTGGCACATGAAGGAAAACAAGGTTACTAGGCACATGAAGAAAACAAGGTTACTAGGCACATGAAGTAAATAGGATTGCTAGGCACATGAAGGAACTACTAGGTGAACAAAATGAGCAGGATAACAAGACAACCTAGGATGCTCCTACATCAGACAACCAAGGTTGAAAGAAATGATTCTCTTGAATCATTGAGATGTCCCAACCTGAGCTAAATCCAACTCAAATTGAGAAATCCATAAAGCATCTTAAATAGGTCTGTTCTTTCACTTCACCAAATATTCATAGTAATCTTTTCCTCTTGTACTCTTGCCAACTCTCTGATCCAATATCTATTCAACTTTCTCAATTTGTTTCTTAGGATAATCATTTGGTATAAAAACTTCATCCTCTGACTCATGATACTTAACAAATTAGCAATATTAAATATAGGAGATATATCCATGTCATTAGGTAAATCAACTTCAAAAGCATTACCATTGTCAAACTTCTTCAGGATCTTACAAGGTCCAAATTTCTTCATCTTCATCTTGCTATATGTTCCAACTAGGAATCTTACTTTCTTTAGATGAACCATCACCTCATCACCAACTTGAAAATCATGGTGTCTTCTAGACTTATCAGCATTGTCCTTATACTTTTGATTGCTTTGTTCCAACCTCAACTTCACTTCCTTATGCAAGGACTCCATAAAATTAGAAAATTCTTCTCCTACGGTGCTTTTTTTTTCTTCACCAGCAACATCTCTCAAATCTAATTTACCTCTAGGATGCATTTCGGTAACAATCTCAAAAGTTGTCTTCCCTATACTCCTATTCACATAATTGTTATATGAAAATTCAGCTTGTGTCAATATGATCTCCCAATTACTTGGCTTATTCCCAACTAAACATCTCAACAAATTTCCCAAACTTCTATTCACAACTATTGTTTGTCCATCTGTTTGTGGATGGAATGTAGAACTGAACTTCGGCTCAGTACCCATCTTTTTCCACAAAGTCTTCCAAAAAAAACCAACAAATTTACTATCTATGTCTGAAATAATGTTTCTTGGTAATCTATGCAATCTCACAATCTCTTTAAAGAAAAGTTTAGCAACATGCTCAGCATATGATGTCTTCTTACATGGTATAAAATGAGCCATCTTAGAAAATCTGTTCACTACAACAAATATGGAATCATACCCTTTCACTATTTTAGGCAATCCAAGAACAAAATCCATACTGATATCAGTCCAAGGTTTCTCAGGAATAGTAATAGGTGTGTACAAACTAGTATTTTGACTCACTCCCTTTGCAACTTTACAAACTCCACAACTCTTTACAAATTTTTGAACATCCTTATACATTTGTGGCCAATAATATTTCTCTTTCAGCAAACTCAATGTCTTATCAATTCCAAAATATCTAGCTAATCCACCACTATGCTTTTCCTTAATCAAACTCAACCTCATAGGACTTCTAGGAATACACAACTGAATACCTTTGAACAACATACCTTCTTGAATGAAATACTCATCATACTTACTTATGTGATTTGTCATGTTTTGTGCTCTGCACTCTCTCCATGCCTCAAAAAAATCAGGATCAGCATCATATAACTCTTTCATCTCATCAAAACCAAGAACTTCAACCTTCATTTCAGTCAACAAAGAACATCTTCTACTCAATGCATCAACAACTTTGTTAGTAACTCCACTCTTATGCTTGATCACAAATGTAAAACTCTGCAAATACTCAACCCACTTTGAATATGTCTTTGATTCAATTTATGTTGACTTCCCAAGTATTGTAAAGCTTTATGATTAGTATACAACACAAACTCCTTAGGCATAAAATAATGTCTCCACTTCTTAAATGCTTGAACAATAGCATAAAACTCTTGATCATACATAGAATATTTCCTTTTAGGATCATTCCATTTTTCACTAAAGAAAGTAATAGGCTTACCTTCTTGACTTAATACAACTCCTATTACATTACAACTTGCATCACATTCAACTTGAAATACTTTGTTAAAATCAGGTAAAGCCAATACAGGTAATTCAACATCTTTTTTTTTCAAAGTCTCAAAACTCTTATCAGCTTCATATGTCCACTTGAATTCTTTTTTATCTCCCCTCATTATTTCAGTCATAGCATTACAAACAACACTGAAATTCTTTATAATTTTTTTGTAAAAACTAGCCAAACCATGAAATGATCTTATCTCGCCTACATTCTCAGGTGTAGGCCATTCCAAAATTGCTTTAACCTTCTCAGGATCCATTGTCAATCCATCAACTGAAATCAAAATCCCAAAATACACAATCTACTCTTGCATAAAAAGAACACTTTTTTAGATTAATCAACAACTTTTCCTTTTTTAACCTCCATAATACTTGTCTAATATGCTCAAGATGTTCTTCCTTAGTCTTGCTGAAGATTAGAATATCATCCAAATAAATAATCACAAACTTACCCAATCTTGAATCTTTTTAGAACTTCATTCATCAACCTCATGAAAGTACTAGGTGCATTAGTCAGACCAAAAGGCATAACCAACCATTCATACAAACCATCTTTTGTCGAAAGAAATCTTCCATTTATCACCTTCTCTGATTTTGATCTGATGATAGCCACTCTTCAAATCAATATTGGTAAAATACTTTGCTTCACTCAAATAGTCAGTTATGTCATCCATCCTTGGCATAGGAAACCTATATTTCACTATTATCTTGTTAATGGCTCTAGAATCAATACACATTCTCCATTCTCTATTCTTTTTAGGTGCTAATACAATAGGTACAACACATGGACTCAAGCTTTCTCTGATCAAACCTTTCTGTAACAACTCATGCACTTGTCTATTAAGTTCTTCATTCTCTACAGGTGTCAATCTATATGGTGCTTTGTTTGGAAAACTAGCTCCAGGAATCAGATCCATCCAATGACTTATACTTCTTACTGGAGGTAAACCATTAGGAATATCACCAGTAATAATTTCTTTATACTCATTCACAACTCTACAATTTCTTTTGGTACTCGTTCAATACTACCATTTTTCATTCGGTCACCACTGACAAGCACTCAGTTAACACTATTTTCTTGCACTCGGTCTCCATTGACAAAACTCAATTTTCTTGGAATTATAGCAAAAAAAACTTGATTCCTTTTTATTTCCTTTTCAAATTGTTTCCCATTAACCATGCAAATTTTTATAGCAGTACAATTAACTTCATCTGGACTTTCGATTAAAGGCAACAATGTTTGTTTCTTCCCATTTACCCAAAGAGTATATTGATTCAATCTTCCATCATGTACAACATATCTATTATATTGCCAAGGTCCACCCAACAAAATATGACAACAATCCATGGGCATAATATCACACAAAACTTCATCAAACTAATGTCCAATTTTGAACTTCACAAGGCATTGCTCACTTACCAATATCTTATGCTCATCTTTGATCCATGAAACATGATAAGGTTTGGGATGTTTCAGCCTTAGCAACTGTAGCTTGGTAACCAATTCTTCCGATGATAGATTTGTAGAACTTCTACTATCAATGATCACTTTACAACATTTTCCAGCCATCTTACATCTTGTCTTGAAAAGACTTCTCCTTAAAATAGGGTCCTCATCACTTCCCTTATTGCATAAGGTTCTTCTCACCATCAAACTTTCTCCAGCCTCAAGTCCACTTGGTGAACCCTCATCATATTCTTGAATCAAAACATTTTTTTTACCTTGTCTACTTTCAGAGGATCTACATTCAAAAGATCTATGTCCCTCTTTACCACATCTAAAACAATTACCATGAAATCCACCTCTAGAATAAGAATTACCTCTTCCTCGGTAAGAATTAGTGCCTCCTCGATAAGAATTACCACTTTTCCATTCAGTCTTGCCTTTGTCATCATTCTATCATTCAAATTTTCCTTTATCCTACATAGAACTTTCAGATTGACCACCTTCACCATAAGCTCTACATCTACCTCTTTGGAATCTGCCACTTCTACCTCTTTGTCTTTGTTCATGCTTCTTTGTCAAGATCTTCTCAACCTTCAAGGCATATTGGTATGCTTCTTCTACACTTTCCATCTTCACAACAATTATTTCATCTTCCATCTTCACAAAAATTATTTCATCTTGTATTCCAAATCCCAATCCATTAATGTACCTTACAATTTTCTCAACATCATCATCCACATGTCCAGATTTGATGTCCAATCTATAGAATTCCTCAATATATTCTTTTATAGTCATGTCCTTTTGTTTCAAATTTTGCATCTTTCTCAACAAGCTAACTTGGTAATCAGCAGGAAGGAATTTTTTCTTTACCTCGTTCACCATCTTTGCCCAAGTTCTGATCTTCTCCTTTCCTCTCCTTTGTCTATCAGTTTGCAAGTGTTCCCACCATAGAGATGCATGACCTTTCAGCCTAGTGACTACAATCTTCACCTTTCTATTATCAGGAGTGTTTTCATACTCAAAGAACTCCTCCATATCAGAGATCCAATCAAGCACAACATTAGTATCCAATTTCCCATCATAAGGAACAAATTCTACAACAGGTTTGGAATTTTCCCTAGACAATACTCGCAACAATCTTTATCTTCTTCAATTTCTAGATTATGGTTTGGTGCTGCTACTTCATCATCACTCACATCTTTAAGATGCATTCCTCTCCTCTAGGCTATCTCCATAGCATCTAATCTAGCTACAATTTATCTCAACTGATCCAATATAACATTATCAACATTATTTCCTCTACCATGAACCATCTTCACAAATCAGGTTCCTACAAGATCGTAACCCTCTGCAAGTTATAGGTCAAATTTGTAGATCTACTATCCTACAACCAAATCCAAATTAGGGTTCTACATGATCCAATATCCACAAGGATGAACCTCAAGCTTTGATACTAACTAATGTAGATAAGAGGACAAATAACTAGGAGCAAAGGGTTGCCCAACTATCCAAACCACCTTGCAAGAGTTAACACAATAGAAACAAACACAAGTAACATCAACTAAAGGAGGACGAAGAGTGAATTACTTTTATTGATTTAGCAAGATATCTTCATACATGCCTAGCTATAAGGCCTTTTGGGTTATGGCCAATTACAAATACATTCACATTCAAAGATCCAACTGCAAAATCACACTTTCAATTCTACTCCCTAATCTTCTCCCTCTGAAGCTTGCCTAATTCTAAGCTTGAACATTCTATTTATACTTGCCAAAATGGCTTACAGATCATTCTAGAATCATTACATAAGAGGAAGGCTAACCCAAAAATGGTTTGGACTCTTCCCAAGAAAAGATCTTAACATAAATGTCGTGAATGAAATAAATCTCCCAAGTCAGCTTGCAAAATCACGTCTAAATACTGATGGTCGACATGCAGTGGGTAACTTGACACATGAAAAAATACTCGACATGCACTAAGTAACTCGGCACATGAAGAAACACTCGGCATACAATGGGTAACTCGGCACATGAAGAAACAATTGGCATACACTAAGTAAATCAACACATGAAGAAACACTCGACATACACTAAGTAACTTGGCACATGAAGAATCACTCGGCATACACTGGGTAAGTCAGCAAATGAAGAAATGCTACAGTAATTTGGCACATGAAGGAAAATAGGGTTATAGGCACATGAAGAAAATAGGTTTACTAGGTACATGAAGAAAACAAGATTGCTAGGCACATGAAGGAATTGCTAGGCACATGAAGAACTACTAGGCACATGAAGGAACTACTAGGTGAACAAAATGAGCAGGATAACAAGGCAACCTAGGATGCTCCTGCATAATTCCTACTCCAATTTCTATTCCTATTCCTATTAAGGTAGGGGCACTTGTACAGTATCTTGGGCTTGAGATACCTCTTCATCTTCAAGCTCTTCAATTTTAGGCTCAACTTGCTTTGGGGAAGATATTTTCCTCTTATTCTTACCTTTATCTATTTTAAAGTACCCAATATCCCTATCATGTCGATATACCATTTCCAACCTGACTGGAGATTGAGTAGGGAAAGTTTTTATTGTAACTTTTGTACCTTTACCCTTAATTGGGCATGTTGTGGCTTGAAAGGTTATAGCCTATGGAACTGGGTCAAGGTTAAAAGGATTCTTGATATATTCCATTATTAATTGAATAATGTGCCTAGCCTTATGGTTAATATCTAGATTCTCATCCCTATCTATCTCTACATTTATAATTGGCCTATCATATATCTTGTCATGGTTATATAAGGGATCCAAGACATCTTGAGTGTCTTGTTAATTGCCTTGAGTGGGACCTTTATTTTTAAGGTGCTTCCTACGAGATATAGAGTCATCCTACAATAATCCCTTATCTAGATATCATAGTCATTTGTTGCATTCATCCAATGATCTTCTACATAATCTTCATGCACAAACTACTTCCATGCCAAATGTTGAACTTTGCCAATATTATCAAAAAAGGGTGAGGGGAGTTGCAATCTTCCAAATGATATTGATTCCACTCCAAGTCAAAGGTCATAATATCTTGTTTCTTCTTTACCTCAAATGCACCTATAGTAATAGGCCATACTCAAGTCTTCTTATGTTGTTTTCTCACTATGTCATATGAAGATGTGAGTTGTCTTGAAATCTCCAATAAGATAAGCCTATCCAATGGATATCTCGAGAGTTTCTTCAAATTCACCACTGTACTAGCTACCCTTAGGTAAGTGAATGTTTTAAATTGGATGTACTAGGTGTCAATCTCTATGATCCTTTTTACTGCCTCTACTGGCATCCTCTTAGCATAATCACCCTCTATGAATTAGATGATTGCAAATATGAAAGAATCATTCACTATCTGAAATTCCTTGCTCTGATCTGAGAGCTTCTTATTTACCAACTGATAGGGTATACCACATAGGGCCAAGCGTTGACATCTTGCATGCTTCCCTTCTTATATAGTCATGGATAGTTAATTGTCCTTGCCACCAATAAGTTTAACTCCTACCAATTATTCATCTAAGTTTTCACTCACTATTATGGCCCAATCAATTGTCATTTTGGTTGTTGTGATGGTCTCTATGAAATGGACCATCCAGATATGAAGATGCCCTTCTTTTGGTAGACCCATGATTCTACTCAAAAGTACAATGGTATATCCATTATTTTCCTTCATATATCCCCTAGTTATGTCTACCTTTTTGGCTTTGTGTCCCACTAGTGTTCTATCAATAAAAAATTATGATTATACGATCTCTGTGGCTTTCTTATCATTCTCCCTATAACACCTTTCTACTTGATGATAAGTTATCTTCACATACTAATTAGCTTTAGGGAGATAGAATAATTTCTCAATATTCCTAGGTCTAAGGTCTAGGACTATCTCCCCTGTAACACTTTTAATGACTCTTTCTTTAGACACATAATTTTCAGCCAAATTCTTAATGAGCTTAGAAGATTGCATGGATGTGGGATGTGATGTGACATTCACCAACCCTAGTATGATAAGTGTCGACACCATCAAGGACCTCTCTTTAGGCTTATTACAGAGTACAAGTAATGCATTCTAGTCTATGTGTCCCAACTTAGTATCTCTGATCTCCAAATGTCCATCTTGAAAACATAATTTCTTTGGTGCACCTTGAAACTTGAAGACAATGATTTTTGGAGCAATTTTTTTAGCAAGTGACGATGATGAGGAGGACATTCTATCTGCATAAAATAGAAAATCATTAGTTTTGAAAAGTGAAAATTAAACCCTACAGAAACCCTTATTACCTAAAAATCAAACCTAGAATAACAAAAACATAGAAAACCAACTTAGTCCCCCCTAATAACCCTGAAAATAAAAATAGTGCACCTTCACAGGTGTGCTAGGTGTGCCAAAAGACATTCCAAGAGTCTTTTGGGTGTAGTTGCACACATGTGCACCATTGTGAACTACGCACTTGCACATGTGCATAACTATGCATGCAAAGCAAGTGCATTTTGGGTAGGAACTTAGCTTAGTTTTACCCCTTTCTTTGTGCTAAGAGTGCACACATGTGTACCTTGATGTGGTGTGCATGTTTACACCCTTATTCTCAATGTATAGAGAGGAAAAATGGTGTGCATATGTGTACCATTACCTATGTTTATGGTTGCTAAGGTTTATCTTTAAAGGTGCACACATGTATACCTTTAACATAGGTTTTTTAAGTTTATTTTTTTAGGATTTTAACCTTTTAATGTGCAACAAAGGTGTGCACCTGTGGATCTTGAGGAGGTGTGCATGTATGCACTTTTGTTGCTTTTGACCTTGTTTTTCTTGAGCACATTAGCAGGGATGTTGGCACACCTCAATAGGTACAAATGTGTGGTCATCGATAGTGAGCATGAGAATAATGAGAAAAGGTGAGGGGGTCCTGAGATTTTATAGGCCTGGGATAGTGTTCACCTATGCATGTGTGTAAATGCACATCTACAAAGGAGAAAAGTGCACACTTGTGCACCCTGATAGGGTGCACATGTGTGCTAGGTGTGCTAGTGCACCTTTTAGCACCAAAAAACCTTCTTTTCTCAAAATTTCTCTCTTCAAACACTTGGGTTTCTTAGTCAAAGGACTAGGTCTTGATCCAAACTGTAGATGGAGTTCCAAAAATGATCCTAGGCCCCAAACTAAGGGTTTGGGAGACAAAAAAATTATTAGGGGGTCCCTATTTGTAGGAGAAATAGGGTGTGCATTGTGAAACCACAACACTAATGAAATGTAATTTGTGTTGAATAGTCTACCCCTTATTTTTTCAAAGCCAAGTCAAAGAGATATGGGAGCCATGTTTTAGTACAAAGCTAAGATGAAATGTAGAACTAAACTTAATAGAATCCTAGGACTTAGTCACTAAACTAGTAAGGTATAATTTTCATCATTGAGCATTAAAAATATGATATAGAACAATCACCACTAGTTCAACCATAGAAATATGAATATTCTATCATTCTAAGAAAATATCTATATGAAAAGAAAATTATTTAAAATAATTACAAAATTTCCACAGTAAATCAAACACCATAGATTTCTAAAAAGCTCATGTTATTCATCTTGGCTTCTCTAGTCTCATACACCATCAAGTTGCTAGAAAAAACATGACCGTAGAGAAGAAAACATTAGGTAACTTTTGTGTGAAGGACAATATTTCTCTTATTCTATTAAAAGCCCTTCATTTTAAGCTTAATTTTGCTTAGTTTCTTAGCTTAATGATTATACTCCATGCTAGCTTGATTTCATTCATCTTAGCTTAAATCTTACATTCCTGCTAGTTTGAATCTCTAATTCTAGGGAGGTCATTATCACTGATTTGGTCTAAAATCCAAGAGCAATTAATTCTAGTTACATACACAATCCTTAGTTAGAGATACAATCCTTAATGAAATCCTTAGAGATACAATCCTTAGATTTCGTTAAACAAGAGAAAGAGTGTTAGTGTCAAAGAAACTCTTGATTATGCAATGCAAGAATGAAACTATGCTAAGATGAGATGCATAATGCAACTAAACTAAGCAAAATGAGAGTATTACAACTATGCTAATTAAGCAAAGCGGACTATGCTATTGCAAAGAGGAAATTAAGATATTGCAAATGAACTATGCTAGTATGAGGATGTAAGAATGAGACAAGAAGATAGAAATTCTCCACAAAATGCTCCAAGAAACTTGCAATATAACAATAGCTCAAAATTGGATCCTTTAGCTCTTGGAATGCCTTCTATTTATAGATTTTTCCAAAAAGTTTAAGGTAGAGTTTAGAATTTACCATGGTGGGAGGAAATTGAATATAAAAATCATTTTAAGGGATCCACTTTGATTTAAAAATTGATAATTGGAGGACCCATTTTGATTATTTTATTCAAAATGGAGGATCTATTTTGAATATTAAAATGACCACATTAAATATTAAAATATTAAAGTAACCACTTTGAATATTAAAATGATAATTTTGAATATTAAAATGATCACTTTGAATATTAAAATATTAAAGTAAACACTTTGAACAAACAATGATTTATGAATCCACTTCGAATAAACAATAAATATCTTTGAAGCACATTTTGAATAAAACATTTGTTATGGATAAATGGTTCCTTTTCAAATATAAAATTTATATTTGAAGATAATTACTTATTTAATTTTATTTGAAATTGATATTCATGTGTATATATTCAAATGGGTTCAAATAGTTGATTTCTTTGATTTTACCATAGATTCAATTTATCCATTTTTAATCTTCACCATGAGATATAATCCTAAATTTAGAGAATTGACCAATTTAGGGTGATTACAACTTCCACTTATATGTAATAAAGCTCATCACTAATAAAGTATTTTTTGTTTTGTAATTATCTAATCACATTTGGTGATCTTTTATTTCACTGTTACTAAAAACCACACATTAAAGTTATAATTTTTAGATTTTCAATCTCAAATAGTCATGTGCTCATTAATAATTAATGGTATTGATATTAATAATCCTTACCAACATGTTCCTTATAGTATTCTTTACAAATTTTGAAGCATCAAATAAAAACTATATTTTGTTCTCATTCATTTTCAATTAAGTAACAAATAGGTTTTGAAGGGACCCTTAAAATTGTAGAAACACTTAATAAAGAAACACACAACACACCAACCCAACTAACAACAATACATTAGCTATATAAAAGATACTAATAAAAAAATTAGCTAGTTAGTCCACCAATAGTCCAAAGCTCCTAAAATGTTACATATGGTTTTAAAGAAAGACTCCCTCAACCTTTAGAAAGTTTGGATAGATCCCTACAACATAGGTTTTACATGAATCACACAACCAAAAATATAATCTACCAAAAGAAAACTAAGGATGTAATCAGTCCTGTTACAACAACATATGAAAAACCTCAAGAAACACTTTGCCACTTTAATAAGAGGGGAATCTACCTCAATATGATGAAAATGATACTACATAAATAGAGCTGACTTCCCACACCCCTAGTTGAGTTTAGGAGCATGATTTCTACCTCTTGTACCACACCAACATTAATAACACTAGGTGATAGGGGGTGAAGGATGGAGTTGAGTTCAGGAGCATGCAAGAGATGGGCCCCAAATTCTAGGCATGTTACCTCACATTATATAGGGAATCTACCCTACCACCCTTGAATAAAGAAATATAGGTGAATAGTAGGGAAAAGCCATAGAATTTAGAGGCCCATAGAATAGTAGGGGCTCCTATAACTACCCATAGAATAGTAGGCACCTGTAGGTTTACTAGATTGTGCACTTTTTGTTTTTCAAGATCAAGACCCAATTTCTATTGATGATCCATATCCAAATTTTGTTGACCCAATAGTCAATCCAAGTAAGTTTCTTTGATAGGATCCCACACGAGAAGTTAGGAAAAATCCTCATCTTGTTTGCCGATTTTCTAGCTTGAACCTACCATATTCTTCACATTCTTCACCTAAATAAGAGACAAATAAAAAAGTGGTAGAAAGATTAAGACAACCTTGGTAGTAAGATAAATTTAGGTAAATTAAAGGGATACGAAAAAAACCATTATAGAAAAAAAAATCATCATGCACCATGGAAGAATTCTTTAACAATAAACTAGACACTAAACCTTGAATTGGATAGGTTAAGATAGTCAATTTTAGAACAAAGACATTCTAAGAAAAATCAAGTAGAAAAAATAGAAAGGAAGTTTTGATATCCATAGAAAAATAGGTCCAGGGAGAATCCTCTAGGTCCACACTTGTCAAAAGAAAAAAGAAACAACTTTAAAGCATATTGGCACAAAATAGATTATAAAAAAGATAGCTAACTAGCTCTACCATAGTGTCTTCTATGGTTGCATTCTTTTCCATATTCTATTTTATTCAAGATGGACTTTTTTTTATTATTGGCTATTTTTATGATATGATCAAACATAAAATTATATAAAATATCTGGTTATATTACATTAATTTGGCTTTGTCAGTATCACAATTGATTTAGATGTAATTTTTTTTGTCCCAACTAGTACTAAGAGGGGAGTGAATCAGTACTAATTCCAAACCTACTTAATCTCTTAAAAGTATTTCAAATAAATTAAACAACAAATACTTAACTAATAGCACAATGATAAATTTCCTATTGCAAGATCCTTTGTGGGGTGTTCAATCTGCGTCAAGAGCATTACCATTTGTGGCTTGTCCATATGTGAAATTTTGATGAGTTGTGGAAGTTGACTTATGAGATTTGTATTTGTATTGTAATCAATATTTGTGGACAATACTTTTATTATTCTATTGAATTTATTAGCTTTAAGCTTGCTGCTATTTCTTGTTGGAATTATTTAACTCTTTGATTTGGTTGACCATTTTTAAGTGTTGGTTGAGTTCTTCATTTCTCATTTCTTTCAGTCTTCTAGCACCCTTGTCTAATTCAACCTGAATTTTTAGAGGGTCTACTTCTACTTGAGAATTTTTTAAAATAGTGCTCCTTCATCTTCTAATCTTGAATATGACATGGATGAGTGCGGTAGTATTCTCCTTCTTTTCTTTTTCTTCTTTCCTTGTTCAGTATCATCCCTTCCCATTTGGAGTTTCCTTTTAGTGGATCTAAAATTTATTGAGCTTCAAGATTTTAAAGTAGTGTTATGGGTCATCCTTGACATTTTAGGAGTAGCCTACTTGATTGGTTGGTTAGCTTCCCATTGTATAACTCCTTGTGTAGGTTCCTTTTGAGCTAATTCTTTTGTACCCCTTTTCAGGCTCTTCTTATATTTGATATTATTATCTCCTTCAGATATCAACACATCTATTGTATATTTTTCCAGTTCTATTGTAGATTTTCTTGATGGGGATATTTATTATTATTGATTTTATATTGGTGTACTTGGTTGAGTAACACTTTTATCCTTTACTACCTCTTGTTATGTTGTGCATGATTATTCTATATCAACTACCTCTGGTAGCTTAGTTTTCTTGAAGACCTCAGTTTGTTTTGATGTTGTTGGGATAGTTTGTAAATTAATCAATTTTGGTGGTTTTTCTCTTTCCAAATAAATTGCACTATGAGGAGTTTCATATTATTCTCTCCTTAGTGATGTAAGAGGATTGAAGTAAACATCTATCTGTTGGAATTATGATATATTTTTCATTAGTTACAAAACTTATTTGATTCTGAATGCTTACCAAGCTCATATTGAGAATTCCTTTGGAAACTGAGCATATGGGCAGTTCAGTAGTGTTTGCTAAGTTCATAGTGGTTACCAAGCAAAAAAGTGTTCTCCAAGCAGTTAGTGGTCACCGAGCTTTGCAGTGTTTACCGAGTGATCAAGGTAAATGAAGAACTTAGTGTTTATCAAGTGGTCAAGGTACACAAAGAACTTAGTGTTTACTGAGTGATCAAGGTAAATGAAGAACTTAGTGTTTACCGAGTAAAAAAGGTAAATGAAAGAATCAGCTTTTACCAAGTGAAGAAGGTTATCAATTGATTCAATTTTTACTGAGTGACACAATATTCACCGAGTCACCAATGGTTATAGAGTTTCAAGCTACTTACAATGGTCAGTATGAACTATGCCTCTATTCTTACCGAGTGCATGACGATGCGGTGTATTGTAGTGGATGCTGAGTATCACAAGGTCATTGAGCCGATTTGAGGAACCTGAGTTTTCTACCATCTGGCCGACCTTGTTAAGTAAATATTGGAATGATATATATGTGATGTATTATATCATTTGTACAGTAATAGGAAATTGGATAGGATTTTTTTTTTGCAATATTTTTGAGAAGAGAGAAAGCGAATCAGCAGCAGAACAGAGGAATACATCAAGGTCAACATTGGTGCAAAAAAGTTATATCTATCACATCAGGTGATTAGAGCATAATGGATCTTATCAAAAATTAGTTGTAACTAGATCCACTGCTTCATTCTAACAGGTGAATCAGTTTGTAAATCCTTTAATAGGGTAGACTTAGCAGTCTTTTGTAAATCTCCTAACAGAGTGCATACTTCATTGTATGTTTGTAAATCCTCTAACAAGGTGGATCTAGCAATCCTACTTGCTCCTAACAAGGCTGATCATGAGAAGTGATCATTGTAAGCCTTAACAGGCCAACTTTATACTGCAATATTGAAGTTTTGTGGGCACCATCCCCCCCCAGTTTTACTTTCTAATTGGAAGGTTTCTGGGTCACCAAATCAGTGTGTTCATGTGTTATAAATGTTTATCTTTTCATGCATATAGTAGATTAGATGGATGAATGGTGAATATGTTATTATGCAAAATTAATATAAAGTTTTAGGGTTACTGATTCACCCCTCCCCTCTCAATAACCTTGTTAGTCTGGATTATTTCCAACAATTGGTATCAGAGCATTGTGGTTCTCAGGATAAAGTTTGACAACTTGAGAAAAGATCAAGGACAATGGAGATATTTAGACTTGACAAATCTATTGAAAATGAAAAGCTAGATCTGGAAATGGCCATGGCTCAACTCAAAGAAGCAAAGGAGCATCTTTCTCAATCTCTGAAAAGAAGGAAGGAACTTGCAAGACAAATGAATGATCATCAGTATATTGAAGAAAAGATTGAAGACCTTTTACCATCAAGCAGTTCAAATGAAGCCAATGAAGCAATCAAGGAACTCCTAGCAAAGAATGGTTCTCTACTAGAAGAAGTAAGAAAGCTCAAAAGAGAACAAAAAATCCAATCCATTAGGCTATGTGAAGTTTTCGAATAGAGAAACAAGGCAAATGAAGACTTAGAGGTAAGAAATAATCAATCCCTTCAGCATGAAGATCTTATAGGTCAACTATCTAATGCAAATGAAGAAATTATGAATCTAAGATCTGAGAATGAAAGTTTGAGAAATGATTTAATCACTGAAAGAAAAATCAATGCAAGCTTACAAAGTGATCTGAGATCTGAAAGACAAATCAATGAATGTTTGGAAAATGACTTAAATGTTGAAAAGCAAGTCAGTGAAAGGATGATAAAATCTCAAGAAAATATGGATCAATTGAATCAGCAAAATGAGCAGAATCTTCATAAACAAAAAGGTAAAGCTGGTCTTGGATACAAGGAAGAACGTGAAACCTCCAAACAAGGTGCTCAAAGGAATCAGAGACCCACTTGCAATCACTGTGGCAAGATAGGACATACATCAAACAAATGTTGGAGCAATGGTAAAGGAAAATTCAATGGTAAATGCTACAACTACAATCAGCATGGTCACAAAGCAAATGAATGCAAAGAAAAACCAAAATTTGAAGGCAAATGTCACAAATGCAAGAAACAAGGTCACAAGGCATCTGAGTGTAGATATAAATCATTCAATCCAGCAAAACAAATTGTCAATGCATTATTTGGTTGGGACTACAATACTTGGTACAGATGTCATTATTGTGGAGAATATGGACATATTGGAATTAACTGTGCAAGGCATCACCTAAGGAAGAAAGATACTACTATAAGATGTTACACATGTATTGAACTTGGTCATATATCAAAGAATTGCATGAACATAAGAAGAATTGAAGATGAAAAGAAAGCCAGAGCTGACAACATTCGAAAATAGATGAGACAACAATGGATTCCTAAATCTATCGAGCTAGAAAATTCAAATAATGGCAATGTCACTCAAGAAGTGGGTGACTTCACCATTTCTAATTAGACTCATCAAGGAAGATCAAGGACTGCATCTTCAAGCAATATCCTAAGTAGTTCTAGAATGAAGGAGTACAAATGGTAAGTCAGTATATAAGATACAAGACATAGTTCACTATGGTGCATCTACCAAGCAAGCTTGGTTTTAGACTTAACCGAGCTAGGTCAGGAATATGAAAAGTTTTGTTTGTTCACCGAGTTGCAAGGTTTACCGAGTAAGTTGGTGACTATTTGACAAACCCTAGGTCATCTCATCTACCTTCGTACCTGAGCATTAATGGAAGATTTTTCATCAAAAAGGGCAAAATTTGATCTCATTTTTCATCGCGAATTTAGAATATATAGAGCGAAGAGATCTCCAAGAGCACGAAAGTGAGTTCAAGTGATTTGAAGTAATTTTCCAGTGAGGAATTTATTTTACAAAATTGTTTACTTACCAAGCAGCAATGGCATCCGCAAGGCAAAGAGAGGCTTTGAAATGCTTGTAAAGGGAGTAGAATGGAAAGTACCTTCAAGCTCGTTCCTGCCATAGCTGAATCACTAGACTCGCACAGAGGCCAATCGCAAATTCCACCAAAGGTATTACTTATAAAAAAAATTCATACTCATTTCAAATGCACTATTCAAGAAATAGGGACACTAGATATGGATAATGCCCTAGCCAAGTTATGTGTGGATGGAACCCTCAAACCCAAGCACAAGCATCTGGAAACCAAAGGTTTGACCCATATCCTGTACTTGCCAAGAAATTTTCAAATGAAATGGATAAGATACATTTTAATCCATGTGTATAATGGTCAATTGTGGTTAGAGAAACCTATCCTAATAACAAAGAAGATGATTCATAAGATCACGGGTTTACCTATGTTGAGCAAATCCAAAACCACTAAAACCCTAAGTCATGATGAACTTCAGAAGTTAACCCTAGCTGAATGGGATGGCAGAGGATTGAAACTTAACAATGTATCTGATGTAGAGAAAAGATTTGGAATTCATTTAATTGCATATAAGATGTATAGTTCTAGCAGATTGAATAGTGTGCCCTGTGAGGCTGTGGACTTAGCCTATAAGATTGTGAAGAAGAATATGGAGTTTGACCTAGCAGATGTGCTGTTGAAACAACTAAATAAGAACATGGACAGGATAAGGACCTCAAAAACCAACTCTTGTAAATTTGGTTGTTTGTTAGTTTGTTTATTTTTCTATGTACAAAAGTTTTTCCCTTCTAAAGGTATAGTTGTATGAAGAAAAGATATTCCAGTTTTGTATCGGATAAATGAGTTTATTGCAGAAATTGGTATAAATTTTGATAAGCTAATGGATAACTATTTTGAAGATTTCAAAGAGAGGATGAATAATAGATTCAGAATTCCTCCCAAGCTTGTTGAAGATTATAAGGATGATGTATGCTTCATGGTTGACTGTGACAAAGTATACATTCAAGCAGTCAGACCTCGAGTTGCATGGGTGAAACCTCTTCCCTATGAGATAAATATTGATGAAGCCAGAGATGTTATAGAAGCATTGGTAAATGAGCCAGTAGACCCAAGGCAACAAATTTTTGGAACCTATGATGAAGCTAAGGCTAGAATTGAGCTTGAAATCAAGCTACCACAAGCCATAAGAAAAGGCAAGAGGAAAATAGCCAAATTGAAAACTCCAATTGGTCCTCTTATGTTCACCAAGAGAAAAGGTGAAGATGAAGTAGGTGAAGAAGGAGGAGGAGAAGAAGAAGGAGGAGAAGAAAAAGGAGAAGAAGAATCTGCAAAAGAATAGCCAAAGAAGAAAGGTAATGTAATCATTACCAAACCTAAGAAAAAGTATACTGCAGTATTCACTAGAAGAACCAAAAAAGGTAAGCAGGAACCTATACTAGTCAAGCCTACACCCACATTCAAGCAAAGGCTCAAACAATTGGAAGAAGGAGCTGGCATCACAAATTTCAAGGCATTGAAATTTGAAACTAGAACAGATGCTGAGAAAATGCAGATTGAGGAACTAGTACTCAATAAGATGAATGGAAATACTCCCCAAACCAGATTGCCCCTCAAATCTCAAAAGAACTACTAGAGAGATTGCAATCGAGATGGGAGTTAGCCACCCAAACGGTAAAAGATATTTATGAGAAATCCCTAAAAAATCTTTGACCAAGTCTCACTAGAGCAGAAGTAAAAATTAAAATGAAAAGCCATGAAGGTAAAATGATGATTAGATTCCACACCTGTTTGATTTTGATTAAAGACATTGAACATGTTGTAAATGATGCTACAAACATGTGGAAAAAAATCTATCATCTACATAAGCCCAATGAAGACTTAGTTGAAATCAAAGATGATGATAAGCAATGATGATGAGTTTGAGAGCACTCCATCCATCATAGTCTCACCAGGAGAGCTACATGCACTGATGGAAGATAAAGAGGAAGAAGACAAGGAGGATGAAGCTGAAGAGGATGATAAGGAGGAAGATGATCCAGTGAAAATTGCAGCAGCAGTGATTGCATCCCTTTCTCACTCTCCACCTAAAATTGTGACATCATCAAGGTTGGAGTCAGCTTTAGCAGATTTGATAACATCTACATCAGATTTATCATCTGCACCTACCACATCTCAGCTCCAGGTATCACCAATGGAAGTTTCTACCACTTCATCTATCGAGCTGCATCCCTCTTCTTCAGATACTGAGCTAGCCTCCTCAGCTCCATCATCATCAGTCAGTATAGCAGTAAGTTCCACAATTTTGTCAATTCCAATTTGTTCTACAACTTTTTCAGCATTATCTACATCTACTTCAGACCCAGTTAGTTCAGATAGTGCTTTACCAAGTGTATCAACATT
Organism: Cupressus sempervirens; assembly: GCA_028749045.1. Taxonomy (NCBI): domain Eukaryota; kingdom Viridiplantae; phylum Streptophyta; class Pinopsida; order Cupressales; family Cupressaceae; genus Cupressus; species Cupressus sempervirens. Next base: position 453,142,784 of record CM053791.1, read on the forward strand.
TTTGGCAAGTACTCCAATTTTTGATCCAGTATATACTTCTATTGGCACTCAACCCTCAAGCATCCCAGTTTTCACTACTAGTCCTTCCATCTCTACTATTGTGTCTATTCCTAAGGTCAAACCAGTCATCATAGAAGTCAAAAAAAAGCAACCATTAAGGCTTATGATCACTGGAAAGGAAATTCCTGAAGATATTGACTTAGACATAGAGATAGTAATCCCAAAGATTGACTATGAAAATGCTACCATTGAAGAAATGAGGTATGCTAGTCAACTAATTGAGATGAAGGCTACACAGAAGCAGCTAAGGTCTGAAAGGGATAAGGAATATAGAATAATTGAGAATGCTCAAAATATAATTACTAAGGCTATAGGTGTTGATGTTGATACTTCTCAACACATTTATATACAATTAGAAGAGGCAGTCAATAAATTCAATGAGGATACCTACAGTCAAGAAAAGTTGATGGAGAAGGTAGAAAAGAAGTTTGATAATAAGGTGTTTGAGCATATTGCTCAGCATATAGCAATAAAATAGGTTGAATTAACCATAGTTTTGGCCAACATTGAAAATTATTTTAATAATGTAACATCTCTTTTTGCTAAGATTTGTGATGTTACCGAGTATACAAAGGAGATAAGAGAGAAATTGAATAAGATAGATGAGGATCCGAAGGCAAGCACACAAAACCTAAAGCTTGACCCCAGTTCAAGCTCATCTCATCACCTCAGGATCAAATTTTTGTCAGAAAAGTAGGCAGAAGTGTTGAGAGAAGAGGCAAGGATCTGATCTACATTGTTAGATATTCAGAATATGATCCTTCCTATCATGGACACAATACAGAAGCACATTGCACATTCAAAAACATTAATCCATGACAACAATTTTTCTGTTGCAGAACATGTGATTGAACTCTCTACAGAAGTTCAAGTAGCTCTATCCACATGCAAAATCTTGCAAAAAAATTGGGATAAAACTCTGCAACTCATTCTCTAGGTACATTCTGAGTTTATCTCACATTTTGGTGTCTCTATGTAAATACATTATTTTATTCTTTGGCATTATTGTTTAAAAGGAGGAGAAAGAGATACTCAGGAAGAAATATTGGTGAGATAAATGTACAAAAGGGACAAAGAGATACTGTAAATAAAAGTCATATAAATCATGTAAATACCTTGTGTATATTGTATGGGGGAGTTATATGTAAAGAAGCCATGTATATTCAACAGAATCAGTCATCAGTATGATAGATGTTGTATATAATTTTGGCTCATAAGTGTTTTTGGTCACTAATGCCAAAGGGGGAGATTGTTGGAATTATGATATATTTGTCATTAGTTACAACACTTATTTGATTCTGAATGCTTACCGAGCTCATATCGAGCATTCCTTTGGAAACTGGGCATATGGGTGGTTCAATAGTGTTTGCCAAGTTCATAGTGGTTACCGAGCATAAAAGTGTTCTCCAAGCAGTTAGTGGTCACCGAGCTTCGTAGTGTTTACCGAGTGATGAAGGTAAACAAAGAACTTAGTGTTTAACGAGTGATCAAGGTAAATGAAGAACTTAGTGTTTACCGAGTGATCAAGGTAAACAAAGAACTTAGTGTTTACCGAGTAAACAAGATAAATGAAGGAATCAGTGCTTACCAAGTGAAGAAGGTTATCAATGGATTCAATTTTTACTAAGTGACAAAATATTCACTGAATCACCAATGGTTATCAAGTTTCAAGCTACTTACAATGGTTAGTATGAACCATGCCTCTATTCTTACTGAGTGCATGACAATGTGGTGTATTATAGTGGATGCCGAGTATCAGAAGGTCATCGAGCCAGTTTGAGGAACCCAAGCTTTCTACCATCTAGCCAACTCAGTAATGTTTTGTTCACTTGTGTTTGGCCAACCTTGTTAAGTAAATATTGGAATGATATATATGTGATGTATTATATCATTTGTACAATAATAAGAAATTGGATAGGATTTTTTTTTTTTGCAATATTTTTGAGAAGAGAGAAAGCGATTCAGTAGCAGAATAGAGGAATACAGCAAGGTCAACATTGGTACAAAAAAGTTATATCTATCACATCAAGTGATTAGAGCATAAAGGATCTTATTAGCAATTAGTTGTAACCAGATCCATTGCTTCATTCTAATAAGTGAATCAGTTTGTAAATCCTTTAATAGGGTAGACTTAGCAGTCTTTTGTAAATCTCCTAATAGAGTGCATACTTCATTGTATGTTTGTAAATCCTCTAACAAGGTGGATCTAGCAATCCTACTTGCTCCTAATAGGGCTGATCATCAGAAGTGATCATTGTAAGCCTTAACAGGCCAACTTTATACTATAGTATTGAAGTTTTGTAGGCACCATCCCCACCCCAGCTTTACTTTCTAATTGGAAGGTTTTTGGGTCACCAAATCAGTGTGTTCATGTGTTATAAATGTTTATCTTTTCATGCATACAGTAGATTAGATGGATGAATGGTGAATATGTTATTATGAAAAATTAATATAAAGTTTTAGGGTTACTGATTCACCCCTCCCCTCTTAGTAACCTTGTTAGTCTGGATTATTTCCAACAGTATCTTAGGGAGTTCTTCACTGTAACCCTCTTCTTCAACTACTTTGCTAGAGCCAACAAACTTGATTTTCTTCTTCTTTTCCTATATTTGAATTCCCTTTCCTCTTGGATGTGTCAAGGCTATAGATTTCACTTTCTCACCTTGATTCTATGCACAAATTATTTCCATTTGCTTATCTCTATGTAAGGAAACTTGCAAACAAAAAAGTACTATTGTTTCCACATAACCTGTTATAGACCTAAAATAAATATACAATTACAATTTACATTTAAGATAATAGACAACATATCAAAAAAATGTGACACAAGATATATCCTGGGAAATCCTCATTGAGGAAAAAAAATCCTAGCCTCCAAAAGCCTCCATCACCATCTATTATTCAGAAAAACACCATTGCATTACAACCATGGAGGCCTTCAAAGCCATAGCCATAACCAAGCAATCCATGTGAACAAGCATGAATCTAAACATCCCATGCCATGCTTCCAACCTTCACAAATGCTCCCTTAGATAAGCTATTGTGCCTTGGCTTGCTTGACTACCTTTTTTCCTTTTTTTCCTTTGGTCTTGTCTTTACAACTACCCTTATGGTTTCTTATATAGTAGCAAGCTCCCACAAAACTACCAAATGGTATTACGTAACCATATGCTACCTAACCCATTAACCCCACATTTAATATTAGATATTTAATTATTTTCTCCAATATTAAATAATTACATCAATTATTATCACAGTGTTACAATACAACTCATCATGAACTATATCATTTAGGAATCTCTACATGTTGCACACCCATCTAGGTGATCCTAGGTGTAACATTACATATTAAAGTAAAATAATATAATATAAATAATATTATGCAATATGTGCAACACCCATAATATCAGCAACTACTACTTTTTGTATACATTGCATAAGGTCAATCTATAGCCACATAAATGAAAAAGGGAACAATCTCTCTTAGCACATGCATCACCATATTTCAAAGTACATCATGTGATCCATCCTAGTGTTTGCAACAAAATCAAAGTTTCCAGCTTCTCAAATATGAATGATCCCACCTCCTATTATGCCACTATCATAGGACATACATAGAAGCCATCCAAAGAAAGCCACCCAACCTGTAACATAAGAATCATAAAATCCTACACCAACTGAAATGCCAACCACAAACACTTGATCCAAAGGTAATCACAAGTATCTGTAGCTCTAAAAAAATCTATAGCTGATATAACACCCACAACAAGTGCCAAACCATCTAGTATACCAAGTGAATCTCACATCATCAACATATCCAATCTATAACCTATGATCACAAGCCTGAAGACCAATACCTACCACATATATACCAAGAAGCTTCCACTACAAAAGATAATGTAAAATCTATAACCAATAAACTCACAACATCTCATAGAAGTGAATCTATGTAGTATCAAGAACATGCACAACACATAAACCTACAAGAACAACTCTAATAATAAGTCTCCAACAATTTTCCAAGTTTTACACAACCAACAAAGGAAAGAGATAAACAAATAACCATACCATCTCTCACATGACATACATGAACAAAAACCAATAATTATAATATCCAATCAATCTTAGATCAAGTGGAAGTGAAAATGAACATCTAGGAAGAAAACCAAGACCAAAGATAAACCATGCAAATCATAACATGTATCATGTCCTTCTACACATACTTCTAGATGTAAATTGTGCAAGTATGATCTCCTCCATTAAAACCCCAACTAATAAGCCACAAAAAAATCCAAACCATAGAAAATAAATAGGATGTAAGCCTCTCACAAGAATATCAAACTCATAAACCATTCCCAACTCAAGGAATACACATTCTTAAATTGAAGGAATGTGCTCAATATAAAACCATCTCCCAAACTCAACTAACATAACAACATATGCACAAGGAGATAACCAATGCTAAAACATATGTCAAATTGACCCTCTAGAACTAACTCATGTACCATAGCTCAAGATCCATATCAGTGAAAGAAAAGCATAAACATAATACACTTGAGAGAAATAATGGGTTATACCTCTCATGTAGAAAAATGCTGAGTAGACCGAGAGTAGGAATGGGAATGCTCATCAAGATACCAATGTCTCCAACAAACTCTAATCTAAAAAAAATCTCTTCTCAAGTCCATATTAGGTGAATGCCCCTCAAACTTCTTGTCAAAACCAAATAATTGTCTCAAAAAATACATCTCTAATCCAAGAGAAATCAGCATCACCACCATCTCTAAGTATCCATGAGCACCTGTAAAAAATTAATCCATGCCAACTCCAAATGCAACATAGAAATATCATGAAGTATTCGACAAATGATTAATGTACTCAATACCAAGATACTAAACCAAGATCAATGTCAAATTTCCAACCATGGCCTCAAGAACATAAACATAACAACATTATCTAAACCATCTTAACCAAATAGATAACATGTTACATATGAACACAATATAACATGTCAAAGCTCTAAATGTGTATCAAGAGTATACCATGACATGATAACAAAACCATTCTAACACCAAGGATAACATTTCAAATGAAGCATAAACCAAACCTCTACCAAGAACCCCACAAGTCCTCAAGATGAAACCATCTCCATACACCATAAAGATAACCACCAAGTACACTTTGAAAATGTCAAAGACACTTCTGCAACAATAGGACCTAAGACATCCTCCAACATCTGAAAGCACTCAATAAATATATCAATGACAATAACTCCCACTCAATAGTGGTATCAAGTCACTCATAAATTTATAAAATCCATCTCCTACACGAAGATCATCTAGGTCTCCACACACACAGTCAAAGTGTCAGTATGAAGTGAAACCAAGATCTCCAAACCAAGAAGATACAAACTAAATTAGGAACCTATCCTCCGCTCTCATAAGCTCTGAGTAAAATATGGATCCAATCTATCCATGACATCATGATGGAAAAACTATCCTCTAACCATGAGAATCAAGTGAGGCATCAAACCATCAAAGAAATCAAAGTTCACATCATGAGCTCCTAAAAAAAATTTAAAATGCATGGTCCTCAACAAAGAATATATAGACCACCATAACCAAATCAGGAATCCAAACCAATGAGAACTAATTAATTAAATATTTATCCAATCATGCCATGAAAAAATCCATGGCACCATGATCACATCCATGAACCAAGAAAATAACTCTCAAAGTGTCTAACCTATTAACATAAAATAGTCAAACACAATCCTCCACCATGACTATACTTGGTAACAACATCTCATCCCCTCTACACGAAGATAAATAAAAAACAATATGACTAATGGAATAGACAACACAAATCCAAGCCATCAATATGAATATTTATCAATAATGAAAGTGTTGGTGTAAATAAGTATTTACTATTTACACTTTACTTAAGTTTTCTTATGATAATACATATAAATATTAGTTGTCATGTAGACACCTAGGAGTTTGCATAATCATATGAGTTGTCATGTTGACAACATAGCAGTTTGCACTATAATTGAGCACATGTTGTCTACTATATCTCTTTATGAGATAAACCTTGCAACCTTATCCTCACATTATTGCATGTGCATTTATGCACAATGGAGGATAATCCACTCTTGGTAGACATGTGCTAAGTTGTTTCTTATCTTTCTGCATGACTCCTAGTCATTTTGATTTCCTTTATATACAAGGCACTTCTATGATGTATTCATCCAATTATCTAATTAATCCATTCTCCTTTGATCATAGCTTGTCTATCTTGTGCTATCTCTTGAGGTTCTAGATCTTGGCATTTCATTCTTGCCTTAGGCAAATTCTTACATGGTATCAGAGCCATAAGAGTTTCATTACATAGTCATTGAAGAGTTTTTTTGCAAGTCAATATTGGAGCTTTCTAGTGCAAACCAAATGTTTGCATCACATTCAAAAGGTGAAAAACCCCTGAATCAACTCTTGTTTCATAAAAACTAGACATCTGAGGTGAAATCTAGAGCCATTTTTTTGGAGGTGTGATAGTGGCGATTGAGGAAAAATAATTATAGAGGTGATTTTCAAACAATGATATCTCCCTCATATGGACTCCTTTTTCTGAGCAATTTTTTTTTTGTTTTGGGGTAGAATTTCGTGATCTACACATTGTTGTAGGTTGTTTGCAATCATTGTTCCTAATTTTTTTTGAAAATAACAAAACCCAATTTTCACAACTTTAAAGGCTTCATTCAGGCTCATCTGGACACATATTTAGGTGCTATTTTTTTTGAAAGTGTATGATTTTTTGTCTACTTTCTAGATTCAATATCAGTTTGGAGTAATTCTAAGTAGACATTCTAGTAGCATTTGGTCATTTTTGGCCTATTTTGGCACCCTTAATTGATTAGATCCTTGAGAGATCTTGTGTCTTATCTTGTTGAGTCTGATATAGATTCATATTTCTTATTGTAACCATCAAAATTAGAAGTCCACTTTGGTTCATTTTGACAAGTGGCAGTTGTATACACACTAAGCATAAAGTGCCAAAATCATCCATTTTGGGAGGGTTCTTTGATTAAGTGATTTGAGGGGTGTGTCTTGAGTGTTTGCACTTCTCTTTCTCTTGTGTTATTTTATTTTGCATCATGAGTTCTCCTAGGTTTCCACTTTTAACTCCACATAATTATGCTACATGGAAAATTAGAGCATGGAGTAAAATGATAGAAAAAGGTTTAATTGATTATGATGATGGAATCATGGTTGCATAATCTAATCTTGATAAACTAAATGAATAGAATCATAATAATAATGTTGGTATTGGTACTTTGAGGAAGTATGTACATGAAGATCTTATCTTCCATATTAATAATTGTAAATTAGTATAGGAAGCATGGGATAAGTTTTCTAGCTTGTATGCAAAAGTAGACAAAGCTAGGGGTTTTGAACTAGATGAAAAGCTCATGTCATTAGACCTAAATAGAGTTTGACAGAATTCAAGAATATATCACCAAGGCATATGAGCTAACATCAATGGTTAAAGATAGTGGAATTACTATAGAAAATGAAAAATTGATCCATAATTTGATGAGAATACTTCCTCCAGAGTATGCATCATTTGTTTCAAGCTTCAAAACTCATAAGTTGACCTTAGGTTCTTTCTACACCATGCCTTCATTCGATTCCTTCACAGAGATGTTGATGGTCAAACAATCAAATTTGATGAGCGTGGGGCTTCTCAAGTCTTCAAAGTCCAAAGCATTGGTGACTAGTAAAGGGAATCAAGAAAAAGGGTCTAACAAGAAGCAAACATCATGGCAATAAAATTCACAAGAAGAGAAAGAACACTCAACCTCTTCACCACAAGAAAAATCCAATGGTAAATCACCCAAGAAGGAGTTTCTTACTTGTGCATATTGCAAGAAGAATGGACATGAATAACATCATTGTTATAAGGAGATAGATGAACTCAATAATCTTCTTAAGAAGAATCAAATTGGTCTACCATCAAGAATGACCACTTCATTCTCTTCTTCAAATTCAAATTTTTGTTAAGGAAAGGATCACATGGGAAAAGGTTAAGCCTTAGTAGCTTCTCCAAGTCAAGATTTAGGGAGATGACTTCTAGATTCATAGGCTTCTCATCATATGGCATCTTCATAGTCTATGTTTTCATCATTTGATCTTGTCATAGTCCACCTATTTTGATGGGAAATCATACTCACATGAATGTGATTAGGAAAGGAACTATTGATAAGGGGGAGGTATACTTCAAAGATGTGTTGTGTATGCTTCACCTAAGTCATAATCTTATTTGCATCTATCAGCTCACTCATGGAGATATGACTATGGAATTCACACCTGTTTCAATTTTAAATAGAGACTTGGAGACTAGATAAATCTTTACTACATGGGTGGTTAATCATGTATCTTAGCTATACTACTAATTAGAATTTGGTCATGATTATGAGAATGATTTTTCAATAGATTTTGATCATATTTCTAGTGATGGTTTAGATTTTGAGAACTTTGGCTACTTGAACTTAGGCATTCTCATATGTGAGCAATTTCTTGAGCCATCCATTACTTCTTCTCCTACTAATATTTCATCTACTATTGTTCCTGATGATAGTTGTATTCACATAGCCATGGATTCAAGTGATTCATAGCAGTAGGACACTCATTGTCTTCAAGACTCAGTTCCATGGGATGACTACTTGGCAGACAATTCTCATTTGTTTGTGTAGTCCTACATTGTAGACTTGGGAGACAATATTAAGGACATTCATCTTCCCTTTGGTGAAGATGATCCTTCTTTAGTTGTTTTGAGGGAACACTCTAACCCTCATCTTCATTCTCTATGTTGGAGTTCTTTCTTGTAAAGAACATATTAGGTGGATTTAAACTTGATACTAGGAAACAAAGACAAGGACAAGCCTAAGGATGAGCTAAATCCTATAACCAGTAAGGCTAAATCTTAGATCTAGGCCAACATTAATAGAGTCATCAGGACTCACTTCACTTTAGGCTCTACTAAGCCAAGGCAGGAAAACCTAAGGGATTTATCTTATTAACTTGATACTTCTATTGAAGACTATCCCATATAGTAGAAATGGTCAATATCTTCTATGATTTTTTGACCTACCTTCCAACTGCAATAGCCAATTACAATTTAAAGAAAGAACAACAAATAAGCCATGACTAACACTTCTATCTCTTCAATGCATGAAAGTAAATTGATTTGTTGTTGTGATTGTTATATAAAAATGTGAATAAGCAATGTACTCTTGAACTTTAGAATGGACCAGTGCTTTATCTAGTGGGCTATAGAGTCAGAGATTAGTAGTTTTGGAAATCAACTTGTGATTGAAAATGTCAACATTAAACTTTTAGTTTCATTCTAATTCTCATCCTTTCCATAAACCCTAAACCTTATCAATTATAGAAAGAAATTACCCAATTCTTTAAATTAGCAACAATCAATACGAGACATACAACCTTTTCGATTGCATTAAACTAAAGAGAAACTTGTCTATTCAGTCCCAAAGCTATAGGTATATGAAAAAGAGACAAAACTTCAAAGATAATGATATTTAGGAATAAATCCTTCAATTTAAATCTTAACACAAAAAATAAAACTCATAGTATAACACAAAGATAAAAGCATTGGTCCCAAATACTCCTTTTGTATTCAAGTATGCATACATGTGAACTTATTCAAATTATTACAGAATAAAATGGATGCACTGCAAAATAATACATGACACATATAAAAATTCTATAGACAACCGACCTCTACTTCTCATCTTGGGAATCCATATATAGGATTGCAACAAGCTATAGATGAGAGGAGGACACGTGTCAAAATTGTAATAGAAAACAAAAACTTAGGAAGATGGGAACCATGGGAACCACAATTTTTACAAAACAATCTCCCAGAAGATCAATAAAAAAGATAGGTAGATGAAATGGAAGAAAAACATTTATATCTATCCTTTAGTCTTTCTTTCTCCTCATACTTCATTTTCCTTTCTTGCAAAATATCTTAGCTACCTCCTACTGGCAGAGCCTTTGTTTCACCTACTACTTCCTAAAAATAAATCTCCCTCTTAGTGGGCTGGTCAATATTCTTTACTTCTTGAAAATTTTGAGTAGCATTGGTCCACCTAGCAATCATGTTTGCTTTTGATTCAACAATAAATTGATTTAAATTTATTTCTGCCTTGAAAAGAGAATCAACTAAAGCATGGAATGGGGAATTAGACACATCTTCAAAAATTGCTACTATAGTCTCTTTGGTCAAAATGTTATCAAAAGAAGTTGACCACTCCTACCAATATCTTACTACATTGGTAGCATCTAGTATTGGTGGTATACATGACTCCACTCCCTCAGATAAAACTTTTAGTTTTCCTTGTATAATCTACAGCTTACCAGTAAAGAAGCCACTTAATTATCTTACCATTTCTAGGCTCTCATTTACAGTGAAAATCTTGTTTGGTAAGTTTGTCTTTTTAGCCATCAATACAATCAATCTATCAAAAAATTGAATATAAGGCCCCCATAGGCCAAAAGTAGGTGTTAGCCATGAAAGTTCTTCATTGCAAAACTGCTCAGCATTTTGTAAAGCTATATATAAATTGTGAGCTTGTTGTGATATGTTCTTCAAAACATCAACTCTATGGTTCATCATATTCCTAAGGATCTATGTCCTCACATCTCCTCCTTGCTGAACTCATCCTCCTCAATATCTTCTGTTTGAATCAAGGCCTTAGCAATGTCCTTGATTGGCATTGATGTTCCTTGTCCCTCTTCTCTCTGAGCTAGTGCTATCCTCTATTTTACTTGTGCTAGTTGCTCTTTGAGAGATGTGATTTCATCCTCAAGTTCCTCAATTTTATCTTCAAGCTCAACAATTTTTTCTTTATATACATGGCTTCTCCTAAACTCATTCTCATAGAGCTTCCTGACATCAATGTAATCAAGTATGGACTAGGCTAGTCTTGTTTCTATTTCCTCCACCTTGTCTTAATTCATAAATAAGAAATGTTTCAGTGCCTTGGATATTTTTGTGCTAGAGTTGCCCTATAAAGTCCATATAATCATATTACCCTATTTTGTGCTATGTACATCCATCAATTTTGACTTGTTGGAAGCAGGGGCCATACTCCAGACTACTAGGGATTTGGTATCAATATTGAAACCAATCCCTCTCTTTAATCCATCTACACCAAGTGCCTCATAAGAAATGACATTATGTTGTCTCCTGATCTAATCAAGCATAAATTCTTGCTCCAAGTCCCATCCTGGCACTAATAACATACCACTCCCTTGCACTAAATCTTTGGCCTCCTCTAAAGTCATTACTTGACTTTTAGGATCATAGGCTTGTAGCTTCTCAATCAATCCCAATCTTTGTTCATCAGATTCATTTGGTTTTGTCTTTAGAACTAGCTCACTATGTTTAATCTAATATAATAAACTTTTGAATTCACTAGACTTGATGAATTCATTATCTTCTAAGAATTGTTGAGCCTAAATGATTCTATCATCTAATCTTGCTATTGCCAACTCTAGGTCAGTGAGGGTGTTCTCAGCTGCAGTAGCCCTAGTTTGTAGGTAATTTTGTCTCATGTTAGCAAAATACTAACTATTTCCTTACAGAATCTGAAAGGTCCTTTGTTTGACCTAAGGACGGATATTAATAATCTTTTTCTTCTTATTTCCTTTGGCCATCCATGATGCCTAAGGTGCATCATCCTCTCCTACTTCAAGAGTTACATTTGGTTCAGGGTTGTCAGGATAAACTCTATATTCTTTCCCTATTGGACCTTCTGGCAACTTGGCCATAATTTATGCATGGTCCATGACCATATTCCTAATTCTATGGGGGTTAAGGGATTTCCATATAGAATCATACAAAATAAGGATCAATTCTTTTTAATTCTCTCTCTACCCTTAGCATATCATCAAGCTTTACAAGCTTATCAGTTGCCCCCCCTTCTACTACTATATTTAGGATGATTTATTCATGGGGAGACTCCTTTGAATTTGGAAACACATAATTTCTCATTTCCTTGAGCATTGTCCTCATCCATCCCTAAGAGTCATACATTCAGTAGGGGCTTGTGCATAAATTATAATGGTGTAGATAGGAGTGGACTGAAGCTAGGGCCACTTTACCAATGGTGAAATCACCAATTCTAAAGCATCTACAACAAAAGGTTCCCCTATGTACCTTTGGCCCTAGATATTTCTTATTTACCATGAATAATTGCCAAATCAACTCAATTATTCCAAGCCTAGGAGGGATGAATTTTGGTAATATATGGGGTGGTTGAGGACAACCATAGACTCTCACTAAGGAAAAAGTGGAAAACAAGAAAATATCTCCCCAGTTATGATCTAGTCTCTTCCCTTTAGGTAGCAGGGCTGGTCTTAAAAGACCTTTCAAAATTTGAGGTGCTCTAAAGTACCCTGGGTCTAACATCTTCATTATTACATCACTAAAATTATTGAAAAATGACATAGAATTAGAAAAATGGTAAGTACTATCCCATACCTATGCCCAAAGCTATACAAGTAGATATCCATTCAAGTTAGAAGTTTGGTCAATGAAATTAGAACTTATATACCCCACATTCTTAAAGAATTAAATGCATTAGCAGTGAATAGTAGGGGAAAGTGAAATCTTTCCAATCTCCTGCCTGGGCTCTAGCAATATTCTCATTCATTATATCCAAAATATGACTAACATAGTCATATTCATAGGCATGGTAGGAATCTTGTACATCCCTTTCAATTATGTACTCTACTCCATATACCTCATTAGACCTGTCTTTTCGTACCACCTTACCACCTTATGGACACCATATACTGTTTTGACAAAATAACTTTTGAATTTTTCTAGTGGCATCTTTTTCAGAATCTTCTTTGGGTAGTCACCCATTTTCTTCAAATCTCTAGGGATATGTTGTAGCATTGATATTGCTATGAAAACATCGGGGTTTGCTTCAAATCTCCTCTGTAAATCTTTTAAATCTATAGGTTGACCCATAACGCCAATTAATCCAAAGACGTCAATGAAAGACTCTCGATCCAAAGTACATAGAATAGTACCATCCTTCCTATGGAAAGACTTAGTGGATGGATTATAACATCAAAATAGGACCTTCATCAAATTGACATCCACAAATACTTCTCGGAAAATCAACTTAGCCAAGTTTTTCTTCTATGGGTTACAAACATGAATTTTCTTCTCCCTATTAAAATAAAAGAAATAGAAAAGCTTAGAACTTGTAACATTAGGGCATATGGCATCTCTGCATCTGGCATATGGGTTGAAGAAAGGATGATCATCTGTAGAGTTTTCATTAGTAGAATTAGGGAAGAGTTTTATCCATTTGTCCACAAATCTGCTAGGTTTTTTTTGTCTGGTTTTGCCTCCATTAGAGGTTGAAGTTTCTAAAACTGCCATATCTGAGGCCTAGATTTCTTCCACTTCTTGGTTATACATTTTTAAAATATGCAAATAAAACACCTAGAAAAAATATTGCTCTATTCTTAATAAGAGCTGGAAACAACAATTCAAAATGCTCAGAAAGCATAGGAAAAGCTCAAATTCTCTTTGCAAATGACAAACTGTGTTTATGAGAAAAGGAAATCTTTATCAACCATGATTATGAGAAAAGGAAATCTTTATAGGTTGATATGTGTAGACTAATATTTGTCTTACATTGATTTCAACATGCTTTAAATACAATATAAATCTATTATGTCAACTTCATGGAGCATCACCATTAATATCCAACTATGCACTTTTCTTATTATATTCAAATCTTATTGGTCGAGAAGCCCATTATCCACTTCCTATCATAATTTTTCTATCAAAATAAGATCCTACAATACCACGACAAGGATAGTTGAAGAGACCTTCAGTAATATTGCACTATTGCAACAATGGCTTTCTGATCTTACAAACACCCTTTGATAAGCTCCTGTCGATCAGTCGAACACAATGGAAAAACCCTTCTAAAACCTTACAACACCCTTTGTTAATAGAGAATCAACATCCACTTCATCTCATTCTACACTCTCATGATGAGTGGCTTCATAACATTGCAGGTCATTTTCATTTACCCTACGATCATACGATTGCAATTAAGCTCACCCTTTCATAACATCACAATGGATCTCATTTTCTTTTATGATGTTACGACAACCTTGAAACCTTTATATCATATCATCAAAAAATTATTAATTTTCTTGTGTGATTTTATGATCATGCCCTAATCATAAAATTGGAGATTCCTCTTCATAACTTTGAGATCTCATGATGAAGTATTCATTGTAGGATTAGAGACCATTGCTTGCTACTCCATTTATATTATAAAGACTTTTTTGGTCCCATTGACTTTGACAACATACATACCTAGCATTTGTACATTTTCTCCGTCCAATTAGGAAACAAAAACTTGTTTGACAGCTCATCACTTGTTCACCCTTATCATTCTTATGACCTTACAATGACAAAATATCATGCCATCACAATGCCTTCATATTTCTTTTATGATCCTACAAAAAACACCTTATCATAAGATCATAGTTTCCCCTTTTACTGCTCACAACACCACGATGAGCCTTTCATCATAACATCAAAGAAGACCACAATGCATGTCACTCAAAATGTGATATGATCATATGATACAAAGCATATTGTATGATCAAGGAAACTCAAAATTGTATGTACGATAACACAACACAACAACAATCGTGATATTAAGAAAGGCCACAAGCCATGTTTACAATATTCTGCTAACCCCCTCTCGTAACATCATAAGAAACAATGTGCTTGGATAAAAATAAAGACATGCTCACTTATATGTCCTAGGGTTAGGGATCAAAATGATGGAGTCATGCAAATTTGGTATGGTTAAACTATGAATGGAGACAATATAAACATAATCCTATCAAATAATTTAAATATTTTCACCGCAAAATTTTAAAATTTTATCATTAGTGGAAAAAGGAGCTATCAGTGGCTTTGTCTAGGGATGATACATAACTTGTATCCATGCAAGAGTTTAGAATTTCTAGTTTGAGCATACCACATAACTAAAAATATGAGCAAGAACTAGAGACTATACAAAAAAATGTACATATATACAAAGGTTATACACATTTTCACATGTATTTATAGATATATATTGTTCCTGGGAAGTAAAATACCTTCAACAAAAGTATCTCTTCAAAAATTGCCCATGAACTGGCAATTCTAAAAAGCTTCCTAACAATTTTTTAATGAAATATGAATCTTCACCCTAAGAAGAGTCAACCAAATAAGGTCCTAGCCAAATGGGATCAAATTTCCCATGTTTACCTTTATCTTCTAGCTGCATTCCACATCAAAACAAGATCATTAGATTGAAATTTCCTAATCACTGCCTTCCTATCATATAAATACTTCATCTGTAACTACAATTTTAAATTTCTTGCAGAGGCTTCTTTTCTTGTTTCAACTAATCCAACCAATTCATCAATCCTCTCATGCATGTCATCAATAATATCATCATCATACATCTGAATATAGTTATACAAACCAATCGGATTATTTTGAGGCATCCTAGCCTAAATTCCATATACAAGGTCAAAAGGTGATACACCTATTGCCTTCTTTACTATCACTCTATCAGTCCAGACAACTAACTACAATTTTGAATCTCAAGCCTTTTTGTTATCATCCAAGGTCCTTTTGATGACCTTTAATAAACTCTTATTTGTAGATTCTTCTTGTCCATTCCCTTGTGGATGATGGGGTGAGGAAATTGACCTAGTGATGCCATATTTTTCACAGAATTTGATAAATTCTTTAGATCTAAAGTACATAGCATTATCAATCACTATTCTTTTAGGGCATCCAATCTTGTAATGATGTTATTGAGTAAGAAATTATTCACCACTTTGTTGGTTGAATTTCTAGTAGGAATTGCCTCAACCCATTTTGTGAAATAATCAGTTGCAACTAGTATCCAAGAAAAACCACTACTAGAGCTAGGTGAAATCTCACCTATAAAATCCATTCCCCATTGCTGAAAAGGTGCTTGGACCTCAACTGATTTCAAAAGTGTATTTCCAGATAATCTTAATTTTCCTACAAACCTTTGGCATGAACCACATTTTCTTACTAAGATTTGAGTATCTTTAAACAAATTAGGCCACCAAAAACTTGGTCTCATAACCTTATGGGCTGTAGTCTTTGCCATATAATTCCCACCACATATTCTTGAATGCATCTCATTTAATATTTTTTAAGATTTCTATTGATCAATGCATTTTAGAAATACACCTTCAAAATTTCTTCACCATAAAATTCCATTTACAATAATATATCTAACTGAATGCAATTTTATAGTCCTCCTTTCATTGTCTATTAGATGAGGTGGAGATTGCATATGTTGCAAGTAATATATTACATCTTTATACTAATCACACTGATCCATATCACATATGCCAAGGCTAGGATTTTGATCTTCAGCATTTATTTGATTGCCATCCAAATTTGTCTAAGCCATGAGCTTTGCCAATCCTTTACCTCTTACTACCTTAGTAATCTGGATATCTACATTAAATTCTTGGATTCTATTAATCCATCTACATCTTCTACCAAATACTTCTTGCTAAGAGAAAATATCCTTTACTGCTACATTAGGCACAAAAGAAATAACAATAGCACCAACTAGGTAACACCTAAAAGCCTTAACAACTTTGACTAGAGCATATGCTTGCTTCTCATTTATGTCATAGTTCAACTCTATAGGTTATAGGTATTTAATAAAAAATGCTATAGGTTGTTCATGTCCATTTTCAATTTTTTGAAGACTGTTGCAATAGTATGAAAAGATACAAAGGAGAAAATATGCATGGGCTTTTCATAATTAGGGGTCCTAAGAACTGGAGCATTCTTAATAGCATTTTTTAATTTCTTGGAAAGCAATAGTAGGCTCACCTTCCCAATTTATTTTAGCACATTTCTTGAGCATTTTTTACCTAACCAAAGAAACATTGTATACCTTTAACACTTTTTGGCTTTTCAACCTTGTCAATCACTGCTACCCTTTCAGGATCAATTTTTACCCCTTCTTTTGAAACTATATGCCCTAAAAGCTTTCCCTCTATGAACCCAAAGGTACATTTCCTTGGGTTTAAAGACACACCATACTGCAAAGCCTTGATGAAAATCTTTTCAAGATGCCTACAGTGATCCTCTACTTTTTTTTTGAATAAGTAGTCCAGTCATCTTGATATACCACCATGAATTTATCAATATACTCTTTAAAAGTCACATCCATAGCTCTCTAGAAAGTTACTCCTACATTTAAGAGGCCAAAAGGCATTCTTACATACACATAAGTTCCCCATCAAGTGGTAAATGTTGTTTTGAACTATTCTTTTTCATCAACAAGAACCTAGTTATATCTTGAAAAACAATCCATCATGGAAATCAATTTTGAGCCAGTTACTTATTGAAGCATAGCCTCCATATTGGACAATCCATAATTATCATTTAAAGATGCAACATTTAGGTTTCTAAAATCAACATAGAGCCTAACATCACCATTCTTTTTTTTGACAGGTTCCAAATTAGACACCCATGAAGAATGCCTAATAGGTTTAATTATTTCCCCATCTCTAAGCTTTAATAATTCTTCTTGCATCTTAGGGGCTAGAGTAGGATTGATATGTCTTATGTTTCTATCTAAAAGGTTTCACACCTTCTTTAAGAGGCATAACATGTTGGAACAAATCTTGCCTATAAGCCTTGAGGTCATCATAAGACCATGTAAAAACATGTCTAAATTTTCTTAATAAATGCATCAAAGACTTCCTATTCTTAGGGGTTAAAGTCTTACCAATGTATACCATCTTTGGGGAGTTAGCTGTGCCCAGATTAATTTCCTCTAGATCTTGTGGTTTTTTATCTTATGCAATTGACTGCAGTATGTCCTAATTATCAAAAGTACTTTCCAATAAAATCAAACCTTTGGGTACCTTGTTATTCTTTAATTGTAGGATCTCTCATCCAAATTTTTTTTCTCTCCCATCAATTATTTCTACCTAGGCATTGCAATCAAGTTCTTGTTCATGATATTTATCCTCATTGAGTAGAAAATTTAGAATATCCTTGTCATCCTCAAAAACTTGCCAACTATGTACATTATTTGGGATTGAAGGCCTATTCTATACTTCTACAATAGATACACTAGCAAATGATATATCATTAGGTTTTATGGCTACATTTCCCAATAGATCTACCATCTTTTTATCACTTATGTCTTCCCATATTATCCCAAAAGCATCAAAATACTCAATCATGTCCTAAACAATATTCCTATATCGCTTTAGTCTTTTTTTTTTTGACACATATATACCTCTAACCTAAGAGATAATCAATTTAGAATCACCAATAACATGTATTTTCTTGATTCCATGATGTGCTGTAACTTTCAATCCTAACAATAAAGCCTCATATTCTACAACATTATTGGTACATGCAAAATTTAGAGAAAAGGAATACCTAAATGTATTTTTATCTAGGGAGACAAGGACAATTCCAGCCCCTGATCCTTCCTTTGAGCTTGGTCCATCAAAGTACATTTTCCACAAACTTGGAGAATCCAAGCAACATGTGACCCCCTATTCAATTAGTGCAAGCAATTTTTCAACTTCTTGGATGATCAATTCAGCTCTGAATGCATTCACATCTATGTCTATGAAACAAGTTGTATCCTTTTCAATATTCTCCTCAAAGATATAAGTTACTCTTGGTTCTCCATTGACCTTGATAGCCTTTTCCCTTACCTAAAAAGTGGCATATGACAAATCACATTGCATACTACCTCCCATTGCAACACTCCACTTCCTTGAAAGTAACATCCCATAGTGCGGGGGAATATCTACCACAAGAACTAACATAGTTAGTTCTTCATGAAGATATGTAGCAAGTCTGAAAGGTAAAGCATTAATAGTACCTATGATAGGTACCTCTCTAGCATCCATTTCCCTGCATCTACCTTGTCTAGTGTCAACTCCTAGACCAAGAGCCTCCATGACCTTGAAAGGCATTATATTATTTAAAGCACCAGAATCAATCATACAATTTTTTAATGTCCTACCTTTTATGATCAAACTTACGAAAAAGGGATCAATATACTAAAAGTATGCAACTGATGAATTCTCTAAATACATTTAGGGTATTTGAGACATAACTCAATTCTCTTCTTTTTTCTTTTCCAGAACTAGGATCTGCAATGTACTTGCTAGTTCATGTGTAACAACACTATTATATCTTATCCCTCCTAGCCAAGAAAGAGTCTCTCTTATGTTCCTCTATCCTAAACATTTCTGACAAATGAACTTTGATAGTGATTTGTGATAGCATTGAAATCATATCAATTGGATCATAAGCACTATTTTTTACACTAACACCAAAGGGTATAGGAGTTTGGACAATAGATAATTCCTTTTTCTTAACAACTTCAGATCTTGATTCCTTTTCTAAGGTAGTTGGCTTACTAATTTCTTCATTCTGGAAATGTACCTTTTTCTTTGGCTCCCACTTCTTATTCTTACTTTCCTTATTCTTAGGAACCTTAAGAGGATTCTTCTTATTTTCATGAGTAATTTTTTTAGTATTATCTTTGATTCAAATGGTAGATTACTTCACAGGTCATTATTTACAACTCTATTTCTTAGATTGTAAGTACTATGGACTTGTGCAACTAATTCTAAAGTGATTCTATCAGTTTCTTCATTGGAAGGTTTTCTCAAATTGATACGATTAGTTGTATCTAAAGTGTTACATATGACATTTTTATCTTGGTCCTCACTATCAAGAAAAACTTGTTGGTGATATGTGTGATATACATCTCTTTGGTTTGTAATATCATGGTTAGATTCATTAATATTTGATTCTCCATCACTATCAAAAAGATGAATCAAATTTTATATAACATCCTCTTTATCTTTATCATTTACATCTTCATCATTTTGGACTTGTTGATTTGTAGTAGAAGACTGAACCACAACACAAAAATCAAGGGAATGTGGTGACTAACAAACAAGACACCAAGGGACATCATCACTCATATTTACAGAGTTACTTTACAAAGGGTTTGATGTTCCCTTGACCATATTCCCTTGTGTGGCATTAGGAACTGGCTTTCCATCCTTCCATTGAGTAGTATAGGGATAATTTTGCATCCTAGGTTGCCTATTAAAATTGTTACTAAAAGGAGCTTTTTTTGCAACATTTGTTTTGTTTGCTTGGTAAGCTAGAGGACTTAATTTTTTTAGTAAACTTAGAACCTATCCCATTGTATCATCCTCAGGTTTCTTTCCTACAATAGGCTTTTTACTATCTTTCTTACCTCTAGGATTGAACAATTTAGGGTCATCCCTTTTCTCAAGTTTTCTAGTAGCTCTTCTATTGTTTTCATTATTTACAACCATTGTATAAGCATCCCTTAATGTTTTTGGATCTTTATCCCTAAGGAAATAATCCATCTTACTATCAAAAGCATTGAAGTAAGTAGTAAGAAACACATCTTCATTTAATCTCATTACTTGGAAAAGCTTATACATACCTTTTTGAAACTTGACATTGAAGTCAAAAGATTATTCATTTGGGTTCTTCTTGATGTTATTGAAGTCATTTAGCATGAAACCAAAATTAGTCTTTTCACCATATTGTTCCTTGAATAGGGTTTCAAGATCACTCCATAATTTGATACTGTCATCAAGCAATCTTCCGAACCAATCTCTAGCATCCTCAATTAGTGAGTGAACAAAAAGTTTCATCACTACATCCTCATGTTCAACCTCATAATCATTAATCATATCAAAATTTTTTTTGAGATGCTCTTCACTAGTAATAGCATTATTTCCAACAAACTTGGTGACTTTGTCCCTAAGGTCATTTGAAATAGGATGAGAGAAACTAGGGATACCTAAGAAATAAATCTGCTTATATTTTTCCATATGGATTGGTTTCCTTTGGGAGACTAGAATACTTGAAGAACTTGCCCCAATGGCCTAACTTTGGAAAGGAAGCTGAGTTTGCTAGGAAATTTGGAGTAGGGGAAAATGGCTGGTAGTAGAAGGAGTTGAAATAGGGGCCAAATGTGAGGAACTTTGGCCTAGTGTGAGAGGACCAACACCCAATACAGTAGGTAAAACCTATAAAGGCTAACCTGGTTGAGCTACTAAGGCAGAATTTGATTTTATGAACTAGATTTTTCTTCTAGCCTTAGCTGCTTGAGCTTCATTTTCTACCCTTTCAAGTTCCTTGATTAGATCTTCCTTTTCCTTTCTTGACTTCTCTAGGTCTAAATCAAGTTTTGACATAACAAAAGAAATGGGTTTATTAGGAAGATGGGGATCATTGATTTGTATCCCAACAACCTTTTTCTTCCCCTTATCTAAATCCTTCTTATGTACCTCCTCCACTCTAGTCTCCAAATGCCTATAAGGCTGAACCTATGTAACAATAGGAGCCTAATTATTTTTAAGAAGTTTTTCCTGCCTTTGAACATCAGTCTTTCGAACATATATATCTCCAAAGATGTCAAAGTTTAAATTAGAAAACTCTCTTCCAATCTCCTATTCTGCTCTTGTAAGGAAGCCATTCTCCTAAGTAAATTATCTCTTTCAATAATAGCATTTAGAATAACTTTCTCCTTTTTCTTTTTCTAAGCGCATATGTCTAGCTTCCTCATCTAAAACTTTCTTCCTAAGAAGGACAAGCTCTAGAATTAACTCCTCATGATCTGTAGTAGCAATCTTAGAGTCCACTAGGTCAAAATCTATAAGGTTTGCTACATATGGCTATTGTCTAGGACTAAAATCCATCTCCATGTTTTCCCTAAAGCCCCCACTGTGGTTCATTTTATTCACCATGTTTGATCTACATGGAAAATCCCCCATAGGCGACATATTTTTATCATGGAAAACCTTTAATGGGGATGAAAAAGTTTCCCCCAAGAGTGCAACTTCCTCTAACTTAGTACTTTTGGAGGACAACTCCTTCTCTTCCATAGGGTGATATAATGACTAGGCTAACACATTGCTTCTAGGGACCCATGCATAATTAAAATTTGGCTTCTTCTTATTTTGGTTCCTTTTTACCCCAAGAGGTAGCTCAGCTAAGAGTGGTATCTCAGGATGATTTTTAGTAAAGGCATGTGTATTCTTCTTCTTCTTAGCCATTAATATTAGGATTTTCTTAAACCTTTTAGCACCAGCTACAAAACCTTGACTTGAGTCGCCACCCTATGATGGGAAAAAATAAAGAAGAACAACATAGGGATTTTGATTTTTCTAAAACACAGCTTGATAGTAAGTCCTCAGATCCCAAGTAGAGTCGCCATTTTTTTGGAGTTCTTTCTTGTAAAGAAAATATCAGGTGGATTTAAACCTGATACTAGAAAACAAAGATAGGGACAAGCCTAAGGATGAGCTAAATCCTATATTTAGCAAGGCTAAATCTCAGTTTTGGACCAACATTAATAGAGTCATCAGGATTCACTTCACTTTAGGCTCTACTAAGACAAGGTGGGAAAACCTAAGGGATTTATCTTATTAACTTGATACTTCTATGCAAGACTATCCCATATAACAGAAATGGTCAATATCTTGATTTGCTAACAAACCTTCTGACTGCAATAGCCAATTACAATTTAAAGAAAGCACAACAAATAAGCCATGACCAACACTTCTATCTCTTCAATGCATGAAATTAAATTGATTTTTTGTTGTTATTTTTATGTAAAAATGTGAATCAGCAATGTACTCTTGAACTTTAGAATGGACAAGTGCTTTATCTAGTGGAATATAGAGTCAAAGATTAGCAGTTTTTGAAATCAACTTATGATTGAAACTGTCAACATTAAACTTTTAGTTTCATTTTGATTCTCATCCTTTCCATAAACCCTAAACCTTATCAATTACCTAATTCTTTAAATCAGTAGCAATCAATAAGAGGCATACAACCTTTTGAATTGCATTAAACTAAAGAGAAACTTGTCTATTCAGTCCAAAAGCTATAGGTATATGAAAAAGAGATAAAAATTCAAAGATAATGATATTTAAAGATAAATCCTTCAATTGAAATCTTAACACTGCAAATAAAACTCATAGTATGACATAGAGATAAAACCATTGGTCCCAAATATTCCTTTTGTATTCAAGTATGTATACATGTGAACTTATTCAGATTGTTACAGAACAAAATGGAGGGACTACAAAATAATACATGACACATAAAAATTCTATAGACAACTGACCTCTACTTCTCATCTTGGGAATCCATATATAGGATTACAACAAGGTGCAGATGAGAGGACACGTGTCAAAATTATAATGGAAAACAAAAACTTTGGAAGATGGGAACCACAATTTTTACAAAATAATCTCCCAGAAGATCAATCAAAAAGATAGGTAGATGAAATGGAAGAAAAAAAATTATATCTATCCTTTAGTTTTTCCTTCTCCTCGTACTTCATTTGCCTTGCTTGCAAAATATCTTAGTTACCTCCTACTGGGAGAGCCTTTATTTCACCTACTACTTCCCAAACATAAATCTCCCTCTTAGTGGGCTAGTTAGTATTCTTTACTTCTTGTAAATCTTGAGTAGCCTTGGTCCACTTGGCATCCAAAATTGTTTTTGATTCAACAATGAACTTATTTAAATTTATTTCTACCTTGAAAAGAGAATCAACTAAAGTATGGAATGGGGAATTAGACACATCTTCAAAAATTGCTATTGTAGTCTCTTTGGTCAAAATGTTATGAAAAGAAGATAACCACTCCTACCAATCTCTTACTACATTGCTAGCATCTAGTAGTGGTGGTATATAGGGCTCCACTCCCTCAAATAAAACTTTTAGTTTTCCTTGTACAATCTGTAGCTTACCAGTAAAGAAGCCACTTAATTCTCTTACCATTTCTAGGCTCTCTTTTATAGTGAAAATCTTGTCTAGAAAGTTTGGCTTTTTAGCCATCAATACAATCAGTCTATCCAAAAATTGAATATAAGACCCCCATAGGTTTGAAGTAGGTATTAGACATGAAAGTGCTTCATTGCAAAATTGCTCCACATTTTATAAAGGAATATATAAATTGTGAGCCTGTTGTGATATGTTCTTCAAAACATCCAATCTATGGCTCATCATATTCCTAAGGATCTCTGTCCTCACATCTCCTCCTTGTTGAACTAATTGAGTATCAATATTCATTCTTCTTGGTTGTGATGCTTCATTCTCCTTGGTATCTTCTATTTGAATTAGGGCCTCAATAGTGTCCTTGATTGGCATTGATGTTTCTTATCCCTCTTCTCTCTTAGTTGGATCCATCCTCTATTCTACTTGTGCTAGTTGCTCTTTGAGAGATGTGATTTCAACCTCAAGTTTCCAAATTTTGGCATCAAGCTCAACAATTTTTTCTTTATATACATGGCTGCTCCTAAGCTCATTCTCATAGAGATTCTTGACATCAATGTAATCATGTGTGGATTGGGCCAGTCTTGTTTCTATTTCCTCCACCTTGGCTTCATTCATAAATGAAAAATCTTTCAGTGCCTTGGATATTTTTGTGCCAGATGTGCCCTATAAAGTCCATATAATCATATTACCTTGTTCTATGCTCTATACATCCATCAATTTCTACTTGTTGGAAGCAAGGGCCATACTCTAGACTGCTAGGGATTTGGTATCAATATTGAAACCAATCCCTCTCTTTAATCCATCTACACCAAGTGCCTCATAAGAAATGGCATTATCTTGTATCCTGATCTAATCAAGAATAAATTCTTGCTCTAAGTCCCATCCTTGCATTAATAACATACGACTCCTTTGCACTAAATCTCTGGCCTCCTCTAAAGTCATTACTTCACTTTCAAGATGATAGGCCTACAACTTCTCAATAAATTCTTATCTTTGTTCATCAGATTCATCTGGTTTCATCCCCAAAACAAGCTCACTCTATTTGATCTTATATAAGAAACTTTTGAATTCGCTGGACTTGATGAATTCATCATCTTCTAAGAATTGTTGAGCCTAGATGATCCTATCATCTAATCTTGTTGTTGCCAACTCTAGATCGGTGAGGGTGTTCTTAGTTGCAATAGCTCTGGCTTGTAGGTAATTTTGTGTCATGTCAGCAAAATACTAACTATTTCCTGGTAGAATCTACAAGGTCCTTTGTCTTACCTGAGGAGGGATATGAACAATCTTTTGCCTCTTATTTCCTTTGGCCATCCATGATGCCTAAGGTGCATCATCCTCTCCTACTTTAAGAGTTACATCTGGTTCAGGGATGTCAGGACAAACTCTATTTTCTTCGTCGATTGGACCTTTTGGCAACTTGGCCATAATCTTTGCATGGTCCATGACCATCTTCCTAATTCTATGGGGGTGAGGGATTTCCATATTGAATCCTACAAACTGAGGATTAATTCTTTTTAATTATCTATCTACCCTCAACACAACATCAAGCTTTGTAAGCTTATCAGCTACCTGCCCTTTTGCTACTATATTTGGGATGATGTATCCATGGGGCAACTCCTTTGAATTTGGCAACACATAAGTTCTCATTTCCTTTATTGTTATCCTCATCCAACCCTTAGAGTCATGCATTCGATAGGAGCCTGTGCATAAATTATAATTGTGTAGATAGGAGTGGAATGAATCTAGGGCCTCTTTACCAATGGTGAAATCACCAATTCTAAAGCATCTACAACAAAAAGTTCCCCTATGTACCTTTGGCCCTAGATATTCCCTATTTACCATGAATAATTGCCAAATGAACTCAATTATTGCAAGCCTAGGAGGGATGGATTTTGGTAATATATGGGGTGGTTGAGGACAACCATAGACTCTCATTAAGGAAAAAGTGGGAAATGAGAAAATATCTCCCTAGTTATGATCTAGTCTTGAAAGACCTTTCAAACTCTCAAGTGCTCTAAAGTATCCTGGGTCTAACATCTTCATTAAAAAATGACATAGAATCAGAAAAATGGTAAGTATTACCCCGTACCCATGTCTAGTGCTATACATGCACATCTCCATTCAAGTCAGAAGTCTGGTTGATGAAAATAGAACTTATATACCCCACATTCTTATAAAGAATTAAGTGCATCAATAGTGAATAGTAGGTGAAAGTGAAATCTTTCAAATATCCTATCTAGGCTCTAGCAATATTCTCCTTCATTATATCTAGAATATGACTAACATAGTCATATTCACAAGCATGGTAGGAATCCTGTACATCCCTTGCAATTATGTACTTTTCTCCATAGACCTCATTAGGCCCATCTTTTCCTACCACCTTATGGACACCATATACAATTTTGACAAAATAACTTTTGAATTTATCTAGTGTGATGTTTTTTTGAATCTTCTTTGGGTAGTCATCCACTTTCTTCAAATCCCCAAGAATATGTTGTAGCATTGAGGTTCCTATCAAAGCATTGGGGTTTTCTTCAAATCTCCTCTATAAATCTTTTAAATCTATAGGTTGACCCATAGCACCAATTAATCCAAAGGCCTCAATGAAAGACTCTCAGTCCAAAGTACATAGAATAGTTCCATCTTTCCTATGGAATGACTTAGTAGCTAGATTATAACATCAAAATAGGGCCTTCGTCAAATTGACATCCACAAATACTTCTTGGAAAATCAACTTAGCCAAGTTCTTCTTCCATGGGTTACAAACATGAATTTTCTTTTCCCTATTACAATAAAAGAAATAGAAAAGATTAGAACCTATAACATTAGGGCATATGGAATCTCTAAATCTGGCATATTTTTCAAAGAAAGTATGATCATCTACAAAGTTTGCATTAGTAGAATTAGGGAAGAGTTTTATCCATTCATCCGCAAATTTGCTAGGTCTTTTCTGTCTGGTTTTGCCTCCCTTAGAGGTTGAATTTTCTAAAACTGCCATATCTGATGCCTAGATTTCTTCTACTTCTTGGTCAAACACTTTGAAAATATGTAGATAAAACACCTATAAAAAATACTACTATGTTCTTAATAAGCTCTAGAAACAATAATTCAGAATGCTCAGAAAGCACAAGAAATTCTTAAATTCTCTTTGTAAATAGAAAATTGTGATTATGAGAAAAGGAAATATTTTTAGGTTGATATGTGCAAACTAATGTTTATCTTGCATTGATTTCAACATGCTTGAAATACAATATCAATCTATTCTATCAACTTCATGGAGCATATCCATTAATATCAAACTATGCATTTTTTGTACTGCATTCAAATCTTATTGGTCAAGAAGCCCATTGTCCACTTCTTTTCATTATGTTTCTGTCAAAATTAGATCCTATGATATTATGACAAGGATAGTTTAAAGACCTTTTGTAATATCACACTATGCAACAATGGATTTCAGATCTTACGAACACCCATTGATAAGCTCATGTCAATTTGTTAGACAATGGAAAATACCTCCTTTGACCTTACAACCCCGTTTGTTATCAGAGCATTGACATCAACTTCATCTCATTCTATAATTTCATGTTGAGTAGCTTCATAACATCATAGGTCATTTTCATTTACCCTACAATCATACAATCACAGTTAAGCTCACCTTTTTGTAACATTGCAATGGATCCTATTTTCTTTTACAATGTTACAACAACCTTGAAACCTTTATATCATATCATCGGCAGCTTATTAATTTTCTTGTGTGATTTTATGATCATGCCCTACATAAGATCGAAGATCCCTCTTTATAACTTTGAGATCTCATGATGAAGTATTCATTGTAGGATCAGAGACCACTACTTGCCTCTCCATTTATATCATAAAGCCTTTTCTAGTGCCACTTACTCTGACAGCATACAAACTTGGCATTTGTACATTTTCTTTGTCCAATTAGAAAATAGACACTTGTCTGACAACTCATCACTTGTTTGCCCTTAACATTCTTATGATCTTATGATGATAAATTTTCATGCCATCGCAACACCTTCATATTTCTTTTACAATTCTACAAAAAACACCTTGTAACAAGATCGTAGCTGCCCCTTTTACTACTCATGACACCATGATGAGCCTTTAATCATAACATCAATGAAGACCATAATGCAAGTCACTCAAAATGTTATAAGATCATATGATACAAAGGATATTGTATGATCGGGGAAACTCAAAATTTTATCTACGATAACATGACACAACAACAATCATGATATCAGGGAAGGCCACAACCCATGTTTACAATATTCTACTAACCCTTCCTTATAACATTGTAAGAAACAATGGGCTTGGATAAAAATAAAGACCTACTCACTTATATGGCCTAGGGTTAGGGATCAAAATGATGGAGACCATGCAAATTTGCTAGTGTTAAACTATGAATGGAAACAATATAAACATAACCCAATCAAATAATTTAAATATTTTCACCACAAAATTAAAAAGAATTATCATTAGTGGAAAAAGGAGCTAGCACTCTACTTGATAATTCTTTTGAGGTTGATATGATGGTAGATCCTTTGATACAATAGTTGGAGGATATCACTTTATTTTTAGAGGAGATATTTGAGTCTTTCATACATGTTCTACATCTTCCTTAGTTAAGCATGATTTTTCTTTTTCAATAGAGTGGCATAGTACACATGATTTGGAGGAGGCACCTTTTAGTATTGACATGGGAATACTTGAGTAGGTTTCAAAGGTTTCATACATTTTGAGGTTTCTTCCTACAGATGGGAGAGGCTTTAGTGGTACATCTTTGGTTCTATTTCTTCCTAAGGGGAGGAATATTTTTCTACACACATGGAGGAGTTTCTACATCGAGCTTGAAGCATCTACCATAGGTGTACATTTTATATTGAGGGTGTATTACCTAGTCTATCTTCCTCTTCTTGTATCTTATGGGGGGATATTTTCCTCAAATGAGGTCTTCTTCTTTCTCATTTTCTTTTATTGTCTTATCTCTCTTTTTGGAGGAGGGTTTTTCCCATGTGGTTTTCCCTCTTTCTCCACTTTATGAGAGATTGCATTGCAACTATCTTTTGCACTTGCATATTGTACATGGGTACCTAAATGGCTTAGTAGACAAGACCCATCTTGCATTATTATCTAGTTTTTGTGAGCTCAAGTACATTCTCTTAAGTTGCACATAAGGGGGGGCTGTTGGTGTAAATAAGTATTTACTATTTACACTTTACTTAAGTTTACTTAGGATAATGCATATCCATATTAGTTGTCATCTAGACACCTAAGAGTTTGCATAATCATATGAGTTGTCATGTTGACAACATAGTAGTTTGCACTCCAATTGAGCACATGTTGTCTACTACATCTCTTTATGAGATACACCTTACATTCTTATCCTCACTTTTTTGCATGTACATTTATGCACAATGGAGGATAATCTAGTCTTGGTGGACATGTGCTTAGTTGTTGTTTATCTCTTTGCATAACTCCTAGTCATTTTGATTGCCCTTATATACAAGACACTTCTATGATGTATTCATCCAATTATCTGATTAATCCATTCTCCTTTAATCATAACTTGTCTCTCTTATTCTATCTCTAGACCTTCTAGATCTTGGCATTTCATTCTTGACTTGGGAAAATTCTCACATGGTATCAGAGCTATACCAAATTCTTATAGAAAGATCAATGAGAAAAAACAACCCATATCCAAACTATAAATGCAACTTGTAAGTATAGACCACTTACAACACTGCACTACTTGTAGACCCAACAAGATATCATACATATCCAAATAAAACACTGATAACCATATTATCATGAGACCAATCTGAAAATATAAGCTAAGTATACAATGACATCAAATCTCAAATATCTAAAATATACAATGTCATAAACTCACAATATTACCATAGTCAATTTATATCATAAATCATTTAGATAAACATATCACCTAATAAACCATGTCAAACCTGCACCAAATATGAACCAATGTGTAGAGTTCTCCAATAGCATTTCGTTGACTACTCAAAGTCAAAAATCCAACTCCATATGCCCATGCTATGCCCAAATCTATGTTTAAAATGAACAACATCTAACTGTTGGCTTCTTAAAAGCTAATGAAATGTTAAAATAATAGAATCAAACTTGCACCAAGTTGTAATGCTTTGAATTAGTTTTCCAAAAATTGTAAGAAGTCCAAAACTTGATATCTTGAATGAAAGTAATGGTTGTTTTACCAAGATAACCTTTTTATCATTTTCATTATAGGATTGAATTTGATGACCGTCATGGGATGAAGCTAAAAAAGCTTTGCATTTTCTCTCAGCATGGCCAAGCTAGGGCATAATATAGATTAAAGTTTATGGAAAAACCAAACCAGATCCAATGGTGAGGTTATTTTTTCCTTAGGAGGTCATTTTTGCAAGCTCCCACCTAAAAGCCTCATTTAAATGAAGCATAAAAAAACCTTTTGACCAATAATTTTACATGCCCAAAATTTACCAACATCTCATTATAACAACATACACAAAACTATCAGATCTATAATAAACAACCTATAAAACCTATATATCTTGCACTCTCTTTCATTCTTTCATTTATTCCCATGGATTCAACCTAGGGTTACAATAACAAAACCATAGCTGTGATACCACTTGTAAGGAAACTTGCAACCAAAAAAAATATTACAATTTCCACATAACCTATAATAGATCTAAAATAAATATACAATTATAATCCACATGCAAGAGATAGATAAGATACCCACAAAATGTGACACAAGATATATTTTGGGAAACCATCATTAAGGGAAAAAACTCATCCTCCAAAAGAATCCATCACCATGTATTATTCAACAAAACCACCATTCTAGTACAACCATGGAAACCTTCAAAGCCATAGCCACAACCAAGCAATCCATTTGAACAAACATGAATCCACATATCTCATTTCATGTTTCCAACCTTCACAAATGCTCCCTTTACTAACTTGTCATGCCTTGTCTGCTCGACTTTTTTTTCCCCCTTTTGTCTTCTCTCTACAACTACCCTTGTGGTTGCTTATATAGTAGAAAGCTCCCACAAAACCACCAAATGGCATTACATAAACCATGTGCTACCTAATCCATTGACCCTACATATGATATTGTAAAATTAATTATTCTCCCTAATATTAAATAATTACATCAAATATTATAACAATATTAAAATACAACTCATAAAGTACATCCCATAGGAATCTCTACATGTTACGTGCTTATCTAGGTGCTCTTAGGTGTAACATTGTATAATAAAATAAAATAAAATAATATAAACAATATTATGCAATATGTACATCCACCATAATGTCAACACTATACTCTTCCAACATTTAATTACATATTCAGATGCTTCTTTCTCCCTCCCTATAGTGACTAATGTAACATTTTCTCAAGTACCAAATTCTTAAAATTAGGCTTCCACATATATTTTCCTTTGTAATGGTGCATATTATGGTCTAACTATTGTTAGTGCATTTTCCAAAAAATCTTTGAGTAGAGAAACTCCATTTTGCCACTTTTTCCAAATGATGGGCACTATCTCTTTTGTTAGATCACTTTTCACCATTGCAGGTGGCCTACTATAAGTCCTCATACTTAATAAAACATCACCAATCATACTATTTTTATCTTTTTCTCCCATAAGTGGATATCTACACTTTTTTTTTGTAGTTTCCATTGTGAACTATATCATCTACTATATCCTTATTTGAAATTAGAGGGGTTGGACTTATACCTTTTCTTACCAGTTTGGTTATTGTTGATGATGATTATCCTATAAATAGATTCAACCATTTGAGTACTAGAGAAGGTTTCTTTTGTGTTCTTCCTTCATTTATCTTCCTATCTTCTTCCTCATCTATTTCAAGTTTAGGTGAAGATGGTTCTCATCCTAGGTTAATGTTGTCTTCTTCATCTTGCTCTCTTTGTGGACCAGGTGTTATTTCATTGCCGAACTTTTTCCTTTTTCTTGAATCGATATGATATTTTTTCCCACCTTTTTTTTGGCTTTCTTTTCTTGCTTCCTTTCTATCTTTATCCTTATCATTCTCATTTCTAATGACCAAACTCCTTTTCGTTGTCATGTTGTCATGTGTTGGAAACTTGGGGTCAATAGGCATTGACATAAGTAACTTGATAGAGGGTCTAGCCTCTTTCTCTATTAGTTCATACTATAATAATGTAAGCCAATGTATCCTTGGCTCTACAGTATATATTATGTTAGTGCCTATCTAGGCTAGAAAACATAACCCATTCTTGTATTCTTCTTCTAGAGTAAAGGGTATCCTTTCCCTTTTCTACATAACCTCTTTAGATCTATTAAAATATGTTTTGAAAAAGCCATCTTTATTTTCTCCTAGCATCATATACATTTTGAGAATTTGTTAAGAGATGAGCATATACCTTAACTAATTGATTGATGTTTGTAGAGGAAATTCTCAATTGAAATGAAAGAATAGACATATCAAAATGGATCCATATTTGAATGGGTGTATCTTATAGTTTTCTTTGATCTTAATTATGTTAATCATTAATTGTTAATGCAACCATCCACTCAGGTCAAGTGGGGCATGGTTATAGATAATATGGTCTATTTTGTATGTTGCTCCATTGGGTAGACTATTATGCTTGTTGGAATAATATGTGGCATGAAATTACCCTAGTAGGAAAACTTATTTTAGGGTATGGTATGTCATCAGTGGCAATTGATCATCCTTCCTTCTTTTCTCTAGTAACTCTCTCTTAGCTTCATTGAGTGAAACCTTTCCTATATTAGTTTTTCTCTAGTGTCATTGAATCAAGCTACTCTCTCTATTATTTTCTTTATGATTTTGTAAGGCTTGTCTCACCACATGTATTCACCATGTATTTCTCTCAGTACATGTCTCACCTAGTCCTCCTAGAAAAAGTTAGGAATGTCTATTACATGATGCAATTTTTTTTTTCTGCAGATGTCCTTATTCATTATTCTAATTTTTTTGCCAAGGAATATAAATAATACTTCATAATTTTTTTCGTATTCCCAAATCTAAATTTTTTTCTTTAAATATGGAATCACATATTAAGTGAGTAGCACACTTGAAGGTAGTGAAGATATTGTTGCAATATAGTTCTCTATGTCTCCTTGTAGTGTGATAGTTATATAATCAAGTTCCTTGAAATCCTATTGTTGACCAACTCAATCTTGTGAATAACTTGTTCCATGATTCATTTTGTGCTTTCTATACCTACTTCCTAACCTTGTTTTTAATACTGATAACCTATGCAACAATGGTTATAATCTTTACACACTCCTATCTTGTCACATTTTTTTTTCTTTTCCAACTACCTTTTTGTGGACCGCCAATGCATCCTTTACAAATTTTGAATAGGGGACTAGTATATGCTTGTTTACTTTTTAAAACAACTACTTTTAAGATTATGTTATGTTAGTTAATCTTAGAAGTCTCAACCTCAATGAGTGAGCTCCTATTTTCTTCAAACTTGGCCACTTCAAGCTCATCTATATTCTTTTACCATACTTTGTTGAAGTCATTTCTAACTTCTTTTATGTCCAAAATCATTCCCTTTTCACTGTTATCTAGGTTCTACACTTGGAATCCTAATCTTGATCTATATTTTCTAAAAAGAGGACCCATCTTTCCACAATAGTAACAAGTCATGCATGTTCCTCTTTACAATCCTAGATAATATTTTTGATTGGTTTTTAATTTGCAATATTCTATCATATATCTTGTTCTCTTATAGTTTAAACATATTGGTGTAGTGAAGTCATTCTTCCAACCAGGACTTGATGTTTTCTAAAATTTCTAGATTGATCTTTCCATATATCTACACACCCCATCCTTGTATTCATACTTGTAACATAAGTAATAGTAACCATCAAATATTTTCTCATTGGAATGAGATGTATACTCTTGAGCAGAATGACCATATTGATATCTATAATTTCACTTACTAATTTTGATTACTAGGATTCTTCCAAGCCTACCAAGCATATCATATGCTATCTCTTAGGATTCTCCAAGGTTAGAGACTAAGTGATTGGTTTGTTCCTTATGCTAGTTCACCTATTCCAAATGTTTCTACCTATACCTTCACCAAAACCCAAACAACTAACTCTCACACCTCACAACACCTCTACCACCTTACACCCTCCATGATATTTCACAAGACCATACCTCAAAACTACTTCCAAAAGGCTTAATTCATTACCAATAAAGAGATTCCAACATGTAACTAGTTCTACACATCTTAGTGGGCTTTAAAACACCAATACAAACTCTCACTATGAGACTCTCCCTTGTAGCCTTACCTTGGAATGTAGGTAAGAAATCAAACTCTCCTAAACATCTCTCAAACTAAAGGCATAATCTAACACCCTTTCTTGAATCCTAATAGATTCCAAAATCATAGATTCCCAAATATTCAATGAGACATAAAACTCATAGGCCCTATTCTAGACTAATAGGCCTAAAGAGAATATTCAACTATAACTTCTCACAACCCTTAAGAACTTGAACAAATATCTTTCAAATACCATTACCTTAAAAGCTCTTCAACTGCTAATTTTCAAATCCTAGCTCATGAGGAGATATCCAAACTCTCAAACCCTTGATATAGTGTTGGTTTCATTGCTAAACATTTAATCAGACTTCCAACTCTCACACTCCGTTTACTCTTCTCTTTTCAAAGGTTTCTCAACATCCTATGAGTGAAAAAATCTTCCAACATGCATGTAAATATTACACCAACTTCTCTCCATTTTTATTTTCAAATTGTTGATTTACTATTATTGCATGTAACAATAGATCAGATGTTGATTTATAGCCATGTTGATATGGGGGAACAAGTTTTTAATGTAGGCTCGATTCTACTCTTCAAAATGGTTCTCCAACTTCCTCAGAGTGTAGGAAACCTTCCTAACATTTATGTAGATCATGTAACAACTTCTGTCACATTTTTTCTTATTTCCCAAATTGTTGATACATTGTGATTAATTACAATAGCAAGTAATTTTCTGATTCACGAGCATCTCCATTACAAGAAACAAGATAAGGTATCAACTTAGTAAGAGGGAAATCTAAAATAACCACAGGAACCTTTAATATCTTCCACTATCCCCACAATGAGAATTTATAAAATCACTATCACACCATTTTTGAAAATATATGGAATTTATACAAGTAATGTATTCTTGTTAATAATATAGTGATAACAAAAGAATCTTCAATAAACCATAGAAGTACTATTCTCTTCACCATAAATAGGAAGTTGTAAATCATCACAACCACAAATTCAAGGAGAAGATAGAAGGACTATAATTTAAATGCCAGTAAAACAACAATATTACACCAAAATATTGATTTCTATTTCACAACCATATACAAAACAATTCATTCCTCTCTTCCACACATTCTCCTCCATCTT
This sequence comes from Cupressus sempervirens, assembly GCA_028749045.1. Taxonomy (NCBI): domain Eukaryota; kingdom Viridiplantae; phylum Streptophyta; class Pinopsida; order Cupressales; family Cupressaceae; genus Cupressus; species Cupressus sempervirens. The sequence continues at coordinate 453,178,330 of CM053791.1, forward strand.
CTACATGAAGATGTAATTTTTATAAACCAAAAAAAAAGACCTTTCACCTCCTTTAAGAGGTTTTTCAAGTGGAGGCTTTTTCACCTTCTAAAACTTATCATTTTGTACAAAAAATGTTGATTGTAACTTTTGACAATTTTACACTCTTTTTTTCTTATTTTGCATTTTATGCTCTAATAACATTCCTAGGAACCCTAAACAGTTTCAACATCCTATCATGACATTTTAATACTACATTATATTCCATTTATTCCATTGCATGGCATGTTTCCACTTTTGACTCAATTTTACCCATATTGGATAAAACATGAAATTGGTCAACATGATCTTAAATTGAACATCTAATAACACGATTTGAAATGTATATTACCCTAATCTAACATAACTCAAAAATATACTAATTATGAATCAATATTTTATGGAAATGGTCAGGATGCCCTACACCATACTCCCCTTGTTGAAAAAACTCAAGTCCCTTGAGTTTTCTACTAGGGCTTTGTCTGATGTTATTTTTGCCTCATTGTTCACTTGCTTTCCACCTTATCCAAACATTTTCCTTTGTCTTCTACATCTTCACATTCTTATAAATCATACCAAACTCTTCTATCTTTCTTGGAGGCCTAATTGTGATCTTTAATTCATGAACTCTATCTTGGATTAAATGAATGATCAACATTATGCCAATGTCTAGTGACTTCTTTATCTAAGGTACCTAGGCTCCACATGAACCAAACATTTTCATCTTCGCCCAATTTTTTCCTTTCCTTGGTCACACAAATACAATATATATATTATACAATTTACTACTTGCAAAAAATAATGGCTTCATTAGCAATCTTACTATTTTCATATTTTTCTTCCTATGACTACCTCTTGTCTTATTCCAACCTTGCTTGCCAATAAAAAAAACAAATTTATCCTCTCCAAGGGATATGTCCTTATTCTCTATATAAATTGATGTCTTCTTTACCTCATTCATTGAGCCAATCTTCAAACAATCTTCATCTTTATTGCTGTCATCAACAATTTTAGTCATAATGTTGATTGTCTACCCTATTTTTCCTTCACACCATAGAGAGTTTATTGCCACATCATTTTCTAGTTCTCCTTGTATTTATTCTTCACCCTTTCTGTCCTTTGTTTTGGACACTTTCTCTTCCTTTAGCTCTTTCATTTGGTCTATCTTAGTGACCATTTCTTCACCATCTGCCTGATCCTTTGTCTCAAAATGTTCCTCAATTTTTATATCCTCTTGACTATCCACTTTCTTCTCATCTTCTGCTTGTTGTATTATTAACACCCCAAGTCTCCTAAATCATTCTTCATCCTTTGCTAATGCCTCCTTTAAATTTCTAATTTCCTCTAACATGCTTTCCTTCTCTTCTCTCTATTTTCTCTTTCTCTTTTCATCTTCCCTTTGTCTTCTCAAGGCATCCTTGTAACATACCCATGCCTTCCATACTTATTCTAGTGGTTTCATCCTTATCAAAATAAACTAAAAAAATATCTCAAGCTATCACAAATTACCAAACCAATCAAAGAAACAAAAACTATCTTTTCTCTTGATCTAATCAAAATCTTTCCCACAACAACTTGTAAAACTAGCATAACTATGCTCTGCAAAATGGTGTAATCATATTTTGATCCCAAATATGATGTAGAGAGAAGGTGATAATAACTATGGTCTTCACTTACTAATTGTAATTACTAGGTTTCGTCCAATCCTACCAAGCATATCATATGTTACCCCTTAGGTGTAATGCCCCGCCAAGGGATCCAAAGAGTTAACCTAGAATTTCACTAAGTTTGGTAACATTTTTTTTTTTAAAATAACATGAAAGTAAATACCACATATATCTTGTACATAATAATGAAAGCAATAGCAATGTCCATCTAAAAGTAAACATAACATACATAACCAATTTCATTCTTTAAGAATCCCTTAACGTTGAGTTACATCTAAATTAACTAACATACATGAATCCATCTAGTACAACATCTACATGAAATAATAATGATAAGTACAATGTTCATACATTACATTTCCAACTACTCAATCATCCACTATACATGTCACAGGGTATGAAGGCTTAAAAGAATATACATATGTGAAATAAGGTACATCATCCTATTCTAATCCATGATACATTAAAGACAATCACATGATACACATGATACATCATCATAAAATACATATACATCCATCATAAGATCAAACATAATTAACTAAGTGCACGATTCCTCCCAACCGTTAATAGCATCATTAGACCATCGTGGGCCCTAGCCATCCCTCCATGCGTAACATCCCAAATCACCGAAGAGATCATCGATATTAACATAGTAGGAATGTCACTCCTAACATATACAACATCATAAGTAGAAAGTAATCTAACATGCAAATATAAGCATAAGATAACATCATCTAACATATGCTAATCATCAATGAAAGGATACATATCCACCATCATGAAGGACGAATCAGCCACGATGTCTCAATGAATCTCAAATGATAAGAGTGGAAAGTATACTACCACCCGACCACATGGTACCTAAATGATCCACTCCTACCGTGCTGAGGAGATAATCTCAAGTCCCAAACAAGCTATCCATAACACATAGCACAAATCTCTATAGTCCAGGAATCCTAAAAGTATACTAACTCAAAGGTTCCAATCATGAAACTGACATCTACTTCCCAGAGGCACACAATGACATGTAGGAACCTATTATGCAAGCAGAAAAGTGTTATCGCATTTATCATGTACAAGTTACCCTGGCAGTTAGCTAAACTCCACGGGTCCATACTGATCTCATGCAGCCACTAGTATCCTCTCATACTGACAAGGCATACTATGGAATGCAAGGTCACAACCATGCGTTCTCACTACTCCCATCCTAGCCTATACAAGCACTCAAGACATGGGCAAGAACCAAAACTCTTATATTTCTAGGTTCATTCAGTTAGTATTAGGTGTGAATGTTATCACTTATTAATCCAACTTACAATGAGTTACCCTGGCAGCCTCTTAGGGCCCCGGCCCCCATTGCAAACCACTTCCTGTCACTACATGCAGATATCCTACCCTAATGCTCATGGAATCATAAATCTCAAAATCACAAAAATAATCCATAATAAAATCATCAAATATGCATGAAAGCATCAAATCTCCATGAGCAAACATCCATAGAAAATCATGACCACAACAGCTCTCTATTGGCAACTAAAGCATCACTGATAATCAAAAGTATCCAATGGTTCTCAATAATCAAAATATATCTCAAACACACTGATCGAAGACTCCAAAAATGGTTGAGTCAAACATGTCACAACATGACATTATCAAGAATAAATCCACATTTCAGTCCCATCATGGCGACTAGAAAATAACCAAGGATAACTGATCGATGACCAAAAATAATGGTTAAGTTAAGTGTCTCATAAATAAGAATCTCAACTATAACAATCAGTATTCACATCCAATACACAGAGCATTCCATCACATAACCATGGTTGGGTTATAAAGATTGAGATTAAAACATCATCATGGCATCACAATCACATAAACCCAAAGCCTCTGGTAGACGTCCTATACTGGTCAACACTAGTCAACCCAAAACCCAAAACAATAGCATAAAGAATACACAATGTAAATACATGTTTTTGTTTTGCTAATTTTTCAAATTTGAATTCAAAAGTCTCAGTTTACATATTCTCAAATTAACATCAAGTGGAAAAATTTCACGTTTTATCTAACTCATGTATTCTTTTGATAGATAAAAGTTTCTCCATCAGACTCAATTTTCTAATTGATTTATATGACATTATTTGAAAATTGACATTCTCAATGAATCAAAAAGTTCGATTATATATTCTAATAATTAATCTTAATTAAAAACTAAGTTTAATTAAATTAATTGTTAATATCTCTTCATAATTGACAAGCTTAATAGCAATATTTTAATCATTAAAAGAGTGATCCATTAATTGAGAACTTTATAATAATCATTTATAATTAATAATATATACTTATATACTTATATACATATATATATATATATATATACATAGATAAAAAAAAAAAAAAAAAAAAAAAAAATATATATATATATATATATATATATATATATATATATATATATATATATATATATATATAAATAATAACATTTAATAATTAATAACATTGCAACTTATAAAAAAAATGAAATCAAAATTCATATCCAAATCGTATATGAAATAATCTTTGCAAATATAATTTAAAACCAACACATAAACACAATGCGATTTAAAATCGCGCGGCTATTAAAGTGTCGCACCGCAGGTACACTGCGGATCGTAGGTACACTGCGGTCGCAGGTACCCTGTGATCACGCAGGCTTGCAGTGGGTGGGGTACGAAGTACCCGCCCGCCCAACATTTCATATATATATATATATTTTTAACAATTGCTTACGCGATTTAAATACAGACTTTACGATTTGGTTTTAACGTTTCTTAAAACGTTTTCGCCCACTGTATGTAGTCATTTTTTTAAACAAATATATATATTATATATACATATGTATGTATGTATGTCTATATATATATATATATGCATGTATAAGAAAATTGACAATTTATGATTACAATTTCAATATTTTTAGAATTCCTCCATAGATCTTTGATCTCCAAAATTTCCAATAATTAATCTAATGGGTTTGGCTATGAATCTCAACCCTAGCCCCATTTTCCCTTTTTTTTAAATCCATGCATATAAAATTCTCAATTAAATTTAATTGCCCAAATTGAAAATGCATACAATAAAAATATGAAATTCCTCAGAAGACATATGGAAGACACGAAGAAGACAGGAATGCATGATGCAGAAATAGCATAAATAAAATCACAAGAATCTACCCGCATTCTGATGCTAATTCGCTCTTCCTCAAAAAACCCGCAGAGCAAGCTCCCTTCTTTAGAGTTCTTGAGTCATCCCCTGCTCCAATTGCTCTCCATGCTATATCTAAGCTTCTATGAATGCCTGAATATAAATAGCTCTCAAGGAACCTTTGGAATGCTTCTTGAAGCAGCTGGAAGGTGTCACCAACTAAGCATGGGTCTTTTCCAACCTTTTTGATGAGTCATAGAGTTGTAGACACCTTGTGCTTAATTGATGCACTAACCCCCGTGTTGTTGACACATGTTAATTCCCATGCAAGCTTATAACTCCAATTTACTTTTTAAATAATTTCCATTTAAATTTTATAACTTTCATTTTAATTTTGATAACTTTTATTATTATTATTTTATTATTTTATTTATTACTTTATTATTATTTTATAATTATTATTAATTTTAATTTCTAGTTTTCTTTTATTTAATTCTTTTTCCCAAATAATTCACATTTAATTAATTACAATCAAAATATCAAAGATCATGATATTTTATTTATTTTCTCAAATAAATAATTTATTAATTAAATCTATTTATTAAGACTTAATTAATGGAAAATTCACCATAGACCTCCAAGATAAAATATGAAAACCCATCATAGAACAAATCATACAAAATAAATCTAAAGGGTTAAAAATCACGAAATATGTCATCCGACACATTCGGTGGGTATTCAACTTTGATACTTGTCCTAACTCACTAGGACAAATGGTTTTTAGGTTTGGGATTTGGACTTGAGAATTTATCTCCCTTCTCTTATCATTGAGATAGTATAATAGGGTACGCTCATCCTGGCAATTCAGGGAAGTCGATACCCGGTACCTGCAACCTGCAAAAAAACCATGCATGTACATACAATATATAATTCTAAGCTAAACAGACAATGGCAGGAAGTGGTGCATCGTGTAGATCCCAACTAAGCAGGTGACTACAACTCCCTTCCTTAACCACATCAAAAATTCCATACAATAAGAAAACACGCACACCATACACATGCAAGTATGGGGTAAGTAACCATAATAAAACACATGAGATAATAAACCATCTAACTAATCATCATTAATAACTGAAAACAATGTAATGATCATCATACACACATGAAATGTAAAGTCTAAATGATCTCATCATATATCAACTGAATCCCTATCATAATATCTGATAGTGTCAAAACAACACCACTAAACCATCAACATAAAACTAGTCTACATAGTCTGATAATAATAGCAATAATAAGTCTACAAAAGATGTGAACGAGGGTAGGCACTACATCCACCCCCCCTTGAATTAGGCTTACTCCTAGAAGCCTACAAACAAATAGGGATATAACCCCCTCAATCTAGCTGCATCCTCCCAAGTAGCTGAAGAATCATCAGTAGGGTCCCATTGGACCATTACCTGATTGATGGTTCGACCCCTGAGGGTCAACTCCCGCTGCTCCAGAATACGAACCAGCTCCAAAGCCAGCTGCCCATCCTCTACTTGCAACACATTCCAATCAAGAACATGCACAATATCAGGAATATACTGCCTAAGCACTGAAACATGGAAAACATCATGAATGCGAGCTAGGTTGGGTTGTAGAGCAAGATGGTAAGCAACCAGGCCAATCCTCTCCAAAATCTTGAATGGTCCCACAAAGTGAGGTGCTAGCTTAGAACCCTTTCCATACCGGATCAAACTCTTTCGTGGTCACACTCTCAAGAAAACTTTATCACCCACAGCAAACTGCTTATCTATCCTATGAGCATCGGCATACTTCTTCTGCCTATCCTGTGCCGTAGTCAAATGCTCATGAATATGCACTACCTGTTGCTCCATATCACGAAGCATCTCAAGACCCAATAGAATGCGATCCTCAAGGTTGTCCCAACTCAATGGTGTATGAAAAGGACATCCATATAATGCCTGAAAAGGTGCCATGCCAATAGAACTATGATACCCATTGTTGTAAGCAAACTCCACTAGGTAGAGATAGTCCTCCCAATGTGTCTACCTATCTGTCACATACATCCGTAACATATCCTCCAAAACCTGGTTCACCCTCTCTGTCTGACCATCAGTCTCTGGATGATATGCCAAACTGAAGTTTAGCTACGCTCCAAGCTCATGCTGTAATGATGTCCAAAATGTAGATGTGAATACAGGATCCCTGTCAGAAATGATCTTTCTAGGAATACCATGTAATCTCACAATGTCACACATGAAGACATTTGCTATAGAAGCTACTGTGTAGGAAGACCTGATCAGTGAAAAATGTGCCACCTTAGTCAACCGATCAACGCTAACCATGATAGCATCATGATGTCGAACTATCATAGGTAATCCTACTATAAAATCCATGGAGATGATATCCCATTTCTAAGAAGGAATGAGATTAGGCTGCAATAGTCCTGCTGGGTGCTGGTGTTTTGCCTTGAATCTTTGACACTCAAGACACCTAGCCACAAAATCAGCAATATCTCGCTTCATCCCAAACCAAAAGAACAAACGTCTCAAATCAGAATGCATATTCTTGACACCTAGATGTGTTGAGTAAGGTGTACGATGGGCTTCTGCCAGAATCAAGGTGCGAAGCTCATCCAGTAATGGCACATAAATCCTCTCCAAATGTCTCAAAAGACCATCTAATTCTCGAACATAACCTGCAAACTTACCTTCCAAGGGTCTCCCTAAATCTATCTCTCTGCACACTTCCTGATACCAGGAATTCGTAGGAAGTGCCTGAAGAATCTGACTCCTCAAATCCACAGTAAGAGTCATCGATGTTACCACATGTCTCTTGCGACTCAAAGCATCTGCCACCACATTCTCCTTACCCTGAATGTACTTAACCTCAAAATCATACTCGCATAAAAATTCCATCCATCGTCTCTGGCGAGCATTCAAATTAGGCTGAGTAAAAATTTACTAAAGACTACGATGATCACTATGTAGCTCAAATCTGTGCCCCAACAAGAAATGTCTCCACCTTGTCAAAGCATGAACTACTATTGCTAACTCAAGGTCATGTGTAGGGTAATTTAACTCATGATCCTTGAGCTTGTGTGATTCATATGCAATCACCCGTCCATTCTGCATCAACACTGCTCCAATTCCTTCAAGAGAAGCATCTGTACACACCATGAAATCACCTTTTGGATCAGGTACAGCTAAAATCAGTGCACTAGTCAAAAGCTCCTTGAGCCTCTGAAATGCTTTCTCACATTTCTCTATCCACACAAACTTCTTACCTTTCCTCTGAAGAGAAGTGATAGGATGTGCTATCCTAGAGAAGTTCTGGACAAATCTATGATAATAACCAGCTAAACAAATGAAACTATGAATCTCTGACACATTAGTCAGGGTAGGCCAATCTATTATCACCTAAATCTTTGTAGGATCCACTGAAATATCATCACCTGAGATAACATGCCCTAAATACTAAATCTCTGATTTGAAGAATTCACACCTAGCAACATTGGCATAAAGCTGATTGCCTCTTAAACACTGCAATACCAACCGCAGGTGTTCCTCATGCTCCTTCTGAGTCTTAGAAAATATCAATATTTCATTAAGAAACATGAGCACAAACCTGTCAAGATATGATTGAAAAACACCATTCATCAAACTCATGAACACTGATGGAGCATTAGTCAACCCAAAAGGTACCACTGTGAACTCATAATGCCCATAGTGCATTCGAAAAGAGGTCTTGTGAATATCTGCTTCCTTAATATGAAGCTGGTGGTATCCTGACTTAAGGTCAATCTTAGAGAATATTGTAGCTCCCTTGATCTGATCAAATAAGTCATCAATCCTAGGCAAAGGATACCTGTTCTTAATAGTCACCTTGTTCAACTGTCTGTAGTCAATACAAAGGTGCAAAGAATCATCTTTCTTCTTCACAAAGAGCACTGGAGCTCCCCATGGTGATACACTAGGTCGAATGCTCCCTTTGGCCAGAAGTTCCTCTAGCTGAAGATGTAGCTCACCCAGTTCCTAAGTAGTCATATGATAAGGAGCTTTACAGATAGGCTCCGCTCTAGGAATTAGATCAATGCTAAAATCAATGTCCCTCTTTGGAGGCATGCCTGGAATCGCACTTGGAAAGACATCTGTGTACTCCTGTAAAATCGGGTGATCTAAAGTCTTCCTCACAGGATCTTCCTCATCAAGATCAATTACCATAACAGCAAATATCTAACATCCCTTATGGAAACTTCGCTTCAATTGCATAGCAGAAATCATCCGCAGAGATATAGGCCTTGGTAACCCAACTATCTTCACATCATTCCCTTGGTCATCTTGGCACAAAATAATCTTCTTCCTACAATCTATACTGGCTCTATGAGATCCAAGCCAGTCCATGCCTAGAACCACATCATAGGAACCAAGGGGTATGACTCAAAGATCCACTGCCATATCAAAGCTCCCTAAGCTAAGCCCACACTTATGAACTACAGAATCCGTGGAGGCCTTAATCCCTGAGGCTAGTTCCACTTGCCAACCATGATCTTGCTTCACCACATCTAGCTTACACTTAAAAACTATAGATGGTGAAATAAATGAATTTTTAGCTCCTAAATCAAACAATACTGAAAGAGATATACCTCGAATAGAACCTGTGGTCTCAACCACTGTTCCCTGATGATCTGCCTGACGCTGATCAACTGCTGCAAAAACTCTATGAGCTCTCCCTGCATCACCAACTATGGGTTCTGAAGTTGTAGGCCTAGGTCCTAAAAATTGAGGTGCTCATTGTGGACACTGAACTGCATAATGTCCAATCTGACCACATGAAAAACATTTTATATTCCTACCAGATCCTCTTCCCATAAGTGGTACATTAGATTGCTGGTGATTGTTCCTGCTTACAAAAGATTGGCTACTCTGAGCTGGCTGATTGGATTGATTCTATTTATTGCATTGAGCATTGTGGTTGTTCTTAAAGTTAGAACTTTTGCCACCACCTTGAGCCTAAGAATTTGATCCCTTCTGCTACTACATCTGCTGAGATTGCTGCTGATACTGTTTTCCCTTAGAAAAGAAAGGCTTCTTGTTACCAGCTAAATTGAAGTTGCCTTTAGATCCTGATGCTGCTAGTGCTCCTACAAAACCACCTTGACCAAGGTTGACACTTTTCTCAACAAGGATTGCTCGATGTACCGCATCCTTGAGAGTTTTTGGCTCGAATACCTTGACACCACCAATTATACAGTTATTCAAACCCCTAACAAAGTGCTGTGTCAACTGAGCTAAATTTTCACTGAACCCTGAAAAATGCATAAGCTCATAAAACTTATGCTCATACTCGGTCACTGACAAAGTGTACTGCTTGAGATTATGAAAATCATTTACCCTTTGTAGTTTCCATTCCTCTAGTAGGAATCATTCATAGAAACTCTCTAAGAATAGTTCCCATGTGACACTGCTCATATTGATTCCTAGCTTCTTCTCCTCAATCATCCACTAAGTGGCCCCAAAATTCTCTAAATTAGTGATCGCAAATCTTGCCTTAACATTGTTGTCAAAATCTTTTATGGAAAAAATCTTGTCAAGGGAAATTAGCCACTACTCGGCCACATAACCAGAACCTTGCCCATTGAAAGGCTTGACCTTGGATCTTGAAAGATCCTTCATCTGAGTGGACACAATGGACCTTTGACGATCCTTCTGAGGACTTCTAGATCTGGGTCTATGCTCTTGTTTTGTCTGATGCACTTTAGGCTGTTCTTGAATAGGAGGTAGATGTTCTAAAATAGTCTGCATCATCTGTCTCAAACCAACCTCTTCAAACTCAGCTTGGTCCTCTCTACGGCTCTCTTCCTGCTGCCTATTAGAGTGCTCTTCCCTACTCTCTACACGAGCTGATCCCTCATGGGAAAACTCATGGGCACTAACAGCTCTGCCACAACCATGACCTCTTCCTCAGCCTCTACCATGGCCTCTAACAGAAGACCTAGTCCCAGACACCATCCTAGTTTCAAGTTGAAGAGATACACTTAATAGTTCACAGTTCTAGTTGTTCCGAAATACCTAGAGCTCCCAATGTAGAAACTCAGGCTCTGATACCAAATGTAATGCCCCGCCAAGGGATGCAAAGAATTAACCTAGAATTTAACTAAGTTTGGTAACATTTTTTTTTTAAAATAACATGAAAGTAAATACCACATATATCTTGTACATAATAACGGAAGCAATAGCAATGTCCATCTAAAAGTAAACATAAAATACATAACCGATTTCATTCTTTAAGAATCCCTTAATGTTGAGTTACATCTAAATTAACTAACATACATAAATCCATCTAGTACAACATCCACATGAAATAATAATGATAAGTCCAATGTTCCTACATTACATTTCCAAATGCTCAATCATAAACTGTACATGTCACAGGGTATCAAGGCTTAAAAGAATATACATATGTGAAATAAGGTACATCATCCTATTCTAATCCATGATACATTAAAGACAATCACATGATACACATGATAGATACATCATCATAGAATACATATACATCCATCATAAGATCAAACATAATAAACTAAGTGCACGGTTCCTCCCAACTATTAATAGCATCATTAGACCATCGTGGGCCCTAGCCATCCCTCCGTGCGTAACATCCCAAATCACCAAAGAGATCATTAGTATTAACATAGTAGGAATGTCACTCCTAACATATACAACATCATATGTAGAAAGTAATCTAACATGCAAATATAAGCATAAGATAACATCATCTAACATATGCTAATCATCAATGAAAGGATACATATCCACCATCATGAAGGACGCATCAGCCATGATGTCTCAATGAATCTCAAATGATAAGAGTGGAAAATATACTACCACCTGATCGCGTGGTACCTAAGTGATCCACTCCCACCATGCTGAGGAGATAATCTCAAGTCCCAAACAAGCTATCCATAACACATAGCACAAATCTCTATAGTCCAGGAATCCTAAAAGTATACTAACTCAAAGGTTCCAATCATGAAACTGACATCTACTTCCCAGAGGCACACAATGACATGTAGGAACCTACTATGCAAGTGGGAAAGTGTCATCACATTTATCATGTACAAGTTACCCTGGTAGTTAGATAAACTCCACGGGTCCATAGTGATCTCATGCGGCCACTAGTATCCTCTCATACTGACAAGACATACCATGGAATGCAAGGTCGCAACCATGTGTTCTCACTACTCCCATCCTAGCTTATACAAGCACTCAAGGCATGGGTGAGAACCAAAACTCTTATCTTTTTAGGTTCATTCAGTTAGTATTAGGTGTGAATGTTATCACTTATTAATCCAACTTACAATGAGTTACCCTGGCAGCCTCTTAGGGCCCCGGCCCCCATTGCAAGCCACTTCCCGTCACTACATGCAGATATCCTACCCTAATGCTCATGGAATCATAAATCTCAAAATCACAAAAATAATCCATAATAAAATCATCAAATATGCATAAAAGCATCAAATCTCCATGAGCAAACATCCATAGAAAATCATGATCACAACAGCTCTCTATTGGCAACTGAAGCATCACTGATAATCAAAAGTATCTAATGGTTCTCAATAACCAAAATATATCTCAAACACACTGATTGAAGACTCCAAAAATGGTTGAGTCAAACATGTCACAACATGACATCATCAAGAATAAATCCACATTTCAGTCCCATCATGGCAACTAGAAAATAACCAAGGATAACTAATCGATGACCAAAAATAATGGTTAAGTTAAGTGTCTCATAAATAAGAATCTCAACTATAACAATCAGTATTCACATCCATTACACAGAGCATTCCATCACATAACCATGGTTGGGTTATAAAGATCGAGATTAAAACATCATCATGGCATCACAATCACATAACCCCCAAGCCTCTGGTAGACGTCCTATACTGGTCAACACTAGTCAACCCAAAACCCAAAACAATAGCATAAAAAATACACAATGTAAACACATGTTTTGGTTTTGCTAAGTTTTCGAATTTGAATTCAAAAGTCTCAGTTTGCATATTCCCAAATTAACATCAAGTGGAGAAATTTCACGTTTTATCTAACCCATGTATTCATTTGATAGATAAAAGTTTCTCCATCAGACTCAATTTTCTAATTGATTTATATGACATTGTTTAAAAATTGACATTTTCAATGAATCAAAAACTTCGATTATATATTCTAATAATTAATCTTAATTAAAAACTAACTTTAATTAAATTAATTGTTAATATCTCTTCATAATTGTCAAGCTTAATAGCAATATTTTAATCATTAAAAGAGTGATCCATTAATTGAGAACTTTATAATAATCATTTATAATTAATAATATATACTTATATACGTATATACATATACATATATATATATATATATATACATAAATATATATATAATAACATTTAATAATTAATAACATTGCAACTTATAAAAAAAATGAAATCGAAATTCATATCCAAACCGTATATGAAATAATCGTTGTAAATATAATTTAAAACCAACACATAAACACAATGTGATTTAAAATCGCATGGCTATTAAAGTGTCACACCACAGGTACACTACAGATCGTAGGTACACTACAATCGCAGGTACCCTACGATCACACAGGCCTACGGTGGGTGGGGTACGAAGTACCCACCCGCCCAATGTTTTATATATATATATATATATATATATATATTTTTTTTTTTTTTTTAACAATCGCTTACGCGATTTCCATACAGACTTTGCGATTTGGTTTTAACATTTCTTAAAACATTTTCGCCCATGGTATGTAGTCATTTTTTTTAACATATATATATATATTATATATACATATGTATGTATATATATATATATATATATACAAAATTAAAAATATCACAATATATGAACACACACACACACACACACACACACACACATATATATATATGCATGTATAAGCAAATTGACAATTTATGATTACAATTTCAATTTTTTCAGAATTCTTCCAGAGATCTTTGATCTCCAAAATTTCCAATAATTAATCTAATGGGTTTGGCTATGAATCTCAACCCTAGCCCCATTTTCCCTTTTTTTCTAAATTGATGCATATAAAATTCTCAATTAAATTTAATTGCCCAAATTTAAAATGCATACAATAAAAATATGAAATTCCTCAGAAGACATATGGAAGACACGAAGAAGACAAGAATGCATGATGCGAAAATAGCATAAGTAAAATCACAAGAATCTACTCGGATTCTGACGCTAATTCACTCTTCCTTAGAAAACCTGCAGAGCAAGCTCCCTTCTTCAGAGTTCTTGAGTCCTCCCCTATTCCAATTGCTCTCCATGCTATATCTAAGCTTCTATGAATGCCTGAATATAAAGAGCTCTCAAGAAACCTTTGGAATGCTTCTTGAAATAGCTGGAAGGTGTCACCAACTAAGCATGGGTCTTTTCCAACCTTTTTGATGAGTCATAGAGTTGTAGACACCTTGTGCTTAATTGATGCACTAACCCTCGTGTTGTTGACACATGTTAATTCCCATGCAAGCTTATAACTCCAATTTACTTTTTAAATAATTTCTATTTAAATTTTATAACTTTCATTTTAATTTTTTATAACTTTTATTATTATTATTTTATTTATTACTTTATTATTATTTTATAATAATTATTAATTTTAATTTCTAGTTTTCTTTTGTTTAATTCCTTTTTCCAAATAATTCACATTTAATTAATTACAATCAAAATATCAAAGATCATGATATTTTATTAATTTTCTCAAATAAATAATTTATTAATTAAATCTATTTATTAAGACTTAATTAATGGAAAATTCACCATAGACCTCCAAGATAAAATATGAAAACCCATCATAGAACAAATCATACAAAATAAATCTAAAGGGTTAAAAATCATGAAATATGTCATCCGACACATTCGGTGGGTATTCAACTTTGATACTTGTCCTAACTCACTAGGACAAATGGTTTTTAGGTTTGGGATTTGGACTTGAGAATTTATTTCCCTTCTCTTATCATTGAGATAGTATAATAGGGTACGCTCATGATGATGTTGCTTCTGGATTTGATTGTGTAAGTTTTTTTATCATCAACGTTTAGGATCACACTTTGTGATCCATCATCAGGATGAGAGAAGGAAGTAAAAAGTTGATACCCGGTACTTGCAACCCGTAGAAAAACCATGCATTTACATACAATATATAATGCTAAGATAAACAGAAAATGGCAGGAAGTGGTGCATCGTGTAGATCCCGACTAAGCAGGTGACTACGACTCCCTTCCTTAACCACATCAAAAATGCCATACAATAAGAAAACACACACACCATACACATGCAAGTATGGGGTAAGTAACCATAATAAAACACATGAGATAATAAACCATCTAACTAATCATCATTAATAACTGAAAACAATGTAATGATCATCATACACACATGAAATGTAAAGTCTAAATGATATCATCATATATCAACTGAATCCCTATCATAATATTTGATAGTGTCAAAACAACACCACTAAACCATCAACGTAAAACTAGTCTACATAGTCTGATAATAATAGCAACAATAAGTCTAGAAAAGATGTGAACGAGGGTAGGCACTACATTAGGATTCTCCAAGATTAGAGATCGGGTGATTGGCCTATTCCTTATGCCACCTTACCTATTCCAAATGTCTCTACATATACCTTCACCAAAACCCAAAAAATAACTCTCACACCTCACAACACATGCACCACCTTACACCCTCTAGGATCTTTCACAACACCATACCTCAAAACTACTTCCAAAAGGCTTAATTCATTACCAATAAATATCTTCCAACATGCAACCGGTTCTACACATCTTAGTGGACTTCAAAACACCAATAAAAAATATCACTATGAGACTCTCCCTTGTAGCCCTACCTTGGAATGTAGGTAAGAAATCAAACTCTTCTAAACATATCTCAAACTAAAGGTAGATTCTAACACCCTTTCTAGAATCCTAATAGATTCCAAAATCATAGATTTCCAACTATTCAATGAGGCACAAAACCTATAGGCCCTATTTTAGACTAATAGACCTAAAGAGCATAGTCAACTATAACTTCTCACAACCCTTAAGAACTTGAACAAATAACTTTCAAATACCATTACCTTAAAAGCTCTTCAACTACTGATTTTTGAAATCCTAGTTGATGAGTAGATATCCAAACTCTCAAACCCTTGATATAGTGCAGGTTTCATTGATGAATATTGTAGCCACTTTCCAACTCCCATACTCCATTGACTCCGCTCTTTTCAAAGGTTTCTCAACATCCTATGAATGAAAAAAATCTTCCAACATGCATGCAGACCTTACACTAAATTTTGTCCCATTTTTATTTTCAAATTATCAATTTACTATTATTGCATTTAACAACAGATAAGACATTGATTTATGACCATGCTGATATGGAGGAACAAGTTTGTGATGTAGGCACAATTCTACTCTTCAAAATGGTTCTCCAACTTCCTTAGATTGTAGGAAACCTTCCTAACATTTATGAAGTTCATGTAACAACTTTTGTCACATTTTTCTTATTTCCCATATTGCAGATTCATTGTGATTAATTACAACAAGAAGTAATTTGTTGGTTCATGGACATCTCCATTACAAGAAACAAGAATAGGTGTCAACTTAGTAGGAGGGAAATCTAAAAAACCATGGGAACCTTTAATATATTCCACTATCCCCATGATGAGAATATACAATCACTGTAACACCATATTCTAAAAATATACACAATTTACTATCCAAACATCAACTAATGTATTCTTGTTAATAATATAATGATAACAAACAAATGTTCAGTCAACCACAAAAGTACTATGCTCTTCACCATAAATAGAAAGCTTTAAATCATCACAACCATGAATTCAAGGAGAAGATAAAAGGATTGTATTTTAAACGCTAGTATAACAACAATATTACACCAAAATGTTGATTTCTATTTCACAACCATACACAAAAAAACTTCATTCCTCTCCTCCACAAACTATCTTCTATCTTCTACATGAAGATGTAATGTTTCATAACAAAAAAAAAACCTTTCACCTCCTCTAAGAGGTCATTCAAGGTGAAATATTTTTCACCTTCTAAAAGTTACCATTTTGACCCAAAATTGTTGATTGCAACTTTTGACAATTTTACACTTTTTTTTGCATATTTTGCATTTTATGCTCTAATAACTTTCCTAGGAATCCTAAATGGTTCCAAAATCCTATCATGAAATTTTAATGCTACATTATATTCCATTTATGCCCTTGCATGACATTTTTCTACTTTTGATTCAATTTTACCCATATTGCCTAAAACATGAAATTAGTCAACATGACCTTAAATTGAACATCTAATAACATGATTTGAAATGTATATTACTCTAATTTAACATGAATAAAAAATATATGAATTATGACTCAAAATTTCATGGAGATGGTTAGGGTTCCCTACACCACCTTTCTATGCCAACATATGTTGGAAGTGTGACCTATTCTACCACAATAATAATAGGTTACTTTCTTAGGCTTCTTACCTTTAGATAATGTTTTCCCTTGTCCTTACTAGGGCTGGTTCCTTCTTCTAGATGAGTTGACTCTTTCAATATTTTTGTCACCTATTTCCTTTGAGCCTTGAGTTTCGCATCTATCTTCTCATTCCTCTCATTAGTGCTTCTTAGTTCCTTAGTTAACTTATGAATCTTCTCATACTTTTGTTTGGAATTTTTTACAGCCATTCTCTTGGCTTATGGTGCTTTTATTAGTTCATTTTAAGTTTTCTCTAGTACCTTTGTAGTGTTTCCTTTCTCATATTGTGACATGCTTAGCTTTTTTGATGTATCTTCTAGTTCTTTCTATAACTTTAAGATATATTTTCTCAACTTCTTGTTGTTAGTCATGAGGTCAAATAGTGTTTACTCATATCTATCTATATGATTGTCCTCATCCTTTTTCTCAATGATTTCATGTCTTTCACTTAGTTTCTTTCTCTTTTTAAATGATTCTCTTAACTTGTTCTTTAGATCTTTGATTACATTAAGGGCTTCTTCATAATGCTTCTTATACTTCATGGCTACTTCCCAATCTTCCCTCAAGTTGTCATACTTTTTATTGGTAGTACCTAGGCTCTGATACCAATTGTCAGTCACAACTGATACAGAGAGGAGGTGAGGGGGGTGAATCAATACCAATTATAAAACTAGTTAATCTCTTAATTGTTCCAAATAAACTGAACACCAACCACTTAACTAATAACACAATGATAAATCTAGCAAAATAGGAGTATGTAAATTCACACACTAAAGAATTCATCAATAGACATGTAGATTTTTACATGGAAACCCTTGATGTTAGGATGAAAAAAAAGGTGGGGATAATGTACCCACTAGGATTTTAATGTAGATAAAAGATTTTCTGGATGAGATCTTACAACTTGTTCCTTCTAAGAACACATATAGTTAGGAATATCTACAATCTATTAGGATTCCAATAAGCTAGTTGAGGATCTTTTATTATAGGATTTTCAAACTCCTTCAAAGAGGCACCTTGTTAGAGGATTTATGAAATTCTTACTACTAAAGCATGCTCGGTTAAGAGTTTACATGATTACAATGATTAGCAATAAATATAATATGATCTAGAATATATGGTACACCTTTTCTAATAGATCTCTAGTGTAGAGAAAAAAAATACTTTGATTTTCTTTCTATCTTTTATCCTAGCTCTTAGATAGATTATGTATCACCATACTCTTTTATCTGCTCCACCTTTTTTGTAGTGCTCCAAACTACTTTGGTTTGTTGTTTACCTTTTCTATTTCACAATAACACTTGTCATGTTTAGACTCTTCTTCTTCACTTTGTCTTCTCTTTTTGCACACTATCCATACACAATTTTCTCAATGAAGTTTTCAAACATTATATCTTCTACTTCTTTGGGTGTTCAAACCCTAAAACAAAATCCCACAAATAATGAATTCAAAATTTGAATTGTGCTACTAAGTAGTTCATGAACAACCTCTAATGCCTACATCATAGAGTCTAAATTGGTATCCCTACTAGTCTGTGCTAGTTCTAGCCTAACTATTGTGTCCTCTCTTTTATTGTCATTTTGTTAGAATGCTAATCCCATTACAATGGAGACTATGTCATCATCTACCTTTTCATGGTGATGACTCATCATGTTGACTTTAATTGTCTTTGTCTCCAAGCATACTTGCATAGATGTCTACTAGTAGCCATGAGATGGTATACTTCACTTGATCAGTTTCTAATCAATGACAACACTCTGGTGTCTAGAATATGCACAACAAAAAATTCTATTCATAATGAAAATGAGACTTGTGGGGTCAACAATATTTTAATATTTCTTACCATTTTGATCAAATTGCAGGATGTTTCTTTTTATTTGTGATGATATCTAATGCATTTAATTTTAATAAATATATGATTATATTATTATGATTATTATCTATTATTTCTTGTTATATTTTGTCATTATTATTTATGTGTATATTATTGAGATTTTTAATTGATATATGTTCATATTTTCATAAATGATTACTTTAATGCTTTAATGTTTAATATAAAAAATTATGTACACTAAGGATTATATATGGAATAAATAGTGTTGTGACAATCTTATACATATGAATGATCATGTCACTAGAGCATAATTTTTTTAGTAGTTTATTTATATTGTGCAAAGATGCACTTGATTTGTGCATTTTTTAGTGACCAAGTTGTTGGAAATATAAGAGGAGTAATTGAGAGGGGAGGGGTGAATTAGTTACCACTAAAAAAATTCCAAATCCCTTAGATGTCAATAAAAACTCAAATCCTTGCATAGCTCCATTACAACAGATATATACTATAACTTGGTTAACAAAGCAATCTAACATATTAATGTGAATTAACCTTTAGTAACTTAGTTGCTAAAAGATAAAGCAATAAGAAATTAACATGAACACATGAGACACTAAGATTTAACATGGAAACTTGATTTGGGAAAACCACCAATGCAACTAGTTACAACTTTTCACTCTCTTGAAGTGAGCCCTCTTAGGAGCCAACCCTATTAAAGGTTACAAAACACATTGTTAGGTGTGACCTTTTTAAAGGCTTTAAATCACCTTGTTATGAGTGGCCTTGTTAAAGGTCTTAAGACACTTCAATCTATAAATGCCACCTTGTTAGAGGATTTTAAAATTGACTGTTAAGTCTGTAAGAATTTTCCTAAAGGAAAAATTCACCAGGAACTAAGAACTCAAACAAAAGCACAACTGTAGACTAGAAAGAGAGAGTATGATTAGAATGACAATATATTCAATATGCCATGCTTAGAGTACACTAGGAGTGCCTATATATAAAGGCCTCTGAGATACATCTAGAATGCCTCGTAATCAGCTACATGATATGTCAACAACTAGGCACATGTCCACTAGATATGGGTTATCCTCCATTAAGCATGGAAGTAAGTGTGGTGATGAGAGGATAAACTTACAAAGATGTGACATGCAAATCAGTGTTATAGACAACATGTGCTAAAATAGAGTTGCATACTCTTGTGTTGTCAACATGGCAACTCAAAAAGGTGCACAAACTCCTAAGTGTCTCACAAAATAAAACAATAAAATATTGCATTAGCCTAAGTAAACTTAAGTAAGTGTAAATAGTGAATAATTATTTACACCAACAAAGTCAACTCTATTAGGCAATTTCTTCACTGCTACAATTTTTAGAGATTAACAATGTTTGACCTGATTGGTGAAGCAAATGAATTATAGATTCAAATCACTATTTTGGCTTATCCTCTAGATCCTCCCTGATCAACATGTTCTTTACATCTCCTTGGATGTTTTTCTCTAACTCAGATATCTTTCTTTATTTGCATCTTATCTTCTTTCACACATTCTCATATTTCAATCCACAACTTGACCTGTCATATATATGAAACCTAATGTCAAGTCAGCTTGAATATCCTTTCAAATAAACAAATAACATCCACTGATTTGGCTTGCATAAACCAACTAATAGATAAAAATAATCCACTGAAGGTCAACTTAAACTAAAAACTAGGTGACTCCCTTAGTACTGAGTTCCTTAGCAACTAACTTGACTCAGTTTACACAAGAATCCCTAAATTTGGCTTCTAATCTTATGCTTGGTGTGTACTTGAATCTTATGAACCTGGTTCCAACTAGCAGTTCTTGGTTATAATATGACATTTTTGTAACATCGATGACAAAATACAATTGAATCATTGTTATTAACAATCTCCCTCTTTAGCATTGATGGCAACACAACATTTCATTAAGAAAAAAACTTAGAGAAATCAAATGATTTATAAGATTTTATAATATCTTATGTATCATAGTGACTTTCTATCCATCCATGAGAATTCACTCTGAGATGCTCCCTCCTCCATCTTATCTTCAGACTCCATCAGATCAAGTTCTCCCTCTTGTAGATTACTACCTCTAATTCTTCTCTGATTATGAAATTATTTTCTCCCTCTTTGACATCAAATGCCAAAGAATTGACATAGTGATTGACAATGTACCTAATATCCTAATCCATATGCAATAAGCTTTGACTTCTTTGCATCAACTTGATAGATCTTCAAAGTAGTTTTGTTGATGCATCACTAATCTGTACTTTAGTGAGAATTAGATAGAGGAATGACCCCTATCTTTCCTCTTAGATACAAAATTACATCCTTAGGTAATGGTTTGGTAAATATGTCAGTGACCTACTCCTTTTTGTTGGCATATTCTAATCTAACCATTTTATCTTGAACTAGTTATCTCAGAAAGTGATACTTGATTGCAATGTATTTTGTCTTGGTGTGCATCGCTAGATTTTTAGATATATTGATTGCACTTGTGTTATTACAATAGATAACCATTGGATCCTTGATTTCTTACTTTATTCCCAATAACATTTATTTGAACCACATTATGTTGGATCAGTTAACTACTGTAACAACATATTCTACCTTTTTTGTAGAGTAAGAGATGCAATTCTACTTCTTACTTGTCCAAGATACTAATCTCTTTTCTAAGAAAGAATGATCTTCCACTAGTGATTTTTCTATCATCAATTCTTCCATCCCAATCAGTATCAGTCAAGGATTTCAACTCAGAATTTCCCCTTTTCTTGTACCATAGACCATAGTCTTGAGTACCTTTTAGATATCTCATAATTCTTTTGATTTCCATAATATGATTTTCTCTAGGATTTGTAGATTATTTTGCAACTATACTAACTGCTAATGTAATACTAGGTCTTGTATGAAAAACATACTGAATTTTTTCAATCATAGATCTATAGGTAGTCTAATTTAACTCTTTTTAATCATCATTCTTGGATAACTTATGTCCAATAGCCATAGGTGTTCCAATTGGTTTGGAATCTTCCATTCTAAAGGTCTTCAATATTTCCTTGAAATATTTTGACTGAATAATGTAAATAACATCCTTCATTTGATGAACTTATAAATCAACAATGAATTTTATTTCTCCAAACAATGACATTTCAAAATATTTCCTCGTTTCTTTAGAGAATGACTTGAATAAGTCATCATGACCTATAAATAGGATATCATCCACAAATATTTATGCTAACAAAGTCTTGCTCTATGGGCCCTCTTTAATATTCAAACTATTATTATCATTGGTTCTTTGGAAACCAATATTTACCATCTATCCATGAAGTCTCTCATACCATGCTCTAGGAGCTTGTTTCAGACCATATAAAGCTTTGTGTAACTTATAGACCATGTCTCTTTTATTTGGATTAATGAAACCTTCAGGTTGATCAATGTAGACTTTTTCTTCTAGAATTTCATTTAAGAAAGTTGATTTTACATCCATTTGATACACTTTGAATCCTTTAAATGAAAAATATGCAAGTAGTGTCATGACTCCTTCAAGTATAGCAATAGGAGAAATTTTTTCTCCATAGTCTATGCCTTCTTCTTGAGCACTTCCTTTGCACACTAGCCTTGCCTTGTTCATTGATACTTCACCATTTTCATTCTATTTATTTTTGAATACCCACTTTGTACTAATTATATTTTTATCCTTGGGTATAGGAACAAGAGTCCATGTATTGTTCCTTTAAATTTTCTCAATCTCTTCATTCATTTCCTATATCTAAATTTCATTTTTAATGCATCATTAATAGTTCTAGGTTTAAATTCAATAAAGAAACATGTACCTTTTAGTTTGTTCCTTGTCATTGTACTTTCTATTTGATCTCCAATTATTTTCTCAAGTCCATGATACCTTCTAACATATCTAGCAAGTATATGTATCTTACTTCTAGATTATGGATTGGATAGACTTGGTTCACCATGCTCCAAGGTTCTATGAATTTCCAAATTTTGCTCTATTTTTTTTGTCTAACACTCAGTTCCCACAGACTATAACTTGTGTTCCTCTATTTGGGACTCAGTTTGAACTATCTCCAACTCGTGTTGCACTGGCTACAACTTAGTTGACACTAGATGTAACTTGGTTGACACTCCAAACTTAGGTGACTCAAGTGGAGTGATCTACTAAATGTTGGGTAAAGTATCAAGCTCAAAGTAAACAAAGTTTTTTTAATCCTTGAGTTCCTTTCTTGTTTGTTCTTCATTCTTTTATGCAAACTCATCAATTTTTATATCTACACTTTCTATAACTTTGTGAGTAGCAAGATTCAAACATTTATATGTTTTTTTCTTGTTGGAGTATCCTAGGAAAATCCCTTCATCACTTTTCACATCAAAATTTCCTTTCCTTGAACCTTTTAGGATATAACATTTTACTTCCAAATACTTTGAAATAATAGACATTAAGTTTATAGCCATACCGTAATTCATAAGGTGTTTGATCTATACCTTTCTTTACTTTAATTTGGTTCAAGGTACTAATCATTGTCATGATTGCTTCCTTCTAGTGTTTGGTTCCAACATTTTTATCTATCATTAGTGTTCTTGCACAATCCACAATGGATCTATTTCTTCTTTCTACTATGAAATTATACTAAGGTGTACCAGGTGCAAATACTTGTCTTTTGATTCCTCTTTCATTCCAGATTTCATTGAATTCATTAGAGATGAATTCTCCTCATGTATCTGATCTTAATCATTTTAACTTCTTACCTATTTCTTTCTCAACTCTATCTAGATAACACTTGAATTTTTTAAAAATCTTCTAATTTATCCTTCAAGTACATTACTATCACCATCCTAGAATAATCATCAACAAAGAAAATGAAGAATTTTCCTCCAATGTAGCTCTTTGTACCTATTGGTCCACAAAGATCTGTATGAACTATTTCTAGGACTTCTTTAGTATTAAAATTCTTACTTTTGAAGGTAGTTTTACCCATCTTTCTAATCTAACATTGTTTGCATATGGCCATTTTAGGTTTCTTTAGATTTGGAATACCTCTTACTCTTTTGTTCTTGCTTCTAGAAACTAGATTGTCAAAGTTTACATGAAAATCCTTTTATGCCATAACAAAATTTCTTCTGTATGTGCCAAGAAGCATAAATTATCAATGAGATCTAGATAGAATATATTACCTTTTGTCTGATTGCCAATCCCAACTAGGTTTCCCTTACCATCCAGAAGCCTAGCCTTCCCATTCATGAATTCTACCTTGAATCTAATATTGTTCAGTTGTGCCACACTTTGAATATTGTGTCTTGGTCCTTCAACCTAGTAGGAATTATCACATTTGATTCCATCAGTTAGTGTAATGAAGTATTTTCCCTTCACATAACATGGTTCATTGTTTCAAATTTAACACTTCCACCATCATAATGCTCCAAGTGTTCAAACTTAGTTTTACCACAAGTCATGTGATGAGAACAACCACTATCTATTATCCATGAGTAATTCTTGCTAACATGAGAAATAAGTATCATCTTTCCATTATCTTTGTCATCTAATTAATCTTTAATAGAAATATATACCATTTCATCTTCATTATCACTATTAGAATCTTTAGCAATATAACAAGGTTTCTTACCCTTATCTTTGTAGCTCTTGAATTTTTTCTTACCTTTGAACTTGTTGTATTGTTTTTCATCTTTACTTTCCTTGTTTGGACACCTTGCAACAATGTGAACAACTTCTTCACAAGAAAAACAAATAAATGTCATTTTTCCTTTATATTTACCTTTGCCTTTTGGTAACCTCCTTTCAAGTAGGGCTTCAATGGCTTCAAGGTCATCATCAGATTCTTCTTCTTCTTCACTGTCAAACTATTTTCCTTTTGATTTTCCACCCTTTCTACCAAGAGTTATTTTAGCTCTAAATGTTGATTCTATGTTGCGAGATCCAAGAAGATAGTTATCAAAGTTATCCAACTCAAAAGTTGTCAACCTTCCCACTAGTGCATCCAAAGTTATATCATTTTTGGGATCACATCTCATTTCTTGAATAGCTAAAAATCTAATTGCATAAATAGGAAGAAGAGTTCTTAATACCTTGCTGACTATGGTTTCATCTTCTATTTTTCCTTCTAAATATTTGATTTCACTCACACTTTCTTTGATTATCTCACTATATTTTGTAATGTTTTCATCTTCTCTCATCTTCATCTAATCAAAATGGCCTCTTCAACTTTTTGCTTTGGCTCTCCTCACACTATCATCTCATCCATAGATATTTTATAGCTTATTCCACATTTCATGAGCAATAGGATAATATTTGACTTCATCAAATTCAACATAATTGAGAACAAAAGAAATGCCAATCATCATTGTGGTGTGATTCTTTTTCTCCACCATCTGATCCACAGTTAAACGATCAAGAGGTGACACATACCAGTTCTCTAGGTATTTTAGGTTTGTATCTGCAATGGTTCGAAAATAAAGCTTCATGAGATCTTTCTATGATTTGAAGATATCTTTGTTCAACTTAGGAATCTCTCTTCTATAAGACATCTCGATCTTTAGCTTAGGTCTTTGAAACCTTTTCTACAAGCACCAACATCTTTGATACCAATTTTTGGAAATATAAGAGGAGTAACTAAGAGGGGAGGGGTGAATTAGTTGCCATTAAAATGATTCCAAGTCCCTTAGATGGCAATACAAACTCAAATCCTTGCACAACTCTATTAAAACTAGATATATATTTTATAACTTGGTTAACAAAGCAATTTGAAATATTAATGTAAATTAACCTTTAATAACTTAGTTGAAAAAAGATAAAGAAGTAAGAAAATAACATGAACACATGAGACACCAAGACTTAACATGGAAACCCAATTTTGGAAAACCATCAATGCAACTAGTTACAACTTTTCACTCTTCTGAAGTGAGCCCTATTAAGAGCCAACCCTAATAAAGGTTACAAAACACACTGTTAGGTGTGATCCTATTAAAGTATTTAAATCACCCTATTGGGAGTGGACTTGTTAGAGGTCTTAAGACACTTCAATCTAGAAATTCCACCTTGTTAGAGGATTTAAAAAATGACTATGAAGTCAACTCTATTAGGAGTTTTCTTCACTGCTACAATTGTTAGAGATTAACAATGATTGAGCTGATTGGTGAAGTAACTAAATTGCAAATTGAGATCACTATTCTAGCTTATCCTCTAGATCCTCCCTGGTCAAAATATTCATTGCATTTCCTTGGATATTTTTCTGTAAATTAGATATCCTTCTTTTTTCACATCTTATCTTCTTTCACACATTCTCATATTTCAATCCAACTTTACTAGAGAAATTTTTAGTTTCACAAAGAGTTTATTTTCTTCTACCCTTTTTTGTGTTATCAATTTTATGAGAGGTAGGGCTTCTAGTACCTTTCTATATTCTCTTCAAGTATTTTCTATTCCAATAAGTTTCTTTATTTCCTTGCGTTGAAATTTATTTCCCCCCTAAAATTTATTGTATTATTTATCTCTTTGAAGTTTTTGAGTATTTCATGTTTGTAAGTTTTTGAGTATTTCATGTTTGTAAGTTTTTGAGTATTTCATGTTTGTAATTTGAAAATATATAAGTTTTATGGTGTTATGTTGCTTTCTTTTTTTTTTGTAGGTGCACTAACAATAAATTTATTGTATTTTTTGGTTAGTAGGACCTTAAGGTCCAATGGGCCTTAAATTCTTTTATTAAATTTTAAGTTTTATTTTTTGGGCTTTTTTGTGGGTGCATCATTTTGCATAAATTCTAGATTTTTTAATTTATGTTGATCATATTGTAAATCTTTTCCTTGAGTGTTTGTCATGGTTTTGGTAGGGTTCTTCAATAATATTTTTAAGAGGACATTAAGGTAATTATTTATTGCAATATGAACTCGCCCATTTACTTCTAAATTTATGATTCACACCTTGTCATTTATTGTTGAAATTTGGGGTTTTGATACTTTTGGGAGCATGTTGAGCCTTCATCATATTATAAAGATATGATTTATGGATTCCATTAGAATTCATTCTCTCAAAAAAGTGGCCAATTGATAAACTTGATAATTGTGCTTAGTTTTCAATTTATTTGATATTCACACCTTGAGTGTTTGGGAGTAAACTATCCACTTGATATGGCTCTGGATTCTTGATATTATCTTATTGTCTAGTTCCTTTGTGTAAAACAAGTAGGAAATATAATTTTTTCTTTTTTCCTTGGTTTAAACCAAGTTGAAAAGTCATTATGAACCACATCCTTTTATTGACCAAGTGAACAAGCTTGTGTTTATGTCATTAGTGTAGATCGAGAAGATAAACTTGGTTGAAATCACCTCCTTTGTTTGAAGTTAATTCATAAAACTATATGTATTGATAAGTTATGGTGAGTATCTCAAGTCACATGTTCCCAAACCCACAAGTGGTCACATCAAACATTTCCATGAATTCTTAAAAAGTGATAACATAATAAATAAATTGGGTATAAAAACTAATTGAGATCAATTAGAAACCCTATATGTTAGAGATTTAACTATGCAAGTATAAGGGTAATTTCATTTGTGATCTATATATGAGGTAGATGTTATTTCAATCTTGGTTTTCAACTATTTACCTATGTAGGCATGGGTACTCCTTGTGCTTACTACTCTCACCTCTAGGTCTAGTATTAGTGAGTAATACATTGATGTGCAATAGATATGTGGAATTATTTATGTCTATGGGATGTTTACTGTGTGATGATTTTTATCCATGCATTCTATTTATTTGTATTTTATTTCTTTGATTGATATGTCTGTGTTAATGATGCAAAAGCATCTTCGGTACTTTGGCAATCTTGCATCAACCAAAAATATTTCCTATTTATTGTTCTTGTCTATTATTTGTGGAATGCCCCTTGTTGTTCATGTTATTTATTTTCATGTAATTAGAATCTTAATGAAGACCTATCATGGATCTTGTTCCTATACTTGCAGAAAGTATTTCCTTCATATGTGGGTGTTATCCTTCTCTTTGTTTGAGGCATGTTTATTTCCTTGTAGCTCAAGTAGCATGTGGGTTTATCTTTAGCGATATTGTTTGTGATATCAAGGCTTTACATAGCCTTGGGGATTCTTTCTTGGATCTCATGTGGACCTATCATTTTCCCCATAGATGTTATTTTTCTAGATTTTGAGGTCACTAATTTCTCCTTTGGGTTAGGACCTATATTTTTTAATAAATTGCCTATCATGCAAACTTGTGGTCTTTCTAGTTACATAACTTGAGATCTAGGATTAGGAACGAAAATGAATCTAGATAGGAAGAAATATAAGTTTGGCTTTGTAATCCCAATCTCTTAAGTTCACTTATTTTTAATTTGAATCTATATGGCTACAACCAAGTAGGCCTTATGCCTAACAAGTTGGAAGAATATTGTCTCATCAAATTTGCATCGAATTCAATATAATTTTTAGTGGTTTCTCCAATATTGTGTCAGCTTCTGTGTATAACTCTAGAAAGGTTAGCTTGGGAGTGGAATTTTTCTTCCTTCCTTCCTTGCAACAAGTGGTATCTGAGAGAAGGTCTCTTTCCTTGTGAAGTTTTGGGATCATGGAGAAGCTTGATTGGATTAGTTGTAGGGTGGAAATTTTGGTTTCTTGCCTATAACTTGCAGAGGGTTATGATTCTTGCAGTAACTATTATCAAAATGGTTCAAGGTAGAGGAAATATAGATAATTCTATAATGGACATGTTGAGACAAATTATAGCTAGAACTGAAGTTGTTTAAATATCCTAGAGAAGAGAAATACATCTTGAGGATGTTAGTGATGAAGAAGAAGCATCAACACCTAATCTTGAACTTGAAGAAGAACAAGATAAGGAGATACTTTTAAAGAATTTTTTAGAGAAAATTCAAGACATACTTTTGGAGTTTCAAGTTACTATGTAAATCCTGATACTGATGCTTTTTTGGATTGGATCTCTTTTATTAAGAAGTGTTTTGATTATGAAAGTATCCCTAAGGATAGAAATGTGAGGATAATAACTACTAAGTTAAAGGGAAATGCTTCTCTTTGGTAGGAATGCTTTCAAATGATAGACAAAGAAGAGGGAAATAAAAGACCAAGACTTGGATGAAGATGGTTGATAAGTTGAAGAAGAAATTCTTTCCTACTGATTGTCAAGTTAATTTTTTGAGAAGAATGCAAAATTTAAGAAAAAAAGACTTGAAAGTGAAAGATTATACTAAGGAATCCTATAATCATTCCATTAGATCTAGACATGTTGATGAGGAGGTTGAAAAGGTTTCTAGATACTTGAATGGTTTGAGAACTGCTATACAAGATGAGATTGGTTTTGTGAAAAAAGGAAACTATTGAAGAAACATACTTGTATGCTTAAAAAGCTGAAGAAATATTGGTGAAGAAACATGAATAGACAAAGGATAATAGGTGGAAGATTTTAGAAAATTAGAGGTAGATCTTATGGAGAAAGTAGAATATATGATAATGTATCTCATGACACAAGAAAATGATCAGAATGGAAAGAAAATAATGGTAGTAAAGGAAGAGGTAACTACACTAGAGGTAATTATTTTGATTACTCTAGGAATAATGATATTGGTAAAAGGCAAGATAGATCTATCGGTAGTGGGTCATCCTCTCTCATAGGATTTGTGACATCGCCTAACCACCTCTTGTGGTTCTATATGACTATTGGTTGTATTAGGCATTAAGAGATCAATCTTTTGGTATAATGACAATCCTGGCCTTTCTAAAATTTGGTATTAGAGCTCAGTCATAGGTTTGAACCCTACAAGCCATGGCGAGTGATAGTAGGAGGGGGATTTTTGGTAGTGGACCAGTGTCTCTCATAGGATTCATGACATGGATTAACTACCTCTTGTGGTTAAAAAATAATATTAGTTGTATCAGGCATTAACAGGTCGATATTTTGGTGCAACAAAAACCTTGGTCTTTCTAACAAGATCTATTGGATACAATTGTTAATTTTGTATTGTATTTGATGTTACACAAATGTCATATCAGCCATTAGATAGAGTCTACAGAGCTCAGATGGTTAGCAAAACAATTTATAGTGACTACGGAGTGTTCCTGAACATTACACAGTAAGTTAGCTCTTACCGAGCTCACTCAAGCATCAAAAGATTTTGTAGCAGAAACTTAATGTTAAGTGAGCTCCCAAGGTTAAAAAATGGAAAGTCAATGACTACCGAGTTCACTCAGTCATTGAAGAGAAAGTTAGCTTTTATCGAGCTCACTCGGTAAGCGAAGGAAGGTCAGTGTTTACCAAGTTAACTCTATATCCAAAGGAAGTTGCAAGGTTTGCAATGTTTACTGAGCTTCACTTGGTTAACACTGAGAAACCATTCTAGAGCAGTGGTCACCGAGTTGGGTCGGGCAGTGAAGAATTTTATTGTTCTAAAGAATTAAGTTTAATTGTTTTGTGCAATGTTTGCAGCCGACTAACTTAATGTTTTCCAGTTGTTGTAACTTGTAATTGAGCCAATTTGACAATCTGTAAGGTATATATGAAAGGTCAAGTTGTACTGAATTCATATATATGTAAGAGTGTGGATGCATAAGAGTGTGAATATATGGATGTAAATGGAATGAGTGAATATTGAATATATGAGCGAATGTTGTGGAAGGATTAGATATCCTTATGGAGCTACAAAGTTGTATTCGATTAGTGACGATCTAGTGAAGCAGAATAGAGATCTGTATTCAGCAAAGATAAGTTGCATATATTTTAGATCACTTCATTGTTGCTTTCTAATCATTGTAACAGTGATTTAAAATCTCTTAATAGAGTTAGTTTAACAGCCATTTTGTAAATCCTCTAACAAGGTGACAATTCAGTTGAATTGTTCTAAAGACCTCTGACAAGGCCACTCCTTACAAGGTGATTAAATCCTCTAATAGAGTCACACCTAACAATGTGTTTTGTAACCTTTAACAAGGTTGGCTCCTAACAGGGCTCACTTCAGAAGAGTGAAAATTGGTGACTAGTTACTTGGTGGTTTTTCCCAAATTGGGTTTCCACATTAATTCTGGTGTCTCTTGTGTTCACGTTATTTCCTTTTTGCATGCGTGTTAATCATTTTAATTGCTTAATAAGTTAACAAAACATCTATCAAGTTTTAGCATTTATTTGTGTGGTTATCGAGTATCAGCAGCAACTATATTTTAAGACATCTAAGGATCTATGGATTTATTTTGTGGTAGTTGATTCACCCCTCCCCTCTCAATTACTCCATCTCTATTTCCAACAAGATCTTGGTTTAAAGATACTTGTTTTAAGTGTGGAAAAGAAGACTACAAAGCCTTTAATTGCACTATTTTTTCCAATAATACAATAAGTAGTGGCATGAATTCTTTGATTCAAGAAGAATCTATTGATGCACTTGATGAATCTAAAAGGGGAGAGAATATGATAGTTTGAAAAATCTTGTGGAATGAAAAAATGAATGACAAACCTTTTTTAGGAAAAGTCTTTTTAAGACCAGATGTATGATTGAAGGAAAATGTCACAAAGTGATTACTGACAATGTTCGCTCTGATAATTTTTTAGTTGAGGATTTTGTATCTAAGTTGAAGTTGTAGAGTTTGAGACACCCTAACTCTTATCACATTTCTTGGATAGATGATGAAAATTTTTTTTTGGTAAGTGAACAATGCCTTGTGAAATTAAAAATTGGTAATTACTTTGATGAAGCCTTGTATGATATTATGCCTATGGATTATTGTCATATACTTTTGGGAAGGCATTGTTAGTATGATAGACAATCTTTGCATCATGGTAGACTGAATCAACATACTATTTGGGCAAATGGGAAAAAAAAGTATTGTTTCCTTTCGTAGAGAAACCTAAGGAGTTAGTGTACAATAGTTGGAGTCTTCTTGGTTGAAGGAAATTAGTTTGTGAAAGACATAAAGAAGCATAAGTTATTTTTTTCTTTGATCCCTAGGAATACTGAGAAACAAAATTAACTTGAGCATACACTCAAGGTTAGATCTTTGTTGATTGAATTTCAAGATATTATTTTAGGTAATGTACCTAATGGATTACCCCTATAAGAAGTATTAGTTACCATATGGATTTGACTCTTGGAGCTAGATTTCTTAATAAAGCACCATATAGACTAACACCTTCAGAGAATGAAGAATTTGATAGACAAGTGCAAGAAATTAAAATAATTTCTTGAGAAAGGTTTTGTTAAAGAAAGTTTGATTCCTTGTGTAGTATCTATTGTATTAGAACCTAAAAAGAATAGGGAATGGATAAGGTGAACTGATTCTAGAGCTATAAAAAAATGCAAGTGAAGTATAGGTTACCTTTTCCTAGGGTGGATGACATTATGAATCATTTGAGTAGAGAAAAGTATTTTACAAAGCTTGATTTGAAAAGTGGCTATCATCAAATTAGGATCAGAGAAGGGGTTGAATGGAAAACATCTTTTAAGACTAATAAAGGTTTGTATGGGTAGTTAGTTATGCCTTTTGGTTTAACTAATGCACCTAATACTTTTATGAGATTGATGAATGAGATTTTGAAGAAATTCTTGGATAAATCTTTGATTTTGTATATTGATGACATACTAATCTATATTAGGACTAAAGAGGAAAACCTAATGCATATCAACCAAGTGTTGCAGAGGTTGAAAGAGGAAAAGTTGTTGATAAACTTGAAGAAAATTTATTTTATGAAAGAGGAGATTGTGTATCCTGGTTTTGTGATTTTTGTTGATGGACTAAAGATGAATCCTGAAAAGGTAAAAGATATACTTGGTTGGCCTACACTTGACAACGTTGAGGAAGTTAGATCATTTCATGGCTTGGCAAGTTTTTATAGGGATTTTACCAGAAGTTTGAGTTCAATATGTAATGTGATGACATAAACAATGAGAGATGATAAAAATTAATTCATATGGACACATGCAAAAATAAAATCTTTGAAACATTGAAACAAAATGTCATGGAATTACCTATTCTTTATTTACCTAAATTTAATAAAGTTTTTCAAGTTGACTATGATGCTAGTAGGATCTCAATTGGAGTTGTTTTGAGTCAAGAAGGTAATCCTGTAGAATTATATACAATAAAAATTAAATGATCCGAGGAGGAAATATTTAGTCTATGACCAAGAGTTCTCTGCAATTATTCAAGCTTTTAAGAAATAGAGACATTACTTGATGATGAGAGAATTTGTATTATCTACTGATCATAAGGATATATAGTATTTGGGAAGTTGGAATAAGTTGAATCAAAGACATATAAATTGGGTTGAGTATATGCAAAAAAATCTTTTGTGTTGAAGCATAGAAAAGGTAGCAGATACATTGAGTAGAAGAAGAAGAAGTTTGTTGACAGAGATGAAAGTCGAGCTTCTTGGATTTGAAGATTTCAAGAAGTTTTGTGAAACTAACCTTAATTTTGTAGAGCCTCGGAAGGATTGTAAAAATCACATGATAGATGAGAATGATAATTGGGTGGATTATTTCATTTAGGAAGATATGGTATCTAAGGGAATTCATTTATGCATACCAAAAGGATCTATGAGAGATAATATCATTAAGAAGAAATATAGTGGTAGACTTGCAAGAAATTTTGCAATTGATAAGACAATAAATTTGATTTTAGAAAGATACTTCTAGTCACAGTTGTATAAGGATATTCAAAAAATGATGGAAAGTTGCATAATTTTTCAATAAGCTAAGGGAACTAGTCAAAATAATGAATTGTATACACTTTTTCCCATTCCTTGTAAACCTTGGGAAGATATCAGTCTAGACTTTGTCCTTAGATTTTCTAGAACTTAGAGAGGTAATGATTTTATCTATGTGGTTTTTTGACAAATTTTCAAAAATGGCACATTTCATACCTTGTAAGAAGACATCAAATGTAGTACACATAGAAGATTTATATTTTAGAGAGATTGTGAGACTACATGGATTTCCTAATACCATTGTTTTAGAGAGAGATACTAAGTTTACTAGCTATTTTTGGAGAAAACTTTGGAAAATTTTGAAAACTAAGCTTAAGTTTAGTTCTAGATTTCATCCATAGACAAATAGATAAATTGAAGTTGTGATTAGAAGTTTTGGTAACTTGTTGAGATGTTTAATTGTAGTGCCTACCCTCGTTCACATCTTTTCTGGACATTGTTGTTGTTATTATTAGACTATGATAGACTAGTTTTATGTTAATGTATTAGTGGTATTGTTTTGAGACTATCAGACATTATGTTATGGATTCAGTGGATATATGATGAGATCATTTAGACTTTACATTTCATGTATGCATGATGATCATTATATTGCTTTTAGTTATTGTTGATGATTAGTTAGATGGTTTATTATTTCATGTGCTTTATTATGGATACTTACCCCATACTTGCATGTGTATGGTGTGTGTGTTTTCTTATTGTATGGCATTTCTGATATGGTTAAGGAAGGGAGTCATAGTCACCTGCTTAGTTGGGATCTACACGATGCACCACTTCCTGCCATTGTCTGTTTAGCTTAGCATTATATATATTGTATGTACATGCATGGTTTTTCTGCAGGTTGCAGGTACCAGGTATCGACTTCCCTGAATTTGCCAGGATGAGCGTACCCTAATATACTATCTCAATGATAAGATAAGGGAGATAAATTCTCAAGTCCAAATCCCAAACCCTTAAACCAATTGTCCTAGTAAGGTAGGACAAGTATTTGGATATTTTACCCACCGAATGTGTCAGATGACATAATTTGTGATTTTTAACCCTTTAGACTGATTTTGTGTGAATTGCTCTATGATGAGTTTTCATATTTTATCTTGGAGGTCTATCGTGAATTTTCTATTAATTAAGTCTTAATAAATAGATTTAATTAATAAATTAATTATTTGAGAAAATTAATATAAAATATCATGATCTTTGCTATTTTGATTATAATTAATTAAATGTGAATTAATTGAGGAAAAAGAATTAAATAAAAGAAAATTAGAAATTAAAATTAATAATAATAATAAAATAATAATAAAGTAATAAATAAATAATAATAATAAAAGTTATAAAAAATTAAAATGAAAGTTATAAATATTTAAATAGAAATTAAATAAAAAGTAAATTGGAGTTATAAGCTTGCATGGGAATTAACGCACCTTTTCATTTCTTATATGTCAACAACACGGGGGTTAGTGCATCAATTAAGCACGTGGTGTCTACAACCCTATGGCTCATCTAGAAGGTTGGAAAAGACCCATGCTTAGTTGGTGACACCTTCTAGCTATTTCTAGAAGCATTCTAGAGGTTTCTTGAGAGCTCTTTATATTCAGGCATTCCTAGAAGCTTAGACATAGCGTTGGAGAGCAATTGGAGCATTGGAGGACTCGAGAACTCTGAAAAAGGGAGGAGCTTGCTTTGCAGGTTTTCAGAGGAAGAGTGAATTAGCATTAGAATCTGGGTAGATTCTTGTGATTTTACTTATGCTATTTCTGCATCTTGCATTCCCTGTCTTCTTCGTGTCTTCCATATGTCTTCTGAGGATTTTCCTATTTTAATTGTATGCATTCTCAATATGGGTAGTTAAATTTATTTGAGAATTTCATATGCATAGATCTGAAAAGAACACGGGGCTAGGGTTTAGATTCATAGTCAAACCCATTAGATTAATTAATGGAAAAAGTTTGAGATCAAGCATTATAGGAAAATTCTAAGAATTGGAATTTATATTTTGTGTATATAAATGTTTTTTTTTTTGTAAATCTGCATATATATATAAATACAATTATATATAT
The DNA here is from genome assembly GCA_028749045.1 of Cupressus sempervirens. Lineage (NCBI taxonomy): Eukaryota > Viridiplantae > Streptophyta > Pinopsida > Cupressales > Cupressaceae > Cupressus > Cupressus sempervirens. Next base: position 453,214,461 of record CM053791.1, read on the forward strand.
GTGTGTGTGTGTGTGCGTGTGTGTGTCTATATGTTGTGATATTTGATTAAACTCTATATGTGTGTGTGTGTATATATATATATATATATATATATATATATACATACATATGTATATATACATATATATTTAATTAAAAGTCGAATGACATATATTTCGCAGCGAGCGAATGTTTTAAAAATCGCATCGCGATTCATCTTTGAGAAAAGCGTTTTAAAAATGCTATTGAAAAATAATATTAAACATGTCTTTGGGCAGGTATATGACCCGTACCCTATATGTCAGGCAACGACATCATACCTGTAGTGGCAGGTACTGCGACTGCTGTCGCAGGCCTGTGATGGTAGGCATGGTGGCCACACGACTTTTATAGCCAGCGGTGACTGTTATTAAATAGTAGTATGAGATTAAAGTTTTAATATGATATCAATCGAAATTTTGTAATTTGATTTTATATTTTGTTTTTTTTTATATATAAAATGCAACAATTATATATATATACATATATATATACATATATGTATATATATATATATGTATATATATATGTATATGTATATATATATGTATATATATATGTATATGTATATATATATATGTATATATATATGTATATATATATATTTAAATATATATATATATATATATATATATGTATGTATGTATGTATATATGTAAGTATGTAAATATGTTAATTAATAAATTTAAATTATTATTATTTGATAAAGATATATATATATATATATATATATATATATATATATATATATATATATATATATATATATATTAAAGGTTCATCTTTTATAACGATGAGTTATTTTATAATATTATAATTTAATTATAAGATTTAATTAATTGTTCTAAATTATTAAACAAAGAATATGCAATTTAATTAATAATTTGGTGGGGGACATTTTCAAACAAAGATTATAATTGAAAGATGAATGTTAAGGGAAACTTTTATTCATCTAAAATAATACATGTATAAAATGTTCCTCCATTTATTCTCTAAACTTGGAAACGTAAATTGAGACCTTTACATTTAAATTCAAGTTTGTAAATTTGGCAAAACCAAAACATGTGCTTGCATTGGGTATTCTTTATGCTATTGTTTTGGGTTTTGGGTTGACTAGTGTTGACCAGTATAGGACGTCTACCAGAGGCTTGGGGGTTATGTGATTGTGATGTCATGATGATGTTTTAATCTCGATCTTTATAAACCCAACCATGGTTATGTGATAGAATTCTCTATGTATTGGTTGTAATTACTGATTGTTATAGTTGAGATTCTTATGTATGAGACACTTGACTTAACCATTTTTGGTCATCGATTAGTTATCCTTGGTTATTTTCTAGTCGCCATGATGGGACTAAAATATGGATTTATTCTTGATGATGTCATGTTGTGACATGTTTTGAATCAATCATTTTGGAGTCTTCGATCAGTATGATTGAGATATATTTTGGTTATTGAGAACCATTGGATACTTTTGATTATCAGTGAAACTTCAGTTGCCAATAGAGAGCTGTTGTGTTCATGATTTTCTATGGATATTTGCTCATGGATATTTGATGCTTTTATGCATATTTGATGATTTTATTATGGATTATCTTTTGTGATTTTGAGATTTATGATTCCATGAGCTTAGGGTAGGATATCTTTATGTAGTGTCGGGAAGTGGCTTGCAATGGGGGCCGGGGCCCTAAGAGGCTGCCAGGGTAACTCATTGTAAGTTGGATTAATAAGTGATAACATTCACACCTAATACTAACTGAATGAACCTAAAAAGATAAGTGTTTTGGTTCTCACCCATGCCTTCAGTGCTTGTACAGGCTAGGATGGGAGTAGTGAGAATGCATGGTTGCGACCTTGCATTCCATAGTATTCCTTGTCAGTATGAGAGGAAACTAGTGGCCGCATGAGATCAGTATGGACCTGTGGAGTTTAGCTAACTGCTAGGGTAACTTGTACGTGATAAATGTGATGACACTTTTTCGCTTGCATAGTAGGTTCCTACATGTCATTGTGTGCCTCTGGGATTAGATGTCAGTTTTTGTGCTTGGAACCTTTGAGTTCGTATACTTTTAGGATTCCTGGACTTGTAAAGATTTATTTTATGTGTTTTTGGATAGCCTATATGGGACTTGAGATTATCTCCTCAGCACGGTGGAAGTGGACCACTTAGGTACCACACGGTTAGGTGGTAGTGTTTTTCCACTCTTATCATTTGAGATTCATTGAGACATCGTGGCTGATGCGTCCTTCATGATGGTGGATATGTATCCTTTCATTAATGATTAGCATATGTTAGATGATGTTATCTTATGCTTTTATTTACATGTTAGTTTACTTCTTGCATATGATATAGTATATGTTAGGAGTTACATTCCTACTATGTTAATATCAATGATCTCTTCGATGATTTGGAATGTTATGCATGGAGGGATGGCTAGGGCCCATGATGGTCTAATGATTCTATTAATAGTTGGGAGGAACCATGCACTTAGTTTATTATGTTTGATCTTTATGATGGATGTATATCTTCTATGATGATGTATCATGTGTATCATGTGATTATCTTTACTTTGATGTATCATGGATTAGAATAGGATGATGTATCTTGTTCTACATATGTATATTCTTTTGAGATTTTCATATCCTATGACATGTATAGTGGATGATTGAGCATTTGAAATGTAATGTATAAAAATTGGACTTATCATTATTATTTCATGTGGATGTTGTACTAGATGGATTCATTAATGTTAGTTGACTTGGATGTAATTCAACGTTAAGGGATCTTAAAGAATGTAATCAGTTGTGTATGTTATGTTTACTTTTAGATGGACATTGCTATTGCTTCCATTATGGTGCACGAGTTATATGTGGTATTTACTTTCATGTTAAAAAAAAAATGCTACCAAACTTAGTGAAATTCTAGGTTAATTCTTTGGATCCCTTGGCGGGGCATTACATTAATTGAAGATAAATCTTTTAAGTGGGACTTGGTTTTGGCACAAGAAGAGTTTGCATAAAATAATTAGGTGAATAGAAGAATATAAGTACAAAAAAGAATCCTTCTAAGATTGTAAATGGCACGAGTTCTAGAGGAACTACAGAATTGGGGTAATTGGACACTAAAGTAAGGAATAATGTCAAAGTTGAAGAATTTGAGGACTTTATGAAGAATTTTTATGAAGAAGTGAAGATTAATATGAATGAAATCAATCAAGGATATAAAGAGAGAGAAGATAAGAAGAGAAAACCTAAAACCTTTGAAGTTGGAGATGAAGTGATGGTACATTTCTCGAAAAAAAGATTTTCTGTTGGGACATATAGTAAGCTGAATACAAAGAAAATTAGGCCTTGTAAGATCTTGAAGAAACATGTTAGTAGAAATGCTTTTGAAGTTGAATTGCCTAAGGATATGGATATTTCAACTATTTTCAAATTTTTAGACATCTATGAGTTTTATGAATCTGATGAAGAGGCATCTAATAAACATGATTATACTAAGAAGACAAAGGGAATTGATAGAATTTTGGATACAAGAGTTATCAAAAGCACTAGAAGAAAGGACTACAAAGATACTTGGTTTAGTGGTAGAATAAACTAGTTGAAGATAATTTTTGAATATCTCAAGTTGAGTTGGATCTTTATGATTCTTCTTAGCTTATGAGGGATTCCTAATTTTGACATTAGTCCTTATTACTCTAGGTGTATGATGCAGGAGCATCTTGGGTACTTTGGTAATCATTGATCAACAAAAAAGGTTTCATATTTATTGTTCCTAGCTATTTTTCATGGAATGACCCTTCCTATATGTGATCCTTCCTTTTGTGTGGTTGGAATCTTAACGAAGGCCTATCTTAGATCCTATTCATATGCTCATGCAAATTGATTCCTTCATATGTGGGACTTATCCTTCTCATTTCTTGAGGCATTCTTATTTCTTGGCAGCTTATGTAGTATGTGTGTTTGGCTTTGAAAAGATTTTTTATGGCCTTGGGTATTGCTTCTTGGATCACGTGTGGACCTATCTTTATCCCTGTGGATGTTAGTCTTCTAAATTTAGACCTTGCTAATTTCTTCTTTGGTGCAAGACCTATATTTTGTAATAAACTACCTAATAGGATGACTTGTGATCATGTTGGCTATATAACTTGAGATCTAGGATTAGAAAAAAATAAATGAAGCTAGATGAAGAAATATAATACAAGTTTGACTTGATAAGCCCAAGATCTTAAGCTCACTGATTATAATTTGAATGTATATGGCTATAAATGGGTAGGCCTTATAACTAGCATGTTGCAAGAAGACTATCTCATAAAATCTACATTCAATTCAATAATTTCTTGTGGTTTCTCTAGTATTGTCTTGGCTTCCATGTATAACTCTATAAAGGGTAGTTTAGGAGTGACTTTTGGCCTTCACTCCTTGTTTGTCTTTTTATTGCATTTTTTATAGTTGGGCAATTATCTACACTAGCATAGTGGGATATGCTTGTGGGTTCCACATATTTGGGTGGAGTTACTCTTTTCTACTACTAGGGATCAATGTAAACGTGAAAAAATTATTGCAATGATAGAGTTTGAGAATGATGTTCTCCTTCTTCCCTCATACTCTTTCTATAATTTTTTACTATTGGTTATATGCTTAGTAGATTAGTTTCCTTTGTGATGTTACTAATTATATATAGTGTTTATGACCTTAAATTATTCTATCTATTACTCCCTACTGTGAAGATAGTTATTTACTAGCTATATGTTGGCACCAACTTATGTTGTATCTCATTTTCCTTTAAATTTTAGAAAGAATTAATGGATCAATGTCTATTTTTTGCATCATAGCCTCTAATAATTGATGTTTTTGCCTTGAGACTACCATGTCTAACTCACTAGACTTTGAGTTTTAGCCTCATAATTTTACCGATATCCAATCAACATTTGTACAGCCAAATGGGGCTTATATAGATCAATGCCTCTTCCTACTTTAACATGTATTCCCAATGTGGGTTTTCAGTTAGGCTTGAATGTCAAGTGCTATATTTATGTTTATGAGATAGATTTATTATTATTCTTTACTAGTTTATTAATGGTTATATAATTAACATGTGTGCTTAATCTTATTAGGAAAAATAATCTTTCAATTAAAATGAATCTCTATTTAGATCATGGACTAGTATCCTTGATGTTTATCCATGGGTTATTACTAACTTAACCACATTCAAATCATGGGTGGTTGCAAGAAGCTAAGTCCCACTTTTGGACAAAAAGTGCAAGTGGTTTCCCTATTTTTGAAATTTCCTATCAATAGATTTTCAAAATTTGGTGCACCTAGAGATTGAATCTCATAAGCTTTTAAAATATAAAAAATGTAGTTCTTAGAGTCCACATTTCCAATATGTAATTTATTACAATACTAACATGGTATAAAAAATTTGGTAGGCATCTTCAAAAATACTTTTTTTTAAATGTTTGTTTTTGGACCATACCACACTTGTGTATGACCACCATATCGTGACACAATTAAATGATTTTTTGTGAATACATCTTAGGGAAGATACCTAAGACACCAAAGATTCATAAGAATATTTTTTTCTTATTTTTTATTGAATATTAATTTTTAATTAACTTTATATTGACCATAAAATTCATTTTTAAAACCTTGATGCAGGAGCACCCTGGGTGTAAGTGCAATCTTGCATCACCCAAAAATATTTCTATTTCAAGTTTCCAAATTTTTGTAATTTTAATAAGGGCTATTCCTATATAGAGTTTCTATTTTAGATATTTTTATAGTTTTAGTAAGTTGGTATGATGCAGTCAGATTGTTCTAATCTCATATGTGGAGGTTCATCTTAGACATATTAACCTACCAGTTGAGTTTTATTGTCATATCATACATATTAGTGTAGTCATTGCAGCTTTTTGGTATGAATTTTGGCTATCCAAACTTTAGGTCTAGTGATCAAGACCCAAATAGCTTTGAAATGAGGCCAACCCTTAGTTAATGACTACTTATGCCATGAATAACTGCAGATCACGAGCCAAGGATCCTAGAACATGGTTATAATAGCCCATCATATCAACGTTTTTCTATTTATGGTCTCTAGAAGTGGACCCATCCACAAATATAATTTTTAAATTATCTTGAGTTGATCCTATATAATAAAGTGTAATGGAATGTTATAATATGAGTTTGGTTGGCCTCAAGGGATAGAGATTATTGTCTAGAACCTTCTTCAGCAGTAAAAGTGCCTATATAAGGAAGGCTTGTAGGTTGTTTAGGGAAGTTCTAGTTTATAGTCATAGCTTTTTCATATAGGTTGTTGTAAGCAAAGTGCACATGTGGGTTTGTATATTCCAATTCTATAATTTTGTATTTGCGGTGATAATAAGAAGCCCATATTTTGTTTTCTCAATGGTGCAAGAGCACCTAGGTAGGCTAAAGGGTAGACCTAGGGCTTCTTTAGTGTTTTTGGCTTGTATTGATTCTAGCCCCATCACCAAAGTAATAATAGGATCAAATTGGACCTAAGGTGAGGTTAGATAGGTTAGAAGAGCCCCACAATGCAATATTGCTCCTAATTGTTCAAAATTGTTCATTTGACTCAATAGAGCATTTTTGGGTTTTAAGAGAAAAATAGGGGAATCAAGTGTCTTAGGGTCCTTATTATATATTTTGGATCCATCTTAGGCCTTTTGGAAATTTTGGTAGCAAGTAGAGCAAGTTTGGGTAGATAATTTGCAAAATTGCAAAAAATTGCTCATTTCTTACAAAGTTGTCATTGACAACTTTTGCAACTTTTATGCAAAAAGAGAAACTTCTTTGTGGGAGCCCTTCAACCTATAAACTCAGTTGTAAAAATCCACACCAAGCCTATATAATGTAAAACTCAAACATTTCAAGAGGTTGGAAGAAGGAGAAATGACAATGTACAGATTGTAATCAACATTTTGTTTATTACATCAATTTCTTGCTTTGAGTGTTTTTTTCATACTTTGTACAAATTAGACAGGGTTTTCTAAGTTGGAAGTGTTAGTGGTGGTTTTCCTTCATTTTTTTTATTTTTTTTTTGTGTTTCTATAGAGATTTTTGTGTGTTCCAATAAAATATTTTGTAAGTTAGTAGGTTGTTCTAAACTTGGCAGGTTAGTAGGTTGTTGTTCTAAACTTGGCAGGTAGCACTAAATGGAGTCTTAGGGCCATTTCCCACTATATAAAATATATGACCTCTTAGGATTTGAAACTAGACTCCTTTTACATTATATAAAAAAAAGGATATCCCATGGGAAGCATAGCAAGTATTTTTAGTATGATTCCCTAGGCAAGTAAACCATGTTTGGTTAGGGATCACAAATATGAAAAAGAGCATTTCAATTGGATTGAAAGGTTTGATTCTTCAATCCAAGAATGTGGTGAGTAGGTAGATGGTGAGGTATAACTCCAATCTAGAGGAAGAGTCTTGGTAAGGAGTTTTAGGAGGTTTAAAACCAAAACAACACCAAAATCCTTAAAACCCTTAAATTAAGCCTAAAATTGTGCTTGGGTTGTACAGACAAGTTAGGGGATTAAGAGTTACAAAATCTTCAAGTATTCCAAAAAGTGTATCCAGAAAGGTGATTTTTTTTTGCCATTGTTAAGGAATTTTTCAAAAATATCTCAATTTTAATACATTTGGAGGGCTAATTCTTATAGCCATTTTCCAAGCACCTAAGCACAAATTGACTTGGGGATTACAACTTGAATGGGGTTTTGCACTTTTTTTGGGTGTATTATGTTGATGAGTAACCTAAGTAATTCCTAGGTATTCATTTGACCAAATGGAAAGGTCCAAGAAGCATTGGGGTTATTTGTGCATTTGTGGGAATTTGAAAAATCTTGTACTAACTTGTTGATGTGCACTAGTTGAAGAAGTGGGATCTCTTTATTATAATCCTTAGATGCATAGAGTGCTAAAGAAGCCCTATTTGATAAGGTTGAAAACCTAAGAAGACCTTGGAGAGCTTAGGGTTTGTGAGCAAGATTGGTTGTCACATCATAGTGGTATCAGAGCTAGTTAAAGATTTGGGAACACTTGATGGATGTTTACAGCTACTAGAGATTTAGTAGGAGAAACCAACATGGTGATAAAAATAGAACTAGCCAAGGAAGTTGATGAAAAAAGGGAGAATTATATATTTCTTGAAGAATCCCTAGTAGAGGTGAAGATGTAGCTAGATGCATTTGCTAAAGCAACTAGGAGAAAGGAAGAACAAGAATCTAAAATGGGTAAGGAAATAGTAGAGGAGGATGTAGTCCCTAAACCTAACCCTATCTTGAATGAAGAGACCTTCTTGAAGGCTATCAAATCCCTAGGAGGAAAAGCTATGGAAAGTGTACCACTTTTCAATGGAAAGATGGACATAGATGCAGTCATAGACTAGATAGATGGCATGGAGAACCATTTTGAGTGTGAGGGGTTGTTAGAGGCACAAAAGGTTAAAGTTTCTAAGTCAAGTCTTAGAGGCTCAAATTTAACATGGTGGAAATATGTACAAGATGAAAGAATTAGCATGGGTAAGACTCCTATAGCTAAGTGGAAGGCTATGGTCACTAAATTGAAGGGGAACTTTTTGCCTAGAGACTTTGAAATTCAGCTCCACAAGAGAAGGCAAGGATTGAAGAAAAAAGGCCTAGATGTGACCTCTTATAGTGAATAATTTTAAAGGTTACATCTAAGATCCAAGAAGCAAGAAGATGAGCCAATCAAAGTGGCAAGATATCTAGGTGGCTTGAAGTAGAATATCCAAGAGGAGCTTAGTTTGTGGGCACCTACCATAGTTCAAGATTCCATTAGCTAGCTCTAAAGGTAAAGGAAAAGAACAAAAGGAAAGGAGATTCTAACTTCAAGGATAGAAGCAAGGGCATAAATCAAAGAGGGCAAAGAGGAGGCTACTAGGGTAGAGGTAGTGAGCAAAAGAATCAAGGTGAAAGTGAGTTCATAGAGGAAGCTAGTGATAACTCCTCAAGAGGTGGTTACAATAGAGGGAGAGGCAAGCAAGGAGGATCAAGTAGAGGAAGAGGATTAGGTAGATATAATTCATACTTTTCAAGCATGAAATGTTACAATTGTGGTCACTTGGGTCATCTAGCCTATAGATGCCCAGAGAAACCTTCTTCCTAAAATTAGGACAAGAGAATGGCATATGTGCAAGACAATTGCAGCAAGGAATATTATATAGATCACATTTAGTCTGAAAAAGGTGAGAACCACATGTTTAGGAGATTTTTGATTAAAAAACTAGCTCCTAATGAACCTAAACATAGGAGGGCATTGTTGAGGATAAAATACAAAATCCTAGGAAAAGTTTACAAAGTAGTGGTTGATTTCAATTCTACTAATAATGCAATATCAAAGGAGGTTGTTACTAAGTCAAAATTGTAGAAGATACCTCATGAAAACCCTTACAAGGTTACTTGGCTTAACAAGGGATAAATCATCTTGGTGAATGAGCAAGCTTGGGTGGAATTCTCCATAGTAGGATATAAAGACAAACTATTGTGTGATGTTTTGACTATGGATGCTTCTCCTCTTTTTCTAGGTAGGCCTTGGAAATTTGATAGGGAAGTTGTGTATGATGGTAGGGAAAAGGCCATAACTTTTAAGAAAGGAGGAATGACCTTCAAAATTCAGTCCTTATTGGAAGGGGAGGAAACACAAGAAAAAGTGCCTAGTGTGCTATTTTTTAGTGGGAAAGAGTTTGTTAAAGACCTCAAGGATGAAGAATGCCAAAGTTTTGTAGTAGTGATAAAGTCTAAAGCAAAATAAAATGAAGTCAAGGAACCCTTACCAAATGAAGTCCATAATTTTCTTGAAAAGTACAAGGACATAGTGAGTGATGGTACTCCATCTACTCTACCTCCTAGGAGAGTTATTAGTCATCAAATTCACTTTGTTTTAGATGCTTACTTTCCTAATAAAGAAACATAAAAGTTGACTCCAAATAATAACTTAGAAGTGGCAAGACAAGTCCAATAATTGATGGATCAAGGCTTGATACAAAAGAGCATAAGTGCATGTAAAATTCTTGTTGCATTGACATCTAAAAAAGGAGGTAAATGGAGATTATTTATAGATTCAAGAGCTATCAATAGGATTAAAATTAGGTATATGTTTCCCATACCTAGGATTGAAGACCTTATGGATTGTATTAGAGGTGCTAAATACTTTACTAAGCTAGATTTAAAGAGTGGTTATCACCAAATAAGGATAAAGGAGGGAGATAAATGGAAGACAACATTTAAGACTACTGATGGTCTTTATGAATGGCTTGTAATGCCATTTGGTCTTTCCAATGCTCCTAGCACATTCATGAGGCTCATGAATGAAGTGTTCAAAGATTTCATAGGTAGATTTGTAGTTATGTATATAGATGATATACTTATTTTTAGCAAGACTAGAGAAGAGAATATCAAGCATGTTGATGCATTTTTGAAGAGGCTTCATGAGGAGAAGCTAGCCATAAATCTTGTGAAGTGTTACTTCTTCAAGGAGTGGTTGATTTCAATTCTACTAATAATGCAATATCAAAGGAGGTTGTTACTAAGTCAAAATTGTAGAAGATACCTCATGAAAACCCTTACAAGGTTACTTGGCTTAACAAGGGATAAATCATCTTGGTGAATGAGCAAGCTTGGGTGGAATTCTCCATAGTAGGATATAAAGACAAACTATTGTGTGATGTTTTGACTATGGATGCTTCTCCTCTTTTTCTAGGTAGGCCTTGGAAATTTGATAGGGAAGTTGTGTATGATGGTAGGGAAAAGGCCATAACTTTTAAGAAAGGAGGAATGACCTTCAAAATTCAGTCCTTATTGGAAGGGGAGGAAACACAAGAAAAAGTGCCTAGTGTGCTATTTTTTAGTGGGAAAGAGTTTGTTAAAGACCTCAAGGATGAAGAATGCCAAAGTTTTGTAGTAGTGATAAAGTCTAAAGCAAAATAAAATGAAGTCAAGGAACCCTTACCAAATGAAGTCCATAATTTTCTTGAAAAGTACAAGGACATAGTGAGTGATGGTACTCCATCTACTCTACCTCCTAGGAGAGTTATTAGTCATCAAATTCACTTTGTTTTAGATGCTTACTTTCCTAATAAAGAAACATAAAAGTTGACTCCAAATAATAACTTAGAAGTGGCAAGACAAGTCCAATAATTGATGGATCAAGGCTTGATACAAAAGAGCATAAGTGCATGTAAAATTCTTGTTGCATTGACATCTAAAAAAGGAGGTAAATGGAGATTATTTATAGATTCAAGAGCTATCAATAGGATTAAAATTAGGTATATGTTTCCCATACCTAGGATTGAAGACCTTATGGATTGTATTAGAGGTGCTAAATACTTTACTAAGCTAGATTTAAAGAGTGGTTATCACCAAATAAGGATAAAGGAGGGAGATAAATGGAAGACAACATTTAAGACTACTGATGGTCTTTATGAATGGCTTGTAATGCCATTTGGTCTTTCCAATGCTCCTAGCACATTCATGAGGCTCATGAATGAAGTGTTCAAAGATTTCATAGGTAGATTTGTAGTTATGTATATAGATGATATACTTATTTTTAGCAAGACTAGAGAAGAGAATATCAAGCATGTTGATGCATTTTTGAAGAGGCTTCATGAGGAGAAGCTAGCCATAAATCTTGTGAAGTGTTACTTCTTCAAGGAGGAACTTGTATACCTAGGCTTTGTAGTGTCTCAAGGTGCATTAAAGATGGACAAGGACAAGATTTTTGCTATACTAGATTGGCTAACACCTACCACATCTGCTAAGATAAAAAATTTCCATGGTTTGTCTCAATTCTATAGGAATTTCATTAGGAATTTAAGTGATATTTGTGCACCTTTGTTGCATACCATAAAGGGTGGAGTAAAGTGGACTTTAGAAGATAAAAATTCATTTGAAATTTTGAAGAAACAAGTAGCTACTTAGCCTGTCCTGTAATTGCCTAGTTTTGATAAATTGTCCACCTTAGAATGTGATGCAAGTGGCTTAGTAGTAGGTGGTGTTTTGAGTCAAAAAGGTAGACCAATGGCTTTTTATAGTGAGAATCTTAATGAGGCCAAGAAGAATTATTCATCCTATGACTTAGAGCTCTATGCCTTAGTTCAATGTCTTAGCATGTGGAGACATTATTTTTTGCCCAAGAATTTTTTTGTGTTTACAAATAACCAAGCTCTTAGCTACATCAACACTCAAGAGAAGTTTAGAAATAGACACTTGAAGTGGATGGAATATTTGCAATAATTTACCTTCACAATCAAGCATAAGAATAGATAGTTGAACAAAGTGGGAGATGCACTAAGTAGGAGGATTATGATAGTCCAATAGATTTAGCTCCAAAGCATTGGAATAGAGAGTTTTCAAAATCTCTACAAAGAAGATGAGGACTTTTCTGAATCCTACAAGGTATGCATGGATTTTGAGAATCATTTTCATAGCAAATTTTTAGAATATACCTTGCAAAATGGCTTTTTATTCAAAGGTAATTAGTTATGTGTACCAAGGGATTCCTTGAGGCAAAACCTAATATAGGAGAAGCATAATGGCAGCCTAAGTGGTTATTTTGGTATCAAAAAAACCATAGAACTAGTGCAAAGGTTCTACTATTGGCCAAAACTAGCAAGGGATGTAACCAAGTATGTGGAGTAGCGCATGGTGTGCATGAAAGCTAAAGGAGGAATCAACAATGTAGGTTTATATCAGCCTTTACCAATTCCAAATAGGCCATTGGATTGTGTAAGTGTGGACTTTGTTGTAGGTTTTCCAAAAAACAAGCAAGGATATGATAGCATTTATGTTGTTGTTGATAGATTTAGAAAAATGAGGCATTTCATTCCATGTAGGAAAACTAATGATGCTAGTCAAACTACCCACTTATTTTTCAAAGAGGTTGTATGGATTTATGGACTCCCATTAAGCATTGTATTAGATAGGGATGTTAAATTTATGAGTCATTTTTGGAAAACCTTGTGGAAAAATCTTGGTACAAACATGTCATTTGGTTTAGCTTATCATCCCCAAACTGATGGTTAAACTAAAGTGGGTAGTAGGACCTTAGGAAACCTTGTAAGGTGACTAACTAAGGAATATGGTCAAAGTTGGGATGTTATCATTCCACAAGAAGAGTATACCTATAATAATGGCAAGATTAGGACCACTAGAAAGAGTTCTTTTGAGATAGTTTATGGAATGCATCCAATGGGTGTATGTAAACTGAGATATCTTGGTGATATGGATCAGAGAAGTGGACAATTTGAAGACTCTGTTCAAACTATGAAGGAGATTCAAGAGCAAGTCAAGAAGACCATCTAAGACAATACTCAAAAACTCAAGGCCAAAGTGGATGAAAGGAGGAAAAATGTTTAGTTTTCTATTGGGGACTATGTAATGGTCCATTTGAATAAAGAAAGGCTTCAAAAAAGTGTTCATACCAAGCTACAAATGAAGAGAGTAGGCCCTTGTAAAATCCTGGCAAAGTATGGTGAAAATGCCTACAAGGTAGATTTACCTTCAGATTTAGGGTTATCCCCTATTTTAAATGTGAAAGACTTGGTGGCATACAAAGGTACCTTACCTCAAATCAGTCTATATGTTCATGCTAACCTTGAACTAACTACAACACCTAATATCAGTAAGTTGGAAGTAGAGAAAGTGTTAGACTCAAGGGTGAAGAAGTCTACAAAGCACAACGTGTATATGGAACATCTCATTAAATGGAAAGGAAAGAAAACTTTAGAGGAAACATTGGGTTCTAAAATATAGTTAAATAAGGTTGGAATACCCTTAGAAATGTTTTCATTAGGTGGGACTTGTTTTTTTTGATAGGGGGAGTATGGTGTAAGAGCACCTAGGTAGGCTAAAGGGTAGACCTAGGGCTTCTTTGGTGTTTTTGGCTTGAATTTATGCTATTCAAATTAATAGAGTAATAATAGGATCAAATTGGTCCTAAGGTGAGGTTAGATAGGTTAGAAGAGCCCCACAATGCAATATTGCTCCTAATTGCTCAAAATTGCTCATTTGGCTCAATAGAGAATTTTTGGGTTTTGAGGGAAAAATAGGGTAATAAAGTGTTTTAGGGTCCTTATTAGGTGTTTTCAATCCATATTAGGAATTTTGGAAATTTTTGTAGCAAGTAGAGAAAGTTTGGGTAGATAATTTGCAAAATTGCAAAAAATTGCTCATTTCTTGCAAAGTTGTCATTGACAACTTTTGCAACTTTTATGCAAAAAGAGAAACTTCTTTTTGGGAGCCCTTAAACCACTTAAATTAGTTGGAAAAATTAATTCCAAGGCTATATAAGGTCAAACTCAACCTTTTCAAGAGGTTGGAAGAAGGAGAAATGATAATGTAGGGATCGTAATCGGCATTTTGTTTATTACAACAATTTCTTGCTTTGAGTTTTTTTTCATCCTTTTTACAAATCAGACTTAGGGTTTTCTTATTTGAAAGTGCTAGTGGTGGTTTTCTTTCATTTATTTTTTTATTTTTTTGTTGTTACTGAGAGTTTTGTGTGTTCCTGTAAAATATTTCGTAAGTTAGCAGGTTGTTGTTCTGAACTAGGCAACCAACACCAAATGGAGTCTTAGGGCAATTTCCCACTTTAGAAAATGTATGGCCTCTTTTAATTTTGAGCTTGAATCATTTTAAATTATGTATACCAAAGAAGATCTCATGGGAAGCACGAAAAACATTTTTAGTGTGATGCCCTAGGCAAGCAAACCATGTTTGGTTAGGGATCACAAATCTGAAAAAGAGTATTTGGAGTGAATTGAAAGGTCTGATTCTTCAATCCAAGAATGTGGTGAGTAATTATATGGTGAGGGATAAATCCAATATATAGGATGAGTCTTGGTAAGGAATTTTATGAGGTTTAAAACCCGAACAACACCAAAATCCTTGAAACCCTCAAATTAAGCTTAAAATTATGCTTGGGCTATATATACAAGTTGGGGGCTTAAGAGTTACAAAATATTCAAGTATTTTGAAAAGGGTACATAGAAAAAGTTCTTTTTTTGGGCTGTTGTTAAGGAATTTTTCAAAATGTCTCAATTTTAGTGCATTTGGAGGGCTAATTCTTGTAGCCTTTTTCCAAGTACCCAAGCACAAATTGACCTGTGGATTATAACTTGAATAGGGTTTTGTACTTGGTTTTTGTGTAGTATGTTTATGAGTAACCTAAGGAATTCCTAGGTATTCATTTGACCAAATGGAAAGGTCCAAGGAGCATTGGGGTTATTTGTGTGTTTGTGGGAGTTTAAGTGATCTTGTACTAACCTATTGATGTGCACTAGTTGAAGAAGTGGGATCTCTTTGATAGAATCCTTAGAGGCATAAGGTGTGAAAGAAGCTATATTTGATAAGGTTGAAGACCTAAGAAGACCCTAGAGAGCTTAGGGTTTGTGAGGAAGATTGGTTGTCACATCACTCAATTTGTGTTGTTCTTTATTTCTATTGTTTGTCATGGTAATAAAGGGATCATACTTCATCAAGTGGTATCCGAGAAGGAGCTCTTGAGTGTGTAAATAGATCATCGACTAGGAGATAGTTTGCACAAGGACTATGCTTTAGGCTAAGCATGTGGATAGATCATCGATTGTGAGGCAATTTGCACTAGAGTTTCAACAAAAGCATAAAAATTCCTCCACAAAGAGAGCATGGTGGAAGAGCTATATGTGTTATGCCTAAGGGTTTAAGATCCCTCTATAGACCGATGCAAGCATTGGAAAAAAATGCATAGAGGAAAAACTCTTGCTGCAAGGGATGAAAGTGAGGATGAAGGAGAAGAAGAAGAAAGTGTTGAAAAAGAAGTAGTCATGAACCAAGAAGAAGAGAGGCTTTCCAATGCCATTTCCAAGATTGGAAAAAGACCTAATTTTGAGGTTCTCACATTTTAAGGAAATCTTTTCCTAGAGGAGTTGATCAATTGGATCAATGAATTAGAGGAATACTTTGAGTATGAAGATATTGAAGATCCAGATAGGGTCAAATTTGTGAAGGCCAAACTGAAGGTTCATGTGAAGATCTAGTGGTAGGAGATTTGGTTGGAGTAAAATAGATGACGAAAAGGAAAAATCACAAGATGTGATTGAATGATAGATAAATTGAAGCAAAAATTCATTGTCATGGATTATTGATGTAGGCAAAGGATGAATAACTAGGGCCAAAGGGCTCACCCAGCTATCCAAACCACCCTACAAGAGTTAACATAGCAGAAAACCAACACAAAATATAGTACCAAGGAGAGAGAGAGAACAATAATATCTTTATTGATTCATCAAATATTCAGTGTACATGAGCAACTGTAAGGCATTCTAGGTTATGACCAATTACAAATACATTCGTATTCAAAGATCCAATAGTAAATTTGCACCTTCAGTTCTGCTTCACACTTCCTACTCCTTTCCTTGTTCTAACTAACTTCCTTCTAAACTCAAACCTAGACCTCTTTAAATACTTTCCAAAATGGCTTATAGAAGATTCTAAAACATAGAAAGCCACAAGTCAGCTCAACAGATATTAACTACCTACTAATATGAAAATGTGAGCCAAGTCAGCCCAAACTGGAACCAGACACTATTAGAATTCTTTTAGAATAACTGAGAGGGGGGTGAATCAATTATTCAAGGTCCAATAATGTCCAATTCAATTATTTTTAATAAAATGGGGGTGAATCAGAAGTACTAGCCTTTTTACTTTCTTGTCAAATTCTTAATGGCATATTATTGAAATTATCATGCATGCAATTAAACATTAAACAACCATGAAAAGTAAACATGCATCACCAGATAACACTAAGGATTTTGGTGATCCAGAAACCCTCTAGGAATAAGAAGGTAAAATTGGGGTGGGGATGATACCCACAAAATTACTGCGCAATAGATTTCAACCACTTCTGATGGTTTGCCCTGTTAAAGGCCTGCCCTATTAAAGGCTTTACACACTGTCAAATGTGACCCTGTTAAAGGATTTCTACACCCTGTTAGGAGTGTGCCCTATTAGAGGACTTAAGAAAATTCAACTTAGAATTCCACCCTTTTAAAGGATTTACATAGAGCTATTAGGCCCACCCAAGTCCATGGGATTTATACTCACCTTCTCAAAAGAATCTTTTATCCCTCTCTAAGGATCTCCTATCCTTCTCCTGAGGATCTCTTATCCTTCTCGTAGGGATCTTCTATCCTTTTCTTGAGGCTTATCCACCTAGCTGTTAAGCTAACCTAGCAATGTAGGATTTCAATGTCTAATACAATGGTAAGAAAGTATTAGAAAGGTTTTTACTTGATAAAGATTGCAACTCTAACCTTGCAGATTCTAGATCACTCTTCAGTTCTTTTCTTTGCTTGGCTTTTCTTCCTTGCAGTGGTGACAGCTTGTTCACCCTTCAAGATCTATCTCCTCGAGTTCTTCCACTTGTTAGGCCAATGTACTCTATAGTCACTAGATCAACTCAGAGTCTTGATGCTCTGTGCTTACTCCTCACTGTGTCCTCTTCTTGACACTTCACACTAGCGTTCTCTTGGCTTCTTCACATGACCACACTTATGACCAGCTCCCTCACACTCTCTTGATCTCTAACCTGTAACTCATAATAAAGAAGTTCTATTCTTCATTTCTCACTCAAATCTTCCTGCTCATCAATTTGATTTGATTTGAGAGAACAATATTTTTTTTCCCTCCAAATTATTTCTTCTAGAAACTTCATGATAAGTCCATCAATATTCCCTCAAAAATGGTTTGCATGGTTTACATGAAATTTTGTGACATCTAATCATCATCCTTATCATCCAAGTAATTCACAAAATTCAATGTAACAAACTTATCATTACCGATCTGGCGAATCTTTTTGTCTTATCAATAATGCAACAACTCAGCATCATTGGTTTACTAATGCTGGGAACCTTCTGTGTTACTCGGCTTCTACTACATTTACTGATGCTTGGCACCTTCTGTGTTACTCGACACCCAAAGGATTGCATGACACCTTCTATGTTACTTGGCACCCGAAGGATTGATCGGCTTTAACTAGCTTGCTCAACACTCACAAATGAACTTAGTCAGGTTCTACAAATGACTTAGTTAAACCTTACATATTTGATGTGTCTTAGTGTGTCCATTCCTTGTGTCTTAGAGTATGTCATCAATACACTATTTCATCAATGGCTTAGCTGATCCTTATGCTTCATTACAACATCATAACTTCAACCTTTCTCTAGGTGCTCTATTTACATCTTATTGATTGCCTCCTCCTTGTCAATCAACTAATTGATAGTATTTGGATCACTTAAGAAATTGTCATTCCTACAAGTAGCAAGTTTGACATCAATGAAAAAACAATTATTGAGAAAATTCTTTACTAGTTCAATCATTCTTCATTCATGATCTTTTCAATCATTTTCAATAGACACAGATAACTTGACAAATGAAGACTCCTAGAAAACTAGCACTTAGCACCCACATGAGCTTGGCATCCAAAGGAATCAATCGGTAGCAACTATGAACTTGATATCCTCCAATGCTTGGTAACCAAAGAAAATCACTTGATAATTAAAGGTAATTATCAACCAAAAGATTCACTTGACATCCAAAGGAATTCACTCGGTAGCCAAAGGAACTCGACAACAGCTAAGAATGACTCGACACCCAAAGAGTTCACCAGTAATCACAAAAACTTGACAATCAAAGGAATAACTCAACATCAACAAAATGCTTAGCATCCACTAAGAACTTGACACCAATGGGTAGAAATAACCAAAGTGTATGATTACAAGGAAACCCAAGATGCTCTTGCATCAATTATGAGCTTGATTTGCTAAAAAAATTCAAGGGTTGAAGCAAGTGGGAAGATCCATTTAGGAGTTACCAAATAGTTCTACTGAGTTCTCATAAGAAAAGGCCATGCAAAAGATGACAAGGTGAAATTTTTATGTTACCCTAATGGGTTGAGGCCAAGTAAATAAGAGGAATTGAGTCTGATCTGAATGAACAGTATTGAAGATGCATTCCAGTTTTCCCTAAGAATTGAGGAAAAGATGAAAATGAAGTTAGGTAGATGGACTCATGGAGATGATGATAAAAGAAATAAGGATGAGGCTACAACCAGAAGGGAAATAGTTCCAACTATTTCCATGATCAGAACAATAGGAATCCAAGAGGAAGAGGGAAAGGATTTGGAAGAGGAGGTTTTTCGTGGAAAATGCTTTCACTACAAAGAAGAAGGGCATAGAGCATTTGAATGATCCTAGCACCAAGGAAGAATAGATAGAAGAATAGAAGGTCATGCCAGAGTTTCACATGTTGATGAAGATGCCAAATAATTACATTCAAAAGATGATGAAAGAGGAGAAATCCTAGTTAATAGAAGAGTCCTATTGAGTGGCAAGAATGAACTTGATCAAAGGAGGATCATGTTTCGTCCCAGGTGCAAATGTGAAGATAAGTGTTGTAATGTGGTCATTGATAGTGGAAGCACTGAAAATCTAATGTCAAAAAACATGGTCAAGATTTTCAATCTCAAGAGGCAGAAACACCTGCACCCAAACCTTATTGCCTAGGTGTAGGATGAACACAAGGTCAAGGTCAATGAGTAGTGCCTAGTGAAGTTCAAAATTGGAAGCTACTAGGATTAGGTACTTTTTGATATCATACCTATGGACATATGTCATATATTGTTGGATAGGCCATGGAAATTTGACATGCATGTTGTACATGATGGGCATACAAATACCTACACACTGACCAAGGACGGAGTGAAACATAAGTCGAAGCCATTGAAGGAGAAAGAAGAGAAGGTATGTAGTGCTTCTAGGATATATTTTTTCATGGAAAGGAGTTTCTCAAGGCCATGAGGTGTGAGAATTTTTTTTTTTGTAATCCCAAAAGATGATAAAGAAGAAGTTGAGGAGTTACCTATAGAAGTTACATATTTTTGTGGAGAGTTTCCTAATATTGAGTTAGATAATGTACATTATGGATTATACCCAATGAGTAAGACTAGTCACCAAATAAAATTGATTCTAGGAGCTATTTTTCCAAATAAGGTAGCAGACAAAATGAAACCAACAGAGAGTGAGGAGTTGAACATGCAATTTCATTAGTTGTTGCAAAATGGGTTGATTTAAGAGAGTTTGAGTGTATGTGTTTGGTGCAGAGGCACCTAAATTTCAAGAAGACAAAGATATAAAAGCTAGAGAAGCCATTTGTAATAAGTTGTCAAAGGAGGTCTTAATATGATAAATAATGTAAAAATGTTTATTTAATTGGTGAATGGATCTATTGACATCCATATAAAGTCATTTGAGTCATTTGTATTGTATTTGGGTCAAGTTGTAAAGGCTATGAAGCCATTTTTTGTCAAAAATGTAAAAGTTGCGTAAAAAGTTGTAAAATGCAACTTTGAGAAAGTTGTTAATAATAGAAAAATGATGTAAAAAGGTATATGGTTGGTCTTGGGGGTAGCTAGGAAGGTTTATAACCGTCAAATGAATATAAAAACCATTGTATGGTCTAACCAAATCAATTTGGAGAAGAGGAAATACTTTGATACATTTTTGGTGCATTTTATTGTTGTGGTTTTGTTTGGTTTTTTTTTAGTTTTAGAGTAGTTTCCAAGACTTGTACGGCCATGTAAAGCCTGGAAATCATGTAATATAGTAATGGATATATAGTATGATTAATCTTTCTTCTTGTGCTTTTGGTTTGGTTCAATTTTATGAAGAAATGAATAAGTTATGGGTATTTTGGTGAAAGTGGATGTTTGCAGATTTGAGATTCGTTGAATACAATCATGTTGCAGCGTGTGATGCGGACATATTTTGGAGACTCAAGATCTCTAATGATATTAATTGGAAATATATGTGAACTAACTTTTATTTCCAACTGGTTTTAATCATTTTCATTTAGATTTGGAAAAGTTATGAATATTTGAGTGAAAACTGGTTTTTAAAGATATCCATTCAAGATGAAGGCAGGAATTTGTGCTTGAAAAATTATATATGAATGGAAACAATAAATGGCTTACAGATTTGGAAATTAGAATCATAGATGGATAATTTGGAATTGGTTTGAGATTATTTAAATTTTTTTTGTGAAAGATATTTGATGCCCTAGGCAGGGTTACTAGTTTTGGTTCTGGTTTATGACAGAAAAAATGGGTCTTGATACAAAGACCATAACTTGTAATTGGTTTATTGGATGGGTACCATATTTGAATATTTTTTACTATACCTAGTTTGAAACAATTCATCCAAAGGGTTTGGAAAGAAATATTATAGATTGAAAGTTATGAAAAATGAAATCTAATATAGAAATCAGGATATGTGAATGGAGGAAGGTTGATATTTTTGTGTTGGAAAATGTTTTGCTCTACCTTGTAAGATGCCTCTAATTATGGAGTTTATTTAATGGATTTTTAAGGGATAATCATGGATCCTATTATTTTTCTGATTTGAAAGATGCTCTGCATCAGATTGGTGCAGAGGCACCTAAATTTCAAGAAGACAAAGATATAAAAGCTAGAGAAGCCATTTGTAATAAGTTGTCAAAGGAGGTCTTAATATGATAAATAATGTAAAAATGTTTATTTAATTGGTGAATGGATCTATTGACATCCATATAAAGTCATTTGAGTCATTTTTATTGTATTTGGGTCAAGTTGTAAAGGCTATGGAGCCATTTTTTGTCAAAAATGTAAAAGTTGCGTAAAAAGTTGTAAAATGCAACTTTGAGAAAGTTGTTAATAATAGAAAAATGATGTAAAAAGGTATATGGTTGGTCTTGGGGGTAGTTAGGAAGGTTTATAAATATCAAATGGATATAAAAACCATTGTATGGTCGAACCAAATCAATTTGGCGAAGAGGAAATACTTTGATACATTTTTGGTGCATTTTATTGTTGTGGTTTTGATTGGTTTTTTTTTAGTTTTAGAGTAGTTTCCAGGACTTGTACGGATATGTACAGCCTGAAAACCATGTAATATAGTAATGGATATATATTATGATGAATCCTTCTTCTCATGCTTTTGGTTTGGTTCAATTTTATGAAGAAATGAATAAGTTATGGGTATTTTGGTGAAAGTGGATGTTTGCAGATTTGAGATTCACTGAATACAGTCATGTTGCAGCATGTGATGCGGACATATTTTGGAGACTCAAGATCTCTAATGATATTAATTGGAAAGATATGTGAAATAAATTTCATTTCCAACTAGTTTGAATCATTTTCATTTAGATTTGGAAAAGTTATGAAGATTTGAGTGAAAACTGGTTTTTAAAGATATCCATTCAAGATGAAGGCAGGGATTTGTGCTTCAAAAATTATATATGAATGGTAACAATAAATGTCTTACAGATTTGGAAACTAGAATCATAGATGGATAATTTGGAATTGGTTTGAGATTATTTAAATTTTTTTTGTGAAAGATATTTGATGCCCTAGGCAGGGTTACCAGTTTTGGTTCTGGTTTATGACAGAAAAAATGGGTCTTGATACAAAGACCATAACTTGTAATTGGTTTATTGGATGGGTACCATCTTTGAAATTGTTTTACTATACCTAGTTTGGAACAATTAATACAAAGGGTTTGGAAAGAAATATTATAGATTGAAAGTTATGAAAAATGAAATCTGATATAGAAATCAGGATATGTGAATGGAGGAAGGTTGATATTTTTGTGTTGGAAAATGTTTTGTTCTACCTTTAACATTAGATGCTTCGATGCAAGAGAATCTTGGGTGTAAGAGCAATCTTGCACCACCCAATTTTTTTTTTTTTCAGCCTTTTCTATTTTAGTAAGGACTAGTAGACAGGGGGGTTGCTATTCCTGGGAACTTACTATTTTTAGTAAGTTTGTCATATGAACTTAGAATATTCTCATTTTATACATGAAGGTTCATTCTAGAGTTATAAGTCTACCATAAAAATCTCATTGCTCCAACTTAAGTATCAGAGAAGTTATTATGGATTTTTTGTGGAACCAATTGCAGAACAATCTCCAGGCTCATTATTGGAGGCCTTAGATTGCCTAGATGAGGTTCAAAAACTTGACAGAAGGGTGCTTGTATAGTTCCAAGCCTATAGATCAAGAGTTAGCATTTATGAAAAGTGCTTATAATAGATAATTGAAGCAACGGTTCCAAAATTATGGCCTTCTAAAGCTGGGCTACCTAAAATTTCAAAAAAAAATGTCAAAGATGTATTTGACCAATGTTATATGTTTTTTTAGGGTCTTTTAGCCCTAGGTATAAAGTTTGAGTATCAAGAACCTTCCTGGGTGGCATAAAATTGCCTATTTAAGAAAGGCCCGAACATTGTTTAGAATAACTCTGGGTGATAGTTTGTAGTATTGTCTAGTAGATTTACTATAATGAAGGTGCCCATTTGGGCTAGCATATTATAACTATGAATTTTATAATTTTTCATTTGCGGTGATAATAAGAATTCGATATTTTGTTCTCGCATTTGCTATTTTTTTTTATTTTTGTTATGGTATTAAGGGGAGTACCCTTCATCAAGTGGCATCAGAGCTAGAGTTCTTGAGTGTGTGGATAGATCACTAACTATGAGGTAGTTCATACCAAGACCGTAGTTTGGGCTAAGCACATAGATCGACTGCCGATTGTGATGTAGTTTGCAATAAGGTTTCAGTGAAAGCTCAAAAAATGCCTCCATAAAGAGAGTGTGGTAGAAGAGCTATAGGTGTTACACTTGAGGATTTTAGAGCCCTCCAAAGATAAATACAAGAATTGGAAGAACAAATGCACAGAGTAATAAATCTTCCAATAAGAGATGAAAGTGAGGATGAGGATGAGGATGAAGAAGAAGAAAATGTAGACCCAGAGGCAGTTGTAAACCCAAAGGAAGAAATTCTTTTTAAGGCCATCTTCAAGATTGGAAAAACACCTACGTTTGAAGTTCCAATATTTATGGGAAATCTTAACCTAGAGGAGTTGATCGATTAGATCAATGAACTAGAGGAGTACTTTGAGTATGAAGATAGTGATGATCCTGATAGGTTCAAGTTTGACAAGGCAAAACTAAAGGGACATGCAAAGATCTAGAGGCAGGAGGTTCAGTTGGAGCAAAATAGAAAGGGAAAGGACAAAATCACTAGATGGGATCAAATTATAGCTAAACTGAAGTGACAATTCATTCTCATGGATAATGAGCTTGATCTATTGAAGAAAATGCAAGGGTTGAAGCAAGTGGGAAAATTTGTTCTAGAGTATACCAAAGAGTTCTATTGTGTTCTCATTAGAATGAGCCATGAAAAAGCTAATAAGGAGAAAGTGGCCCATTATCTTATTGAGTTAAAGCCAAGTATTCATGATGAGATGAGGTTTGAATGAATAGTATTGAGGAGGCCTATCAATTTTTCATAATAGTTAAGGATAAACTAAGTGAAAATTTTGATAACAAGAATAGTGGAAGAGGTCACAGTGGAAGATCTAGTAGATGATCTTATGGTGGTCGTAATGATGATCAGAAGAATAAGGATGAGTCTCAAAGAAGTTCTTAGAACCAAAGGGGAAAAAATTCCAATCATTTTCATGATAAAAAAAATAGAGATCAGAGAGGAAGAGGCAGAGGACAAGGATCTAGAAGAGGAGGCTTTTGTGGGAAATGTTTTCATTGTGAAAAGAAGGGCATGGAACATTTGAATGTTCTCAACACCAATGAAGGATAGATCAAAGAATAGAAGGCTAGGCTAGAGTTGCACGTCCTGATGAAGATGCCAGGTCCTCACATTTTGAAGATGCTAAAAGAGGAGAAGTCCTAGTTAATAGAAGAGTCCTATTGAGTAGTGATAATGAACATGATTAAAGGAGTTTATTTCACACAACATGCAAATGTGAAGATAAGTGTTGTGATGTGATCGTTGATGGTGGAAGTACTAAAAATCTAGTGTTAGAAATGATGGTTAGAAGTTGAAGCTAAAGAGACAAGGTAAAGGTCAATGAGCAGTGTTCAATAAAGTTCAATATTGGAAATTATCAGGATGAGGCACTATGTGATATCATACCTATGGACATATCTCATATGTTGTTGGGTAGACTGTGATAGTTTGACAGGCATGTTGTACATGATGGGTGAGAAAATACCTATACTCTAACCAAGGATGGAGTGAAGCATAAGTTGAGTTGTTGAAGGATAAATAAGAAAGGGTATGTAGCATTTCCATAATATGTTTTGTTGATGGAAAATAATTTCTCAAAGATACAAAGCATGAGCATATGTGTTTTTCTATAATTCCAAAAGATAGTAAAGAAGAAGTAGAGGAGGTACCTATAGAAGTTGCATATATGTTGGGAGAGTTTTCTAATATTGTATCAGATAATGTACCTAATGGATTTCCCCCAATAAGGAAGATCAGTCACCAGATGGATTTGGTTCTGGGAGCTAGTTTGCCAAATAGGCAGCCCACAAAATGACACCAACAAAAATTGAAGAGTTGAACAGTCAAGTTCATGAGTTGTTGTAGAAGGGGTTGATTCAAGAGAGTCTAAGTCCATGTATTGTACCAATTATTTTAGCACCAATGACACCAATGAGTAATGGAGAATGGGGGATGTGCATAGATTCTCATGCTATCAACAAGATCACACTCAAGTATAGATTTCCATTGCCAAGGATGGATGATATTATGGACTATTTGAGTGGAGCTAAGTATATCACAAAGATAGATATAAGGAGTGGGTACCATTAGATTCATATTAGAGAAGGTGATGAGTGGAATACTACTTTCAAGAAAAAAGAAGGATTGTACAAGTAGTTATTCATGCCTTTTGGGCTAACCAATGCACTGAACACTTTCATAAGGCTTATGAATGAGGTAGTGAATGAGTTTTTGGGTATGTTTGTCATTGTTTTCCTAGATAATATTTTGATCTTTAGTAAGACATTGAAGGAGTATTTGATTCATATTTGCAAGGTGTTTGATAAGTTGAGGGAAGAAAAGTTGTTGATAAATCTAAAGAAGTGCAGTTTTGTAAAGAAGAAGTTGGTGTACCTAGGATTTGTAGTCTTAGTAGAAGGTCTGAAAATGGACCCAAAGAAAGTGAAGGCTATCCCTAAATGGCCTAGTCCAAGGAGTGTGAAAGAGGTAAGATATTTTCATGGACTAGCTAGTTTTTATAGAAAGTTATAAGATGTTTTAGTAGTATTTGTGGACCCTTGACTGAAATAATGAGAGGAGATAGGAAATAATTTAAGTGGACTATAGGAGTAGATAAGAGTTTTAATATGTTGAAACTAAAATTTACTGAGAAACTTATTTAGCACTTCATGATTTTAACAAGGTGTTTGAAGTAGAATGTGATGCTAGTGGTGCTACAATATGAGTTGTTTTGAGCCAAGAAGGTAGACCTATTGCTTATTTTAGTGAGAAGTTGAATGATGCAAAAAAAAAAAAAAAATTATTTATGATCAAAAATTTTATGCTATAGTTCAAGCATTGAGAAGTGGAGACACTATCTTCTTCCTAAGGAATTTGATTTTTATATTGATCATCAAGATTCTCAATACTTGAATAGTCAAGGAAAATTAAACCAAAGGCATTTGAAGTGGGTTGATTTTTTGTAGAGTTATACACATATTTTGAAACATGGGAGTGGGAAGTCTAACAAAGTTGCAGATGCTCTTAGTAGAAGACAACTTTTGTTGACAAAAATGTAGATAGAGGTGGTTGGGTTCAAGGAACTAAGTACTTTGTATCCAGATGATCTTGATTTTTGTGAAGCATGGAAGGCTTGTACAGAACCTGTTACACTTAACATGATAAAGTGGTTGGATTTCATGATCTAGGATAGTATGTTTTTTAAAGGAAGCCAGTTGTGCATTCCTAGAAGTTCAATACGAGAGAATTTCATCAAGAAGAAGCATAGTGGAGGATTAACTAGACATTTTGGTAGAGATAAAACCATAGATTTGGTTGCTAAGAATTATTACTTGCCACAGTTGCAATAAGATGTGAAGAATTTTGTATAGAGTTGCTGAGTATGTCAAATTACAAAAGGAGTGAAGTAGAATACAGGGTTGTATTAGCCATTACTTGTACCAAAGAAGCTATGGGAGGATGTTAGCATGGATTTTTTTCTTTGATTATCAAGGACATAGCATGGTCATGATTCTATTTTTGTGGTGGTTGACAAGTTTTGAATGGCACATTTTATTCCTTGTAGGAAGACTAGTGATGTTGTTCATGTGCTAGAGTTATTTTTTAGAGAAGTGGTGAGACTGCATGGTCTACCAAAGAGTATAGTTTCAAATCAAGATACAATTTTTTTTTGGTATTTTTAGCATACATTATGGAATAAATTAAAGATAGAGTTGAAGTTCAATTCATCACATCATCCACAGACTGATGGATAGACAAAAGTTGTGAATCACAGTTTGGGAAATTTGTTGAGATGCTTGGTTGGGGATAAACCAAAAGGATGGGATCTAATTTTACCATAGGAATAATTTTTATATAATAATTATGTCAATAGGATTACTGGTAAATCACCATTCTAGATCGTATATGGGAGTAGTCCTAGAAATGCTTCTAAATTGCAGTTGTTGGATAAAGGAGAGATAAGTGGTGTTGAAGCAAAAGAATTTGCTGAACATTTGAAGAACATCCATGGGGAGGTGAGCAAGAAAATTATAAAGATGAATACACAGTACAAGGTAAAGGAAAATGTAAAAAGGAGGTATAATTAATTTTAGATTGGAGATGAAGTCATGGTTCATTTGAGAAAGGAGCATATTCCAGTGGGTACATATAATAAACTAAAGATGAAAAAGTTTGGATTGTGCCAGATAGTGAAAAGGCATGATTTTGGAAATTCTTATGAAGTGGATTTTCTTGCTAAATTGAATATTTCACCAGTATTTAATATTTTAGATCTGACAAAGTATTATGAAGGAGGTGATGGTGATGAAGTTGCAGAAGCATAGTAGAGTATTCCATTAGCTACAAAGTAGATTGAGAAGATATTGGATAGTTGTGTTAGCAAAAGTATAAGGAATAGAACTCATAAGGAATATCTGGTCAAATGGAAAGGGACGCCAGTGGAGGATTCATCATGGCTAGTAAGGGAGGAGGTTAACCATCTTGTTTTTCCTTTGAACACCTAAGATGTGATATAGTCACTTCTCAAATTACCCTAGGTGTCTGATGTAGGAGCATGCTGGATGTAAGAGTAATCTTGCATCACCCAAAAATATATATACATTTTAGTCTTTTTCTATTCTAATAAGGACTAGTAGATAGGGGGATTTTTATTTCTAGGAACTTTCTATTTTTAGTAAGTTTTTCATACGAGCTCAAAATGTTCTCATTTTCTACATGAAGGTTCATTTTAGAGTTATAAGCCTACCATAAAAATATCATCACTCCATCTTAAGTATTGGAGAAGTTATAACAGATTTTCAGTGGAAAAATCTGCACAAAAATCTTTAGGCTCACCGTTGAAAGTCTTAGATTGCCTAGATGAGGTACAAAAACTTGACAAAAGGGCACTTGCATAGTTCCAAGCCTATAGATCAAGAGCTAGGATTTTTGAAAAGTGGTTATAATAGCCAAGAAGAGCAACGGTTCGAGAGTTATGGCCTTCCAAAGTTGGGCTATCCGAAATTCCAAAATAAATGTCAAAGATGTATTTGGCTGATGCTATTTGTTTTAGGGTTTGTCAGTCATAGGTATTAAGTTTGAGCATCTAGAACCTTCCCAGATGGCATAAAAAAATTCCTATTTAAGAAATGTTCAAACATTGTCTTGAACAACTCTAGACAATAGTTCACAACATTGTCTAGCAGATTATTGTAATAAAGACGCCCATCTGGGTTAGCATATTGTAATTGTGAATACTAAAATTCCTCATTTGTAGTGATAATAAGAAGTCCATATTTTTTCTTGCATTTTCTATTGTTTTTTTATTTATATTATGGTTTTAAGGGGACCATCCTTCATCATGTTTTGGTTGTTCAGGCGGTTGGTAAGTCAAGAGCCAAAAACTTGATATGTAGGGATAATTTAATTAGGCCTATTCGGACTTCTCCTAACACCTTGAATTATTGAGAAAGTTAGAGTAGAATCCATTCATCCATTGAATGAAGGGATTATAACCCATCTAATTGAATTCCACAAAGTGTATTGAATAAATGGAATTGAAATATGGTATTTTTCCTTTGGAAAGAATACCTTGCTAAGTGAAAGACAAGTGGTGTTGCATATCAACTCAATGAATAAAATGATTTTCATCAAGAAATTTTGGGAAGGTGGGTCATGTATTTAGGGTTAACTTGGGAAGGCCCATTAGATTTTTAACCATTAGATGGTTTAAGACTAAGATGACTCATTAAGCCTTGTTGTGAGATAAACCACAAGTATAGGTATCAAAGCCAATATTGGTGCGATCAGTTTAGAGTATGTCAGAAACTCAAGAATTGGTGTTTCTTGAAATCTCTAAGGCTAGCATAATGCCTCCCAAAATAATGAATCTAGCGGCCATTAGGTAGTTGGTGCAAGAAACCAAGAAATACAAGGAAAAGGAAAAAAGGAAGTTGACTAAATGGAATGATAAAAAAAACTATGAGGAAAAATAGATTCCCACAATAGAGGTGATTGTGTCCCCAAATTTAGCCAAGGAAAAAAAAGGTATTCATAGATGGCTTTAAATCCATTAGTAAATATCATTTTGATAGGATTCCTATCTTCCATGGTAATTTAAATCGAGAAGAATTATTAGATTGGATAGATGCAATGAATAATTATTTTGATCATAAATAAGAGTTAGAAGACAAGAAGGTTAGTATTGTAAAGGTTAGATAGAAAGGGTCAGCCTTAATATGGTTTAATATGATGCAACAAGAAAGAGTGCATGGTGGAAAGAAAAAGATCAATTATTGGGAAAGAAGGAAAATTAGATTAAAGGCCCAATTCTTTCCTGCAAACTATGAATTTCATATGCACAAGTGGTTACAAAACCTAAAGAAAAGCTACGTGGATGTGAATGCTTACACAAAATAATTTCACAAACTTATTTTGAGGGCCATCAGGTAATAAAGTGAAGTAGAGAAGATAGCTGGGTATTTGAATGGATCATGAAACTATTGGAATCCTTTAGAATAAAGTAGAGGGGGGTGAATTAGTTATCCAAGGCCTAGATGTATAGTTATAAAACTTTTATCATCATTCATGCATCCATAAGATTATGCAATGACTTAAAACTTGTAGGTTACTATCAAATCAATTTGTAGAAATGTAAACATCAAATATAGATTCAATAACACACTTGACACAATGATTTACATGGAAACCCAAATTGGGAAAAAACACCAGTAATATGCTACTCTTTTTAACTCTTCTGAAGTGATTCCCTATGAAAGGCCAACCTTGTTAGAGGTTGTAATGCACACTATTAAATGTGACCTGGTTAAAGGATTTCAATCGCCCTATTAGGAGTGAGCCTTGTTAGAGGAATTTACACCATTCACTTGGAATGTCACCCAGTTAAAGGATTTACAAATGATTGTTAGGTCAACCTTAATCCAAAGGATTTACCCTAGACTAATTACAATTATTAGAGAGTAATAGTAAGGCTTGATTTGATAACAATTTACAACTCCATTTGGAGATTATAGATATTTGTTTTAGTCCTCCATTCTGCTTGTCTTTCACACACTTAAACTCTAATAGCTTGTTCACCCTTCAAGCATCCATATCCTTAAGCCTTCTTGCTTAACATGCCAATGCAGACTCTTCACTTAGGTCACTGAATGAAGTAATATGATAGACTCTTTGTCTTCCTTAGGTTCTTGCACATGTGACAACCTTTTCTTCTGACCAGCCATTCTTATAAATAGGAAATTAAGATATCTTGTTGTTCATTCTCCATCGTCCAATTTATGCTCAAGATAGATTAGGTAGGATTCAATGAATATACCCCTTATTTTATTTCATCCCTTTCTAGAAACTTCTTCTTCAATCCTATTTGAATTCACCTCAAAATAGTTTACCATGGATTTTGTGCCACCAACTCATCAATCTTATCTTTCACTTAGTTCACATTATCCAAGAAAGAAAACTTGTCAACTCAGATCTATCGAATTCATGATCTTTCAAATAATGCTGACACTCAAAATTAACTTGCTTCTGATGCTCGACACATACTACATTTCTTGACATCCTCTGTAAAATCACTTAGCATGAACTAAAGTTTACTGGTGGTTGGCATCAACTAAACTTTACTCATCATCCATTGTTTTGCTCAGCATACACTAAAATAATTTTTTACTTGGCTCCAACTAATTTTATGCTTGGCTTGCACTAACTTTTCTCAACACCTACTATCCACTTGGTCAAGCTTTACAGACAAACTTTGTTATACTTATTCTTCTAAACTTTCTTAGTGTAACCAATCTTTTGCAACCTTAAGTATACTATCAATGCACTATATTACCACTATCTTAGTTGATTCTTGTATTCTTTTTCATATCATAACTCAACCTTTCCTCTAGGTGCTATTGCTACATCTTTTGATCATATCCTCTTCATCAATCAAACAAGTAATAGTACTCAAATCATGTAAGTAGTTGTCTTGCTAGCAAATAGAAAGTCTGACATTAGTGACAAAACAATGATTGAAATAAATTTATCATACTTGTATCAATCTATTTTCAATAATCTCCTTCTTCAACAATATCCCTCTTTGGCATTGATGGCAAACCAAACTGATTAGCCAAATTGACTAGGTCAAAATAGAAAGACCAACAAAATACTAAAAGGAAAATAATTCATTGTATTGAAATCTCTTCCTCTATCAACAACTTCCATCTTTTGAATAGGTTACAAAACTCTATTTTATCATCCTTATAACTCCCTCCAAATTACTTCTTATGTCTCCCTCTACATTATCTTCCTCTTGCTAGGTAGATGTAATTAGCAGATACACTTTATGTTTCATCAATCAAAAGTTCTCCCTCATACTGTGATTTCTCCATCTTTGTTTCCTTTTCTTGTATTATATATCTCCCTTTAGTTATATGTTTTCTTCTAATTAGTTTCAATCTTTGTATTTCTCCCTCTTTGAAAACAATGCCAAAGACTTGTTATCTTAATATGTAGATATGAACTTCTTAAGTTTCTCCATCTGTCACCTTGCTTGTGATTGATTTGTAGTCCTAGCTCTTTAATTACTTTAGGCAGCTCCTAAATTAAGATTTGTTGCATCAATTTGTAATATATGGAAATAAATTTATTTAATGTAGGGCACTCCTTTTGTTACTTAGATAGCCTTTGATAGGGGTATCACCCCTAGTTTACCTCATAGATACTCATGAGCATCCTTAGGTAATGCCTTTGAGAAGACATCAACAATTTGTTCTTTTGTGTTAACATATTCAATCTTCACTTCTTTATCTTGAACTAATTCTCTCAAGTAATGATACTTTATTGAAATGTGCTTAGACTTTATGTGCATCATAGGATTCTTTGATATATTTATAGCACTTGTATTATCACAATAAAGTATCATGGGTTCGCTAATTTCTTCCTTCATACTTTTGAGTAGCTATTTGATCCATACAATATGTGTACAATTTATAGTAGTAGCAACATATTCAACTTCAGAAGTAGATTGTGAGGTGCAGTTTTGTTTCTTGCTAGTCCATGTAACCAACCTCTTGCCTAAGAAAAATGCTCCTCCATTGATGCTCTTTCTTTCATCAAAGTTTCCAGCCCAATCAACATTATTATAGGCTCTTAATTCAAGTTTCTTATTTTTTCTTGTAGTATAGACCATATTCCTATGTTCCTTTCAGATGTCTCATTATTCTTTTTACAACCATCAAATGATTCTCTCTAGGATTAGCAAAAAAAATTGCAACTATCCCTACAGATAAAGAAATATTAGGTCTACTATATACTACATATTGCAATTTTTCAATCATAGACCTATATGATGTTTGATTCACCTCAACTGAATCATCATTCTTTGACAATTTATGTCTTGTCACCATAGGTATACTATCTAGTTTAAATCCTCCAATCCAAAATATTTTAGTCTCTCCTTGACATACTTAGACTAAGTGATGTATATGTCATATTTCATCTAGTGTACTTGCAAACCCATAAAGAACTTGATCTTTCCAAACATAAACATCTCAAATTCTTACTTCATTTCATTTGCAAAGCCTTATGTAAAGTATCTTGACCTCAAAATATGATATCATCAACAAAAATTTTAGATAACAAAATACCTTTTCCTTTCTCTGTCTTCATGTACAGATTGATGTTATCATTAGTCCTTTCAAATCAAATCTTCATAAGATAATTATGAAGTCTCTCATACCATGTTCTTATTATTAACATCAAAAAATCCTCCTGGTTGTTCTATATAAATTTCTTTCTCTAGTATACCATTTAGAAATGTAGATTTAACATCCATTTGATAAACTTTCAAACCTTTGTATGTAGAATAAGCAAGCAGAGTTATTACTCCTTCCAATTTAGCAACAGGAGAAAATGTTTCTCCATAGTCAATCCCTTCTTCTTGTGCAAATCCTTTATAGACTAATCTTTCCTTGTTCCTTGTGACTTCACCATTTTCATCTAACCTGTTTCTATATACCCACTTGGTGCCAATCACATTTTTGTCTTCTGGTCTAGGAACTAGAGTCCATGTTTTGTTTTTCTCAATTTGTTTGATCTCTTCTTCCATGGCTTTACTCTAGTCTACATTGTCTAAGGCATCTTTCATTGTTTTGGGTTCCTTCATGCTCAAAAAACATGTATCACTTCTCAACTTGTTCCTTGTCATTGGTCTAGCATCTTTATTTCTAATGATTTGGGTAGAGGATGATCTCTCTTCACATATTTAGACAATCTTGGTTTAGCTCTGGTTTCTTCAATTGGTCTCTCAACTTTGAAGTCATTATGTACATCTCTTTTAGGTAATTCAAAATTTCTTTCATGTAGACTAATCTCAAAATCAGAATGTGCCTCATCTTCATTCTATAATTCAACATCTGAATGTAGCTTAGTTCCTAAATGCAACTTGACATTCATAGTATGTGACTTGACAGTCACTGAAACTTGCTATTGGTTTGTAGCTTGATTTGCAACATCTTTTTCAGTAGGCATACCTTCATAAAAGTATACAAATGATTTGTATTCTTCTAGTTCTTTCATAGGTTCAACCTCATGTACTTATGTATATTCATCAAAATTCACATTTGCACTTTCCACAACTTTGTTGTTGTTAGAATTCAAACACTTATAAGCTTTACTTCTTGTGGAATAACCTAGGAATATACCTTCTTCACTTTTTGCATCTAGTTTACCATTCCTGAAATCTTTTAGAATATAGCATTTTCTTCGAAATACCTTAAAATATTTTACATTGGGTGAGTATCCATACCATAGTTCAAAAAGCATTGAATGAGTACCTTTATTTACTTGTATATGATTCAAGTTATAGATAGCTATACTTACAACTTTTCTCTAGTATTTTGAAGCAACATTTTTCTCCATCATGAGTGTCCTAGCATAGTCCATTATAGACTTGTTCCTCCTTTCAACAATTCCATTTTGTGGAGGGGTTCTAGGAGTATATGTCTATCTCTTGATTCCTCTTTCATTATAGAACATCTCAAACTCATTTGATGTAAATTCTCCTCCTCTGTCAAATTTGAAACATTTCAGACTTTTACCTATTTCTTTTTCAACTCTTGTTAAGTACTACTTAAACATTTAGAAAGCATCAGATTTCTATTTCAAAAAAAAATTGTCATCGTTCTAGAATAATCATCAACAAGTAACACAATGTACTTATCTCCTTTGTAGCTTTGCACATTAATTGGTCTACATAAGTCAGTATGAACAATCTCTAATATTCCTTTAGAGGTATGAACTTTACTCTTAAAACTTGACTTGTCATCTAGCCTAACTAACTCATGTAGGAGCATCCAGAGGTATAAGGGCAATCCTGTGTCACCCAAAAAAATGTACTTAGACTTAGCTTCTATTTCATGTCTTTACATTTTTGGATACCCATTTGGGTCAAATAAGGGTTCCAACTCTCACAGTTCCACTATCAGTGCGTTTGAAAATCCCAAAAAAATAGGAGCATGCAATTTGGCCATCATTTTGGTGACGTAGAAGGTGTTAATTGACCAGATGAATGTAATTGTGATTTAGAGCATTCCAAAAAAAGAATCAGGTCAAAAGGGCCCACAGTTTGAAAGTTATTGCAATTTTTCAAGTTTTGGAGACCCCC
This sequence comes from Cupressus sempervirens, assembly GCA_028749045.1. Taxonomy (NCBI): domain Eukaryota; kingdom Viridiplantae; phylum Streptophyta; class Pinopsida; order Cupressales; family Cupressaceae; genus Cupressus; species Cupressus sempervirens. The sequence goes on from CM053791.1 coordinate 453,249,771, forward strand.
TAAGAATGCTTCAAAGTCAGGTTAGGGGCATTAAATGACCTTGAAAAGGGTCAAAAAATGAGGGACGATCAAAGCTGTTCTATAGGGCCATAAAGCGCTTTGAGAGCTTTTCGAAAATGTAAATGGTTCGTCAATCGGAGCTACAGTTCAAAAGTTATGCCTCCCAGAAGTTTGGTTACCGTTTCTGGATTCTTCTAGAATTGCACCGACTTCTAACGCAGCTTCCAGAACCTTCTATTTGGTTGATGGATGCTTACTAGAACTTTCTAGAATGTACTCCTAGTCCTTAACCCTCTGGGGTCTATTTAAGGAGATTTCTGGCATTGTAAAAGGTAGTTCGAAGTGGAGTTTGAGAGGAGGTGCTAAAAGGAGAAATATTCTCCAGATTTATGCTATTGTAAGCCCTTAGGGCATGTTCTAAAGTTTATTTTCTCTATACTATTTGTACTAGCTTATTTTCCCAGTTAATATAATTTTCCTTTTCTGTTGTGTCCATTCTGTTCTTGGGTTGTGTCCCCATCAAGTGGTATCAAAGCGGGTTTTCCTGAGTGTGTAGACAGAGCGCCAATTGTGAGGAAGTTTGCACCAGGACTGTGTGGTTGTGGGTTTGAGTTAGAAGATGCCTCCACGAAGAGAGCATGGCGGAAGGGCTAGAGCTATTGATCTTGAGGAGGTTAGAGCCCTCCAGAGGTAGGTACAAGCATTGCAAGAGGAGCTTCTTAGAGGAGCAAATCTTGCCACAAGTGACAACAGTGAGGATGAAAATGAAGAGGAAGTAATGGGACCAGAAGAGGAAGTTGACGGGGAAGTTCTGAATCTTGTAGAGGAAAGGCTTTTTAGGGCCATTACTAAGTTTGGGAAAAGACCTACAATTGAAGTGGGTATATTTTCAAGAAATCTGAAACCAGATGAGTTGATCGATTGAATCAATGAACTGGAAGAATACTTTGAGTATGAGGATATAAGGGACCAAGATAGGGTTAAGTTTGCAAAGGACAAACTGAAAGGTCATGCCAAAATCTGGTGGCAAGAAGTTCAACTGGAAAGACTTAGAAGAGGAAAGGAGAAGATCACAAGATGGGATCGCATGGTGGACAAATTGAAGAAGCAGTTCATTCCTGTGGACTACGAGCTTGATCTATTTAAGAAGATGCATGGGTTAAAGCAAGCAGAAAGATTAGTCCAAGAATATACAGAGGAGTTTTACCGACTCTTGATTAGAGCGGGGCATGTAGAAGCAAATAAGGAGAAGGTTGCTCGTTATATCAGTGGGTTGCGACCTAGCATCTAGGAGGAATTAAGTCTGGTAAGAATGACCAACGTTGAAGAGGCATACCAGTTTGCCCTACGAGTTGAAGAGAAGCTGAATAAAAGGTTTGAAGGAAGACAAAGAGGGCACGGTCAAGGAGGAAGGGGAAGCGGTAGATCATCTGGAGGCCACAATGAAACCCAAAAGAAAAATGAAGATGTGGGTACTAGCAGAAACCAGAGGAATGAGGGTTTCAACCGCTCCCATGATCAAGACTTTGGAAATCAAAGAGGAAGAGGTAGAGGATGTGGACAAGGAAGAGGAGGCTTTCGTGGTACCTATTTCCATTGCAATGAAGAAGGTCATCGTGCCTTTGAATGCCCTCAACGACAAGGAAGGACAGATAGGAGAGCTGAGGGCCAAGTTGGGGTTGCTCATGTGGATGAGGATGCACAATCATCGCATTCAGAGGATGCAAAAAGAGGAGAGACCTTGGTAAATGAAAGAGTCCTACTAAGTGGGGAGAATGAACCAAGACAATGGAGGAGTTTGTTCTGTACCAGATGCAAGTGTGAGAATAAATGTTGTGACATGATCATTGATGGTGGTAGCACTGATAACTTGGTATCAAAAGAGATGGTCTCTAAGCTGAAGCTCAAGAGGGAGAAACATCCCCAGCCCTATTGGATTGCTTGGGTAAAAGATGATCATAAGGTCCTGGTAAGTGAACAATGTTTAGTGAAATTCAAAATTGGGAGTTACCATGATGAAGTTCTCTTTGATATTATTTCGATGGATGTTTGCCATCTATTATTGGGTAGACCATGGCAGTTTGATAGACATGCAGTACATGATGGACATGCAAACACATACTCTCTGACAAAGGATGGAGTTCGCCACAAATTCAAGCCCATGAAAAAGGAAGATGAAAAGGTATATAGCAGTGCTAGGATTTGTCTTGTTGATGGAAGGAAGTTTTTAGATGGCATGAAACATCAGCATATGTGCTACGCTTTGATTCCTAGGAAAGATAAAGAAGGTAGTAGTGAAATACCATTTGAAGTTTTAGATTTACTAGCAGAATTTGGAGATATTATCTCTGATAATGTCCTAGATGGATTGACACCAATAAGGCAAATCAGTCATCAGATAGATCTGATTCTAGGAGCTAGTTTGTCTAACAAGGCTGCTCACAGGATGACTCCTACTAAAATAGAGGAGCTAAATAGACAGGTTCATGAGCTGTTGAGGAAGGGCTTGATTCGAGAGAGCCTGAGTCCATGTGTAGTACTTGCAATACTCACACCAAAGAAGGATGGAGAGTGGAGGATGTGTACAGATTCTAAAGCTATAAATAGGATAACCATCAAGTACCAATTTCCTTTACCAAGGATGGATGATCTTATGGACTGCTTGAGTGGAGCTCAGTACTTCACAAAGATAGATCTGAAGAGTTTCTATCATCAGATACAGATTCAAGAAGGAGATGAGTGGAAAACAACCTTCAAGACCAAGGAGGGTCTTTATGAGTGGTTAGTCATGCCCTTTGGATTGACGAACGCCCCAAGCACCTTCATGCGGCTCATGAATGAGGTACTTAAGAAGTTCTTGGGAAAATTTGTTATTGTCTATTTGGATGATATTTTAATTTTCAGCAAGACTTTGGAAGAACATTTACTACATATTCGTAGTGTCCTTGAAAGGCTAAGGGAAGAGAAACTGTTAATTAATCTAAAGAAGTGTGTCTTTGCAAAAAGGGAATTAGTCTATTTGGGGTTTGTTATATCACCTGAAGGTCTCAAAATGGATCCAGAGAAGGTAAAAGCCATCTTGGAATGGCCTACTCTGAGGTCTGCTACTGAGGTAAGATCATTTCATGGTCTGGTTAGTTTTTACAGGAGGTTTATTAAGAATTTCAGTGGCATATGTGCACCCCTAACTGATACAATAAGAAGGGATAGAAAAGAGTTCAAATGGACTACAGCAGCTACGAGAAGTTTTGAATTGCTGAAGAAGAAGGTGACAGAACAGCCTGTGTTAGCACTTCCAAATTTTAGAAAAGTGTTCCAAGTGGATTGTGATGCTAGTGACAGTGCTATTGGGGCTGTATTAAGCCAAGAAGGTAAGCCTATTGCATATTTTAGTGAAAAATTGAATGATGCAAAGAAGAAGTATTCTGTTTATGATCAAGAGTTCTATGCAATAGTTTAGGCCTTAAAGAAATGGAGGCATTATTTATTGCCAAAGGAATTTGTTTTGTATACTGATCATCAGGCATTACAGTACCTAAATAGCCAAGGTAAATTGAATCAGAGGCATATGAAGTGGGTAGAATTCTTGCAGAGTTATACATTTGTGTTGAAGCATAGAAGTGGAAAATCTAACAGGGTTGCAGATGCACTAAGTAGGAGACAGTTGTTGCTTACAACAATGCAGGTTGAAGTAGTTGGGTTTGATGAACTCAAAAATTTGTACACCGAGGATCCTAATTTTTCTGAAGCATGGAAAGCTTGTAAAGAACCTTTTGCTATAGATAGAACCAAGTGGTTAGACTATTTGATTCAGGATGGCATGTTGTTCAAAGGTAGTCAATTGTGCATTCCAAGGAGTTCCATGAGGGAAAATCTGATTAAGGAGAAACACAGTGGAGGGATGGCAGGACATTTTTGTTGGGATAAGACCATTGCCATTCTTAGAGAACATTATTTTTGGCCTCAAATTACACAGGATGTGGAGAAGTTTGTACAGAGTTTCCAAGTTTGTCAAGTTGCCAAGGGGTTTAGTCAAAATACTGGCCTATATCAGCCATTGCCTATTCCATCAAGGCCATGGGAGGACATAAGTATGGATTTTGTTCTTGGATTGCCAAGGATACAAAGGGGTAATGACTCAGTATTCATGGTGGTTGATAGGTTCTCCAAAATGGCACATTTCATTCCATGCCACAAAACTCATGATGCTGTCCATATTGCAGACTTGTTTTTCAAAGAGGTGGTAAGACTACATGGTCTTCCAAGGAGTATAGTTTCTGACAGAGATACTAAATTTGTGGGGTATTTCTGGAGGACATTGTGGAAGAAGTTGAGAATAGACTTGAAATTCAGTTCCACGCATCACCCACAGACTGATGGCCAAACAGGAGTGGTAAATAGAAGTCTGGGCAATTTGTTGAGATGTTTAGTTGGAGATAAGCCCAAGGGATGGGATTTGATTCTACCATAGGCAGAGTTTTCTTATAATAACTCTGTAAATAGGAGTACTGGAAAATCACCATATCAAATTGTATATGGGAATAGCCCAAGGATTGCACCAGAATTGAGGAAGATAGAACAAGGGGAGAGAACAAGTGCTGAAGCTAAGGAATTTGCTGAACACATCAAGCGTCTACATGAGGAGGTTCAAGCACACATTATCAAGATAAATCAAGAGTATAAAGCTAGGGCTGATTAAAGGAGAAGACATAAGGAATTCCAAGTAGGGGATCTAGTCATGGTGCACTTACGAAAAGAAAGATTTCCAGTTGGTACTTACAACAAGCTGAAAATGAAGAAATTTGGCCTCTGCAAAGTTTTGAAGAAACATAACTCAGGAAATGCATATAAGGTGGAGCTGCCAGATGGTATTCACATTTCTCCCATTTTCAACATTGCATATTTAATAGAGTATCATGATGATGGTGTAGATGAGGAGCTAGTTTTAGAGCCATGTCCAATTCCTACTTCTAAGAAGGAGGAGATAGAAGACATTCTAGATCATCGTGTGGGTAGGAGTACCAGAAACATGCAGTATGAAGAGTATTTGGTCAAATGGAAAGGACGGCCAATCGAGGACTCAACTTGGATTTCAGTAGTTGAGGTTTCCTATTTGGGATTTCCTCTACCATCCATAAAGTGACAAGGTCACTTTTCAATCTACCCTAGGTGTCTGATGCAGGAGCATCCAAAGGTATAAGGGTAATCCTGTGTCACCCAAAAAAATGTACTTAGACTTAGTTTCTGTTTCATGTCTTTACATTTTTGGATACCCATTTGGGTCAAATAAAGGTTCCAACTCTCACAGTTTCACTATCAGTGCGTTTGAAAATCTCAAAAAAATAAGAGCATGCAATTTGGCCATCATTTTGGTGACCTAGAAGGTGTGAATTGACCAGATGAATTTAATTGTGATTTAGAGCATTCTAGAAAAAGAATCAAGTCAAAACGCCCCACGGTTTGAAAGTTATTGCAGTTTTTTGGGTTTTGGAGACCCCTTAAGAATGCTTCAAAGTCAGGCTAGGGGCATTAAATGACCTCGAAAAGTGCCAAAAAATGGGGGACAAGTGAAGCTGGTCCATAGGTCTATAGAGCACTTTGAGAGCTTTTCAAAAATGTAAATGGTTCCTCAATCGGAGCTACGGTTCAAAAGTCATGCCTCCCAAAAGTTCGGTTACCATTTTTGCATTCTTCTAGAATTGCACCAACTTCTAACGCAGCTTCCGGAACCTTCTATTTGGTCGGTGGATGCCTACTAGCACTTTCTAGAATGTACTCCTAGTCCTTAACCCTCTAGGGTCTATTTAAGGAGATTTATGGCATTGTAAAAGGCAGTTCGGAGTGGAGTTTGAGAGGAGGTGCTAAAAGGAGAAATATTCTCCAGATTTATGCTATTGTAAGCCCTTAGGGCATGTTCTGAAGTTTATTTTCTCTGTACTATTTGTACTAGCTTATTTTCTCAGTTAATATAATTTCCCTTTTCTGTTGTGTCCATTCTGTTCTTGGGTTGTGTCCCCATCAAGTGGTATCAGAGCGGGTTTTCCTGAGTGTGTAGACAGAGCGCCGACTGTTAAGCAGTTTGCACCAGGACTGTGTGGTTGTGGGTTCGAGTTAGAAGATGCCTCCATGAAGAGAGCGTGGCGAAAGGGCCAAAGCTATTGATCCTGAGGAGGTTAGAGCCCTCCAGAGGTAGGTACAAGCATTGCAAGAGGAGCTTCGTAGAGGAGCAAATGTTGCCGCAGGTGACAACAGTAAGGATGACAATGAAGAGGAAGTAATGGGACTAGAAGAGGAAGTTGACGGGGAAGTTCTGAATCCTATAGAGGAAAGGCTTTTTAGGGCCATTAATAAGTTTGGGAAAAGACCTACAATTGAAGTGGGTATATTTTCAGAAAATCTGAAACCAGATGAGTTGATCGATTGGATCAATGAACTGGAAGAATACTTTGAGTATGAGGATATAAGGGACCCAGATAGGGTTAAGTTTGCAAAGGCCAAACTGACACATTTGTATCATTGTCACTAGACACATATTTTGTCTTTTTCTTCTTCTTCTTCTCATCAAGTTCCTTCAATGAAAACTTATCTTTGAAAGAAGATTCAATATTTTTAGGTTTATAATTATCAAAGTTAGATATCTCAAAAGCAGTGAGCCTACCTACCAAACCTTCAAGAGTTAGATCATTCCCTAGTATGTAGTTCTTGTATTGCAGAAATTCCAATAGCATGGATGGGTAGCAGTGTTCTCAAAACTTTTCTTACAACAATGTCATCATCTATTTTACTAGTAGCTTCCCTTATTACATTGAAACCATCTTTTATCCTAGAGCAATATTCTCACCTTCTTGCATTTTCATATCATCAAACTTACCTTTGAGACTTTCAGCTTTAGCTCTTAAAATATTCTTGTCTCCTCCATAGATAGTGTGTAGAGCATCTCTCATTTTCTTTGCACTACCAAGACTTTTGATATCATCAAATTCAGCATAGCTTAAGGCAGAGGCAATCTCCAATGTTACCTAGTTGTGTTCTTTCTTCTTTTTCAGATCCTCAATAATTAGGGCTCTAGTAGGATCAACATTCTTAGTAGTAATGGTGGATTGTGCATGATCTCCAAGTCCTCCAAGGTGTAGTGTCATCAAAATTTTCCATGTAGGAAAGTTATCTCTATTAAGTTTGGGTACTTCTCTTTTTTACATCTTGATCTTTGTACTTCTAGAACCTTCAAACTAGTCCTCTTAAAAAAATGGCTCTGATAGCAATTGTTGGAACTTTAAAATAATTGAGAGAGGGGTTGACTCAGTTATCCAAGGTCTATATGTATAATTAAAGATTTTCACAACTTAGTAAACCCATAAAAAAATTATCATCATGCATGTATCCATAAGATTATGCAATGACTTAAAACTTGTAGGTTACTATCAAATCAATTTGTAGAAATGTAAACATGAAACATAACATATCCAATAACACACTTGACACAATTATTTATGTGGAAACCTAGTTTGGAAAAAACCACTAGTAACATGCTACTCTTTTTCACTCTTCTGAATCAATGCCCTGTGAAAGACCAACCCTATTAAAGGTTACAATGTACACTATTAAATGTGACCTGGTTAAAGGATTTCAATCACCTTGTTAGGAGTGATCCTTGTTAAAGAAATTTAGACCATTCACTTGGAAGGTCACCCAATTAAAGGATTTGCAAATGATTTTTAGGTCAACCTTAATCCAAAGGATTTACCCTAGACTAATTACAATTATTAGAGAGTAACAGTAAGGCTTGATTTGATAACAACTTACAACTCCATTTTCATATTGTAGATCTCTATTTCAGTCCTCCATTCTACTTGGCTTTCACACACTTCAGCTTTGATAGCTTGTTCACCCTTCAAGCATCCATACCCTTAAGTCTTCTTGCTTAACATGTCAATGTAGACTCTTCACTTAGGTCACTGAATGAAGAAATACCCTAGACTCTTTGTCCTCCTTAGGTTTTTGTACATGACATACTTTTCTTCTGACTAACCATTCCTATAAATAGGAAATTAAGATATTTTTTTGTTCATTCTCCATCATCCAATTTAGGATTAGGATAGATTAGGTAGGATTCAATGAATCTACCCCTTATTTCATTTCATCGCTTTCTAGAAATTTCTCCTTCAATACTCTTTGAATTCACCTCAAAATAGTTTACCATGGATTTTGTGCCACCAAATCATCAATCTTATCTTCCACTTGGTTCACACAATCCAACAAAATAAACTTATTAACTCAAATCTATCGAATTCATGATCTTTCAAGTAATGATGACACTAAACATTAACTTGCTTCTGATGCTCAACACATATTGTATTGCTCAACATCCTCTATAAAATCACTCAGGATGAACTAAAATTTACTATTGCTCGACATCAACTAAACTTTACTTGACATCTACTATTTTTCTTAGCATATACTAAAATAAATTTTTACTTGGCTCCACCTAATTTTGTGCTTATCTTGCACTAACTTTTCTTGACACCTAGTATCGACTCAATCAAGCTTTATTATACTTGTTCTTCTGAACTTTCTTAGTGTAACCAATATTTTGTAACCTTAAGTAGATTATCAATGCACTATGTTACCACTATATTAGCTTAGTCTTATATTACTTTTCATATCATAACTCAACCTTTCCTCTAGGTATTATTGTTACGTCTTTTGACCAAATCCTCTTCATCAATCAAATAATTAATAGTACTCAAATCATGTAAGCAGTTGTCTTGCTAGAAAATAGCAAGTTTGACATCAATGAAAAAATAATGATTGAAAGACATTTATCATACTTGTATTAATTTGTTTTCAACAATCTCCTTCTTCAACAAAAAGAATATCAAATATGAGATACATATCCTAGCCCTTGACACTCTTAACAAATTCTTTCAATTGGCATTGATGGTTGAAGTCAAAATCAAGAGAAGGGGGGATAAAGAAGAAGAAATATAGGTTAAAGAGGATATATATGAAGATGAACCGTTGGAAGAAGTAGTATTCTAAATAGAGGAGGAGAAACCACACTAATTGAGGGTAGTGGAGAAAGTAGTGACGGAGATGGATCTTATAGAGTAGGATATATAGGAAGGAGTAATTTTAAAGGAAGGCTTGGAAACCAAAGTAGAGGTTCTACTATATTTACTAACAAGTGTTACAACTATTGTCAATTTGGTCATACCATGAGTAGATGTCCATAAAAGGCTTCTAGTTCTCATGTAGGAGAAAGGATAAATCATTTAGCTCAAAAGGAAAATAGATATAGTGTGACTTTACCAGTAGGGAAGGAAGGACCAATAATGGAAGGCGAGAACCTAATGCTTAATAGAACATTGTTGAAGATACCATAGTACAAAGAGTAACCACAAAGGAAGGCTCTCTTTAGAATCATGTATATGCCTCATGGTAAAATTTATAAAGGTTCTACTGAGAATATTGTAGACTTATAAATGGTAATGAATTTGAAATTAAAGAGACTACCTCATAATAATTCTTATAAGGTGACATGTTTCAATTAAGGTCAACATGTACTTTTGGGTGAACAAAAGTGGGTAGAGTTTGAAATAGATGACTATAGGGATAGAGCATTATGTGGTATAATTCCTATGGATGCATGTCACCTATTGTTAGGTCATTCATGATAGTATGATATTAAGGCCATATATGATGTGGAGAGAAACTCTTACATGACAACCAAAGAGGGAAGGAAATACCAAATGAATTCTTTTCCTAATCAAGGAGAAGACAAACATATTGGGTCTAGTGTCATGCTACTTATTAGTAAGGAGTTCCTTATCATGTTAAATTAGAAGGTGATCAAGGTTATGACATTGTGGTCAAATGTAAAGAAGGAGTGAAAATAGAGGTTCAACTTGAGGTACTTGCAGAAGTCCAAAATTATTGAAACTTGCACTAAATGAGGAAGTTGGAAAAATAGTGCAAGAATTTTTGGGTAAAGGACTCATAAGAAATATTTTAAGCCCATGGGTAGTCCCAACAATGTTTTTAGAAAGATGGTAAGTGGAAAAAGAGTACTAAATCTAGGGTCATAAACAAGATTACAATTAGATATTGGTTTCTTATTCCTAGGATAGAGGGCCTAATGGACTACTTGGGATGATCATGGTATTTATCCAAGGTGGATTTGAAATTAGGATATCATCAAATAAAATCAGCCCAAGGGATAGGTGGAAGACAACTTTCAAAATAATGAAGGGCTATTGAATGGTTGGTGATGTGTTTTGTGCTCACAAATGCATTTAGCATCTTCATGCACCTAATGAATTAGGTCCTTGTGGAATTCATTAGAAAATTTGTGATAGTATATATTGATGACATTTTTATTCTTAGCAGGACTAAGGAGGCACATCTCAAACACTTGGACATGGTGCTTAGGAATCTAAATCAAGAAAAGTTGATGATAAACTTGGAAAAGAGTGAGTTTCTTAAAAATGAATTGATAAATCTTGGCTTTTTAGTATCAAAAGTTTTTTTGAAAATGGATCCCTCTAAATTATAGGCCATCCTTAATTATTCCACTCCCAAATTGGTAGGGGATGTGAGGAATTTTCATGTGTTGTGTAGGGGAAACATATATGTTCGTTGCCATTTCCCTTCAATTTTTATGTGTGAGTTAGAAGATGCTATTTTATTTTATAACTGTGTTGAAGTTATTTCATGTTGAGTTATAGTCATTTGTTCATTCACAATAAGGCTTGCTAGCCCATTGGTCAAATTGGGTCAATGCGAGTCAAAGGTCAAATATGCATCAAATTTGATTTTGGAATGAAATTTTGTGTCTTGATATGTTTTTGGAAATTTTTGGTCATATTTGGATGAAACATAGTTTGGTTATGGTTGAAAACACCAAAGTGTTGCAAAATTGCAAAAGTTGAAAATGCACCATTTTGAAATTTTTTGAATTTCTTGAAGGTGAAATGTCACCTTTTTTTTGCCCATGAAGATTATTTCATGGAAGGTATAAAACCATCTTCCATTCTTGATATGGTATGGTGGAAGACCATTTGAAAGTTGATGAATATTTTGGGAGTAAGATTTGGTGTTTTCATACTAATACAACATGTGATTTATTATTTTTCTTTGCATAGAGTTCATTTTTATTTGATGATAAATGAGAGTTCATTTTTGTTTGATGATAAATGAGACTTGTATGAGTATGGTATACTTTTCATTTTAGAAATTTTGGGAATAGTGATTAATATCCTTGGTTGTTTTCAAAATATTATATACAAACTTATTGCTCTCTATTCCTATTAAGTATTGTACCTAGGATTTCACATAAAAATAGCCATCTCTCAATTTTGAACTGTGAAAAAATGGATATTTTGTCTAGAGAATGAGGTATTCTAATTTATTATAAGATTTCATACATATTAGTTATACCACTCACCAAATCTAAGCCAAACTCATGTATTGAGGTTAGGCATGTTGATGTGACTAACCTATATAACGTTACTAGTAAATTATTGTGGAAGTGTGAAAGGTGTTGGTTCAATGAGGAAGGTACATTAAGATGTCCATGAAGTTTTCTATCTAGGGGAAAAAAACATTATATAGTGTGTACTACCCTAGAAGCTAGAAACAACATATGCCTTGATTATTAGGCTCAAAACCCTTTGTTAGGATTAGAGAGACATAAATAACAATTACATGGAAATACACCCAATATCCAAAAATAATAAAGCATATAGAAGAGAACACAAGACACAAATATTTAGTGTGGTTCATCCAATTCCTGGGCTACATCCATGAATATCAAGTCCAATATTCTTATTACTTAATGATTACAAACTTATTATAATTTTAAATCCTTATACGTCAATACTGCTACAAGAATCTACTATCTCATTATACATTTTGAAATCCCTATTCCTAAGCCATTTTATACAACCTTTTTTCTACTTACAAAATTAGGGCTATATTATTTTGTCTTAACAAGTTAACCTAAAAATACTTGATGAGTCAACATTGGGAAATTGTTAATGGGTCAACTGAAAAATCCTTAATAAGTCAACCAATTTTTTTTGAAAAGAATTATGAAAAGTGTACAATACTTTCTTGGTTAGTCACCACATATCAACAAGATCCTACTTGGGGACTAATTAGGCTCCACACAAGACAAAAATATCCCACTTGGAGATTGATCCTCTAGCAATACTTATACCACATGTGACTCCTATTGGATCAAACCATGCTGAACTCAGTTGTTCCTTTATTTTGTTCAATCTAGAAGACCAACTAAAGTTGAAGAGGATTTTAACTTCTCCCTTGTCATGAAATTTGTAAACATATTAGATAGATTATCATTTGTATGTAACTTGTCCATCTTTAATTATTCACATCCAAAACTGACCAATTGAAATGGTACCATAATTGTATGTATTTTTTCTTTGAATGTAGAGCAGAATTTTTGGCAAGATGAATGGCACTTTATCTATCTGTATATAGATAATTATCCCTCTATAGGTGTCCCACTTCTTCCATTAAGAATCAAAGCCATATCATCTCCTTGTCTGCCTCTATAGCAACAACATACTCTGTCTCTATATTGGATAAAGCATTCACCTTATGTAACCAAGGAACCCAACTCACTACTATCCCACCAACATTAAATGCATATCCCTTAGTATTCCTCCTAGCATCTAGATTCCCTAAGAAATATGAGTCAACATAGCCCTATAAATTAATAATAGAGCCCCCAAAAATGTAAAAATATATTGGATATTCCTCTCAAATATCTAAAAATTCATTTGGCTCCATTCCAATGCTCAATCCCAAGATAACTCACATACATGCTAATGACTCACATTGCATATGCAACAACTCACATACCTACTAATGACTCCTATAGCTGAAGCATAAGGTACCTTGGACATTGTATCCTACTTTTCTTGTGTCTTTGGACACATCTTTGTAGTCATTTTAAAATGATAAGGAAAAGGTTTGTTGACGACTTTAGCATTCTCCATAGAGAAATTTTGCAACACCTTCTCAATATAATTAGTCCAAGATAGAGTCAATTTCCCATTTTTCCTATCTCTACAAACTTTCATACCAAGGATTTGTTTTACTACCCCCAAATCCTTCATAGCAAATGAATGTGCTAACTGTTATTTCAATCCCTTAATATGATACATGTTAGACCCAAGTACAAGAATATCATCAACATGTAAACATAAAATAATGTGGCTATCATCATCCAACTTCTTAAAATAAAAACAATGGTCTGAATGACATCGAGTGTAACCATGCTCATTCATAAAATTGTAAAATTTATATATTATTGTCAAGGTGATTGCTTCAAGCCATATAAAATTTTCTTCAATCTACACACTAAGTTCTCCTTACCTTTGACCTCAAATCCATATGATTGTTCCATATATATTTCTTCATCCAAATCATGATGAAGTAAAGTTATTTTAACGCCAAGTTGTTCCAAATGAAAATCTTCAATAGCCATAATACTTAAAATAGTATGAATAGAAGTCATTTTAACTATTGGAGAAAATATCTCATCAAATTAATGCCCTTTTTCTATGCAAATACTTTTACAACTAACCTAACTTTAAATCTTGTCTTACCTCCATCCTCTTCTTTTAGTATGTAAACCCATTGATTTTGTAAATCCCTCAAGATTACTTGCAGGAAATTTACTTTACTCGCAAGTTTGATGTTTTAGCAAGAGTCTATTTCTTCTATCATTGCATGCTCCCATTAAATATTTGTGTACACAAATTCATCATAACATCTCAGTTCACCTACATCTATTAATAGAATATAATACAAAGAGGGAGAAAATATTTTTGGAGGTCTACTTAGCCTTGTTAATTTTCTAACATTCACTAGAGTTTTTGGTATTTGTTGCTACTATTTTTGTGGAGCATAAGAAACTACTAAAAAAATATCTTTTGGAGTATCATCCAATACTACATAATCATTTTCTTTCTTCTCATGCTACTACACTAGATCTGTGTACAACACTTTCTCATTGAATACAACATCCCTAATTCTTACAATTTTTCTATTTTCAAATTCCCAAAGTATACAACTAAATTCATCATTTCAATATCCAAAAAATACACATCTTTTATATTTAGCTTCCATTTTGGTTCAATTTTGATAATCTATATGTGCAAATTCTTCACAATTGAAGGTTTTGAGAGAAAAGGACAACTCACCTTCTTGCTAGTCCATGCTTCCTCTAGAATACAACAACCCAAAGGAGTATAGGGACCTCTATTGATAAAATATTCAAAACTATTGACAACCTCTACCCACATATTTAAGGGAAACCCAACATGCAAACTTATGCTCCTTGTACCCTCCATTATTGTCTCGTTCATGCGTTCAACTACTCTATTTTTTTGTGGGGTCCTTGGAATGATTTTTTATCCATTGATACCATTAGTGAAAAAATAATCTTCAAATCATATATATAAGATCTGAGATATTTTAGCCTTTTACCAGACTCATTTTCAACCAAGCATTTCCACTTCTTAAAAATTACAAATACATCAAATCTCTATGTAAGGAAATAAACCCATACTTTTCTAGTTGTATCATCAATGAATGTAACATAATAATGATATTCGCCAAGGGAAGATACCTGAGTTAGTCCCCATATATCTATATGCACAAACTCCAAATTATCATTTTTCTTTTCCTTCCCACTCTTCACAAAAATCACTCTCTTTTGATTTCCATACACACAAATTTCACAGAAATCCATATTGACATATTTTAGATCTCATAAAACTTTCTTTCAATTAAGTAATTTCATAATTTTTTCTCTCATGTGCCCAAGTCTAATGTGCCATAGTGTTATTTCGAGATATCCAACAATTGTATGACGTTCTTTTTGCTCAATTGCAACAACTATTCTCGAGCATTAATTTTTCTCTGAAACAATTAAAGTAGAAGGAATAATATGACTTGTACATATATATAAGCCCCTACTTTCACACCTTTTTCTACTACTAAGGAGCCTTTTGAAACTTTTCAAATTTTATCATTAAAAGTATCTTTGTGTAACCCTCATCACCCAGTTTCCCTTCTAAAATTAAGTTCCTACTCAAGCTTGGAACATGTCTTACCTCTTGTAGTTGCCAATGATTCCCATTCTACAACTTAATCTTAATTTTTCCCTTTCTATCAATCTAATAGGATTCATTATCTCCCAAACAAAAAAGCCCAATATCTCCTTGGACATAATCAAGAAAATAACCTATATGTGAGTAGTATGAAATGAAGCCCTTGAATCTAAAACGCATGAATCATCCACATTTTCTAAGGAAAGAAGCAAAGCATCCTCTTTGGATTTATTAATTACCATTTTGTCTCCGTATTTCCTTCTTGTTTGTTTCTTTGATTGTTCTTTCAAATCCAATAGTCTTTCTTCTTGTGCCCTAATTTCCCACAATACCAACAATCTCTTGGTCCAGTGGATTGAGACCTCTTTCCCTTTGATTTCCCATGATTTCTAGAATTGTTTCCTCACTCATCCATTCTGTGTTCAATGAACTTCCTGATGTAGACCCACCTAAGATTTTCCTATGAGTTTTCTTACTCAAAATTACACCAATAACATCATCAAAATTTAGGGTGTTAAAACCAAAAATAGAATTACTCATAGTCATTACCAAGCCATTGTAGCTTTCAAGAAAAGAACACAAAATCAAGAGAACCCTAATTTCTTCATCAAATTAACATTTACAAAAGATAATTTACTAGTAACCATATTAAATGTATTCAAATGATCAACAACATGTCCACCCTTTGCCATCTTCATATTAAATAAATTCTTCATAAGAAGTACCATTTTTGAAATAAAGGAATTTTCATATAACTTTGCTAGGGTTTCCATCAGCTCTTCAATTGTCTTTGATTTGGTAATATTAAATTCCACTAATTATGCTAGGCATAAATGAATACTTCCAAGTGCCTTTCTATCCATAATATCCTAGTCATCATTTGTCATACTTACATCTTTCTTGGATTTTCCTTGTAATGGTTTCCATAACTCATAATAAATATATTCCTAAATTTGCATTTTGCATAATTAAAAATTTTTCTCATTAAACTTATCAACCTTTATATTACCCTCATCTACCATCACTCCCACTCAATTGTGAGGCTCCCACTGAATTGTGAGACCTTCTTGAAGAGAATAACTGAAATAACTAGGCTTTGATTCCACTTGTTAGGATTAGAGAGACATAAATAATAATTACATAAAAATATATCTAATATCATAAAATAATAAAGAACATAGAAGATAACACAAGACATAAATATTTAATGTGGTTCACTGAATCCATGGGCTACATCCACCAACAATGAGTCCAATATTCTAATTTTCTAGTGATTACAACTTGATTATAATTTGTAATCCCTTACAACTCAATATAGGTGCAAGAAGCTACTATCTCATCACATATTTTTAAATCCCTAATCCTAAGCCATTTTATACATTATTTTTTTGCTTACAAAATTAGGGCTTGATTTTTTTGTCTTAAAAACTTAACCTAGAAATACTTGATGAGTCAATCTTGGGAAAAGGTTGACGAGTCAACTCAAAAATGATTGACAAGTGTAGACCAAAGAGTTATGAAAAGTGTACATTATTGATCAGTCACCACATATCAACACCCTTAATCCTAGTACTTTGTGATTTAGAAAAATTAGTAGTGGATTGAAGATCTAAAAATTTGGAATCCTAGAGAACTCCCAAAAGGGTGTTAGAATATCAATTTATTTCCTATGGTTATTTGGAGAAACTTTGAGTTATCTCCCAAATACTCAATTTGGTGATCAAATTAAATTAGGTTAGTTTTTGGCTCGATTGATAGTTTCTATTTGTGGGAATTTGAAATGAACCTTGTAACCTTAGTGATGGTTGAACCTAAGTTTATTGAGTTAACTAAAACCTCTATCATACTCATGGGATGTCTTTGTGGTATTAGATTTAAAAGACCCCAAGGGGTGCTAGTGTGAATTATAGGGAAAGTGAAGTGTCTAGTAAGAGATTGGTGAAACCTTGTGAGTGATTGTAGAAATAGGCAAGTTTGTGGTGATAGGTGGAGGTGTGAGTAGATATACCCTTTTACCTTATTTTCTAAACTATATAAGGACTAAAGATCTCAATGGGTTAGCCTCAATACTATCAAAGGTGGAGTTGAGTGTCTAAACTATATAAATATTGAGATCTTTACCTTATTGTCTAAACTATATCAGGACTAAAGATCTAATTGTACCAATGGGTTAGCCTCATTTTATTGGAAGTTTATAAGAAGCTTTAGCCATATATTTGACCCTATCCTCAATACTATCAAAGGTGGAGTTGAGTGTCATGTTGCTTGGATTGAGAAAGTTAATGATAGTTTTGAGAACTTGAAGAAGAAAGTTGTAGAGTTACTTTCCTTAAGGTTTGTATAGGGGGAAATGAATCCACTACCCTGTGCACAGATGAGCAATGAAAACCAATATTCACCTCTTGGTGTAGGCCCAATTTAACACAAGATCAAATGTCAATTTGTAACCTAATGCAAAAGGGTGAATTACTTGGACTTGCTTCTCCTCACCCCCCAAAACAAAGGGTTTTATGCAAGTAGATATGTAATGTGAAGTTTAAATATAGAAGAAAGGAAATACATACGTATATAAAGAAGGAAATATGACTCCCCTTGCAAAATAAAAACCTAAAAATGAGCTATTAGAAGATCTCATAAATTGCTAGAATTGGGATTTTGAATATGTAATAGTAGAATTTGCAAAACACATAAATCTTTAGGCTCTTAATCATATCAATCTAGAAGATCAAGGTCAACCTAGAGGATTGATGTCAATCTGGAGAAGGATCAAGGTCGCATTGAGTCCTTGATCTGCAATGTCCAATTATAAAATAGTTTCCAAATTTTTGAAGTTCTACAAAAAGGGTATCCAATTCTATGCTCTTTTCAATCTTTTGAGATCTATAACCTACAAGAAAAAGGGTTTTATTTTTTATTTTTTTATGGAGGATTTTCCTTGGTCAAACTCCAATTTAGGACATAACCATGAAATTGGGATAGAAATAGAGAATAGAAAGTAGTATGAGTAGATATCACATGAAGCAATGTAAATCTATAAATATGCTCTTGAATTTAGAATGTAACCAAGTCTATTGATGTAATAGCCTTGACTCAACTTTGAAAACCATAGGAAAGAAAATCAAAGTAAATAAAAACCTTCATGTACGAATGTGCTTGAAATTCTCTATAGGAATGAGTGTAGATATTGAAGACATGAATGTAGAAGAAGGAACAAAGGATCTTGAATGTATGAAGGGAGGTCTTAAATGTTGATGATATGAAAGACCTTGTATAAATTCCTTCAATTTCTTGAATGCTTAAAACCTTGATCTTCAATGGAGAACTTGTTTTGAATACCTATTATATGCTCGAAGAATTCTTGAGTGTTTGAGTGAGTAATTATGGAGAGATAAATTATTTATGTGGTTGATTAAAAATGAGGAAAATGGATGTGCTTATAAAAGGATTAGAATTAAATTCCTCCCGTTAGTCAACTAGATACAAAATTAGTGCCTTAGATTAACCTTGACACATGGCCTAAGAAGGGAACTCAAAAATATGTCTCGATCAAGGTTGCACTACATCTTCAATGTTGCACTATATCATGAATGATGCACTTCATCATCTAGGATGCATTAATTCCCTTATTCCTAGGTCTAGAAACTTATAGGTTTCTCTCAGGATCCTAAAATAGGTCTTACTTTTGGAAAATTAGGTGCATAACTTGAGAAAACCCAAATTCAATGCAAAAAGGAGATTTTGAGTGATTGGAAGAAGGAAAGGGAGGAACCAAGTAGATATGCCCTACCTCAACCTATGTTTCATGAAATAGGAATACCAAAGAGGGTTGATTAGGTTCTACCCTGATTCAATCTAGGAGGAATGAAAAGAGATGACAAGAAATGAGAGGAATGCAAATTATATGCAACTTATAATGATACTGCATTAAATTAGTGCTAAGCCATAATTAAATTGAATTTCTTCCCATTTGAGATGGTACAAGGTTACCTAATTTTAACCAAGTGTTTACAATAAAGTTTAATATAGGTAAGTTAGCCACAAGATTAGCCTTGAGTCAAGAAGATGATCTAGTAGAATTCTTTTTAGAGAAGACCAATGAGGCTAAACAAAAGTATTGTACTTATGTTGTAGATTTGTATGTCATGGTATAAGCCTTAAAGAAATGGAGACATTAATTATTGCCTAAAGTGTTCATTATCTATACTAATAATCATGCCCTTGGCTACTTGAATATGTAGGAGAAGTTGAACCAAAGATGCATAAAGTAGGTTTAGCATTTGCAAGCTTACACTTTCATCATTAAGTATAAAAAGGGTACCACAAAAAGGTGGAAGATTATTTGAGAAGATGAGCCATTACCAATTACAAAGTGTAGGGTTAGAAGGTTTGAAAGACTTATACAAGCATGATAAATATTTTGTGGAGGCCCATAAAGTTTGTACTCAATTCACTAATGTTTTCCATGTTGATTACTTGGACTTAATTTTGTAGGATGGGCTATTTTTTAAGGAATCTTTTTTGTACATTCCGCTATATTCTTTGAGGAAAACATCATCAAAGAAAAGCATTAGGGTAGTCTTGGGGGTCATTTTGGCCTAGACAAGACCCTAGAATAGGTAACAAGGTTCTATTATTGGCCCAAAGTATAGAGTGACGTCAGAAATTTTGTGGATCAAACTTCAATTTGTCAAAGGGTAGAAGGTACATAATCTAATGTAGGTCTTTATCAACCATTTCTTATTCCTGCTAGGCCTTGGGAATGCCCTAATATGGATGTTGTCTTAGGATTTCTTAAAATTGTTAAAGGATTTAACAATGTGTATATTGTGGTGGATAGATTTAGTAAAATGACATGTTTCATCCCATATAGGAGTACTAATGGTCTAATAATTAAAGAAATTGTTATGATTCATGGGCTTCCACTTAGTATGTTAGTGTTTGAAACTCAAAATATTTAGGTCATTTCTTAGGAATCTTGTGGAAATTGTTAGGAAGAAATATGTCATTCTCATCATCTTACTATCCACAATTTGATGGTCAGACTAAAGTTATAAATAGGTCATTGAGAAAATTTCTAAGGATTCTTACCCAACAACATTGGGAAGCATGAGACTTGGTTCTTGGTTAAGCTAAATATGCATATAATGACTTAGTCAACATGAGTACTAGAAAGAGTCCTTGTGAAATTGTTTATGGATACCATCCAAGAGGAATACTAGAACTCATAGATTTGAGTGAAAGGGACAAAATAAATTTTGTAGGATAAAAATGTATAGAAAACATGAAAGAAATACATGAACAAGTGAAGAATAACTTGTAGCTGAGTGCAAACAAATATAAAGCTTAAGAAGACAAATAAAATGAGGGAAACACATTACAAATTAGGAAAGCTAGTGACAACTTACTTGAGGAAAGAAAGGTCACCTAAAGGATAATTTACAAAGCTACTTATGAAGGAGATAAGACCATTGAAGATAATGGAAAAGTTTGGTAATAATGCATACAAATAGGATTTGCCTACTAATTTAGGTATTTCACCTATTTTTTATGTTATTGATTAGTATCCTTTCAAAGCAATCATAACAAACATAGGGTAATATGATATTGTAACCTCAAATGCACATATTAGATAAAATATCTCCCTCCTATCCAACCATTATATTTAGAGTGCATACTAGATTCTAATATCATAAAAAATACTAGAAAAGGAGTCTATAAAGATCATCTGGTAAAATGGGCTACTTTTCCTAGGTAGAAAAAACATGGATAACTAAATTAGATATCATAAAGCATGACGCAAGTGTTTGAGACTTATGCACTCAAGCGACTTGATTTTTTCCCACCATAGGAGTATTGTGTAGGAGTAGCTTAGTAATTTTTTTTTGGATTGTAATTAGTGATGTAATAAGCTCTAAAGGCAACAAATCTTGTAAGATTGAGCCTCATTAGACCCATTTTGTTTGTGAACCTTGATTGATGGACTTGGTCAATTATGGGGTCTTGATCCACCAACGGTGGTTATAGTGAATATTTTTGTTAGGAAGGTTATTTAAAGGTTAATTGGGTGTTTGAAATGATTTCTAGGTGATTTGCGTCGCATAGAAGAATTTTGGAGTGCAGTAGAAGTGCAAAATTGCAAAGTTGCACAAAAGTTGTGAGAATGCAAATTTGGGCCTAAAAATTAGTTGGGACCAAGCACATTTGATCCAAGAGAACATAAAAGTACTTGGAAAAAACTATGTTTTGAGGTATTTTGATCAATCAAGGAAAGGATCAAATTTTGAGATTTTTTACTCGATTTTTCCTATAAATCAACATTTTTCTATACTACAACTTAAGGTAAATTGAATAGTTTTGTAAAGTTATTGTTTATAATTGAAATATTATTGTCTTAGTTTCATTTTTCAACTAGCTTGAGGATGATCTAGACTTCTTTGTGTAAAGAGGGTCATGGTTTTGAATCCACATTGGACTCAAACCCTCTAAAACCTATTATTTTGTATAAAAAATGTATTTACCCTAGCATTCCATAGTCAAAACATAAAGTTCCTTCTTGGAATGGTAGGTATGCTTTTATAGTTTGTGTTTATTTCATTTTTTGGGATTGATAGAGTTGATTCACTATTTTTACAATGATGAATTAGGCTAATCACTTGGTAGTGATGAGCAAAGAAGAAAGGAATATAAGGTGTTTGCAAGGAGCAATGGATTGAAAGGATGAAACTAATGATAGACTAGGTTTACTTAGACATATATAGACCTCAATAAAATTCATATATCCAAAGTTTAGGTGACCTATGATGGATTGTAAAAATTGTTGGTAAATATGTGTCTAGTTACTTATTAACCCTAAAATTGCTCAGTCCAAGTTATAGGATTTAGGAGAAAAAAATAAGTACAATTATTTGATATTGTATAGAGATCCCAAATGGGTGTTTGAAACTACCATTAGATGTTGGGTTTGTTCAAATGATTGGTAAGTTAAGAGAAAATAACTTGATATGCAGAGCTAATTGAATTAGGCCTTTAAGACTACTCCTAGCTTCTTAAAGTATTGAGAAAGTTTGAGTAGGATCCATTGGTTCTATGAAGGGATTGAAACCTAGCTAATTGAATTCCATGAATGGTATTAGAATAATTGAGTCCTAGTTGGTGGAAGAATTGTTGTAGTTTTCCTTTGGAAGGAGCAACTTTCTAAGTAAAAGATAAGTGGTGTCATATAACAACTTAGTGCACAAAAGTATTGTTATCAAGAAACCTTGTGAAGGTGGGAAAAGTCCTTAGAGTGACCTTGGGAAGGCTCCTCTAATTCTTAACCATTGGATGGTTTGATACCATATTGGATAGTTAAGCCTTGTTGTGAGAAAACCAAAACTTCATATGCATCATGTTAATAGATGGTTATCATGTGACCTTTTCTCAAAAATTTCTTGGGATCTCTTTCAAAAAAAATTAAAGCACTAGTATCTCTTTCATATTTATGTCCCTAATGCCTAATTAGATAGGGAGGGCTTATTTAAGGATCTAGATAGCTATGTCAAAGATAACCCATATGTAAAACTCATATTTTCTAGTAACTTCAACATGCTTCTATACCCATCAGAGAAACTTGGGGGGCTAATGGACTATAGTGGTAGTATAGTGGTCCTTTTAGACTTTATGATTCATACTAAGATTTTTTATCTAGAGATGAATGACAACCCTTATACATGGCCCAAAAGTAGGAGCGATATTCACCTCATTGAGATAAGATTATAATTAGTTTCTAATCTCCTCCTTTGAGACCTTCGAACCTCCTCTTCCATCTTAGTGTTTCCTAAAACCACCTAATAGCACAATCCTTTGATCCTCGAATGCATGGATTCAATGTAAATAGGTCTTACTCCCTTTACATATGAAATCATGGGGTCCTCCCACCCAATTTCCTATGACATGGTGAAGAAATGGTGGTCTACCCCAATTAAAAGTTCTTATATGTTTATGATTGTTAAGAAAATTGAATTTATCAAGTAAAGAGGTAAAAGGATGGAGTAAAAGATATTTCGGGGATATATTCAAGATTTAAAAAGATTCATAAGAGCAATTTGATGAACTTCAATAGCAAATGGAAGCGGGTGACTCTTCCCCTTATTTGCACTTCAAAGAAGAAGATTATAGGTATAAATTGAAGAACAATAAGGCTAATGAGGAGGTTTTATAGAAGAAAAGGTTGCATGTTGAGTGGATAAGCTAAGGTGATCATAACTTAGCTTTATTTCATTTGTCTATTAGCAATCACAAAAAGAGGAACATGATTAACTCTTTATTTGATGTGAATGGTGTGGATGCCTCTATGATGGGGACACAATCCAAGAACAAAATGGACACAACAGAAAGGGAAAATTATATTAACTGAGAAAATAAGCTAGTACAAAATAGTACAAGAAAATATACTTTGAAACATGCCCTAAGGGCTTACAATAGCATAAATTTGGAGATAATTTCTCCTTTCAGTACCTCCTCTCAAACTCCACTCTGAACTGCCTTTTACAATGCCAAAAATCTCCTTAAATAGACCTCGGAGGGTTAAGGACTAGGAGTACGTTCTAGAAAGTGCTAGTAGGCTTCCACCGACCAAATAGAAGGTTCCAGAAGCTACGTTAGATGTTGGTTCCATATACGAGCAATGTTAGTATGCTAATAGAAACCAAATTTAAATAAAGCTTCTACAAACTAAACAAAATTCATAAACTTCAAGATAGACTAAGATGAGCTCTCAATTGAGAATATGAGCCATTAATGGGCTCTCTCAATGAGAAGCTCTCTTGTTGAGTAGCTTTGTCTAAATAGATAGTATGTATGCTCAAGCTTATGCTTCAAAAAGGGCTTCAAATGGAGTTGGAATTTGGGAGTGAGTGTATGGTTTTGATGTAAAATGGCTTCTTAAAATGGAATTATGACTTTACTTCATGGATTGTGTTATTTTGCAAAGGGGAAGGATCCAATTTATAGGCAAGAGGCTTAAGGGATTGAGGGCTAAGATGCAAGGATGGGAAAAAGCTCATGGAGGGCTCAGATTGCATGAGAGGAGAGCACATGGATTGTGCTTCCTTACAGCCAATCAAGGAGTGACACATGTCACATGGTGAGAGGATGGAGGAAAGGGGAAGGATGAGTCAACAAAGGAGGCTCAAGGGATAAAATCTTCATAAAGACCCTCATAATGACTTGTAAGAGCAATAAAAGGGCTTGGAAGAGTCATTTATGGCCTAGTGGGCTTCACAAAGTTTTATGGTTGAGATATTTTGAGGGAGATGAGAGCAATTTTGACTTGGGCTTGATTAGGAGGGTTTTAAGCTTGCTTAGGCTTGTGCAAATGATTAGAGGATGGATTAGGATAGTTTAGGATTAGCTTAGGGATAGGCAAGTGGATGGCATTTAATGAGGGTGGGTGAAGGAGGAGATATTTGTTAACTTTGGCTTGGGTTAGTAAGTCTTAACCCATTTTTAGGGAACGTGACAAGGTTAGGAGGGGATTAGGATTAGGTTTAAAGACATCTTCTAGAAGAGTCTAGACTTTGGATGAGGATAAAGACGTTCTAGAATAGTCTAGAATTTCCTAGGATGAGGATGAAGACTTTCTAGAAGAGTCTAGAACTTCTTAGGATGAGGATAAATTAGATTTTTAGGAAATAAATAAATTTTTATTTATTTCAAGGGTTTGGGTTGAGGAGATATTTATTAAAACTTTTTTAATAAACATGAGGATTAATATTTAATCTTAATTAAATATTTTGAGTTGGGATTAGAGGTAGGAAATGATGGGATTAGCCTTTAATCAAAATTAAAGAAGGATTTAGAAGATTTTGGAAGAGGTTAGTGGTCTTAAGGAAATTGGCCAAATTTTGGGCAAAAAATAAATTTTTTATTTATTTTGGGTTTTTTGGTCAATTTATTAATTAAATAATTAATAAATAAGGAAATAATGTTTAAATAAGATTTAAACATTTTTGGGAGGGATTCCTTAATTAAATATTTTTAATTAAGATAAAGGGATTTAATGGCATAAAAATAAATTAATTAATTAAATAAATAATTAATTAATAAATGATGATGTCATCAGGACTTTTTCAGAAAATAAAAATACTTTATTTTCTAAAGGTTTTCAGGTATCTACATTTTGCCCCTCTTTGATGTGATGCCGCAAGTGGCATGGCATCAAAGATAAGAAAATAAGATGCCCAAAGCTAGAGCAGAAGAGGAGAGAATGGACTGTGAGATGCCCCCTCAAGAAGGCGGCAGGGAGAGAAAGCGAGGCTCGATGGCTTCTTGAAAAGTACAAGAATCCGAGATGAGCAAGAAGACTTAGATTGGGTTAAGAGAAGAGGTTTAGTTAACTCAAACTCTCGCTATGGGAGAATGATAAAGGAGAATCGGAGGCACAAGAGGAAGCAAGCTTAAGATCTAAGGGATTGCAGAGGATGAAGGAGCGGAGCGCTATAAAAGGAATCTAGGATGGGGAGATGGATGAGGGGATTAAAAAGCTGATGCAACAAGATTTCAAAGAGTCAGATTGGCAGAAGATGGGTTTCGGAGATCCCTAGGACTAGGATTGTGGATCTCGAAAGATGAGGCTTGGTGGATTGATTTGGATTGGTGGATCCCTAAGACTAGGATTGTGGATCCCTAAAGCTAAAGGTGAGGAGTGATTTGAAGAGATACTAATGCATAAACTAGGGTAGGAGAGATGGATGTTGGATATGGATGGGGGACAATGCAGATGAAGGAAAACCATTAAAGCTTTTTGAGTGGGGGGATACTTCAAAGAGAAGTACCACCATGTAGTTGAGCACTAGATTTTCTATAGGACTGTTGGTTAATTGCCAAGGTTACCAAGAACATCAAGGCCTTTTCACCAACTGTCCAGAGGACTGACGAACTAACTGAAAACAAACACACAAGGATTGCGCCAGCATCACACATGATTCCTAAAGGAAGTAGCATGGAACCAACACTGGGTAACCCACAAGCAGAAAAAAAAAAAAAAAAAAAAAAGACATGATCAAGACCTTACGCTCTGATTGCCCCATTCGCAGTATACCATGATATGGAAGATTATGGCAACCTTGAGGAGGGAACAAGGAGATTGCTTGGAAAAGATATTTTAAGACCCAACAGGGAAGAGTCCAAATCAAAAGAAAGAAAAAATCCAAAAGAGAACCGTTTGCCAACGAGATGGGTAGGACAAGGTACTAAAGGACCAAGATCACACATGAGGAATGCTATATCCTGCAAGGACCTATCGAAGAGCACCTAAGCTGGTGGATTTGGATGAGTGATGCGTCTGGCAAGCTGAACTAAGAAAGATAGCACTTTGGTGTCAGGAGATCTAGCTAAAGGATGCATTGGAATAGCTAACCAAGGGATGTGTGATGTGTGCAAGATGCTGATCAAGGAGGAACTGACACAAAAGCTGGATAGGTACAATGGTACTAAGCTAAAGAGGATGACTGACCAAGATATGTTACAAATGTACAAGTTTATTCATGTTTTGGTTTTTGTGAGATGGAAATTTTTGTGAAGGATGGGATGTCTATAATAGGTGATAGGTGGATAGGTAGATGGTTTGCGAAAAGCTTAAGTGAAAATGGGGTTTTGTGTGTGCACGTGATAGTATACAAGCTAGGATACAAGATTATTTATAGGCTGGAATATGGTACAAACTTTGGACAAGATTTGGATATACAAGGTATGGTAGAAGATTTACAAGGTATAATACAAGCTTTGGTACAAGATTTTACAAGCTGAGGTACAAGATTTTACAAGCTATACAGGAGGTATTTACAAGCTCCATTAGATTTTGGATATTTGGTTGGAACACCAAGGGAACAAGCAGATGTTTTATGGGATGGTGGGTGAATGGATGAGGGATAGGATAGTGATAGATAATGGATTAGTCTTAGTACACAAGGTGCCTGAATTACCAGGTTTTCACCAAGGTACCTATCCAAGGCGCTTGAATTGCCAAATTTTCATCGTTGGATGCTTATTTCTCTTTACTATTTTTTTTTTTTTTTTGTATTTTTCAAAAGTTGGGTATACCAAGGATCTTCAAGCATAGAACTTCTTGAGATGAATGATGTTAGTAGGATCATTCAAGAGTTCTCCTTCTGGTGTAGATAGTTGATAGGCTCTGGAGCCAAAGGAAGTAGTGAGAACATAAGGACCAAGCCATGTAGGTTCAAATTTGCCTTTCTTTTCTCGATCTGCTTGGACTTTCATGTTTTCTTTGAGGACCATGTCACCTGGCTAAAAGTGTCATGGAAGCACCTTCTTGTTGAAATTCCTTTTGAGACGAGTTTGATAGACTGTGAGATGATCATAGGCTTGTTGTCACTTCTCGTCTAAGAGATCTAGTTGGGTGAGCCGAGCTACTCTGTATTCTTCATCTGATATTTGCCCTTGCAAAGATATGCACAAGGAGGGAAGTTCAACCTCTATAGGTAGTACCGCTTCGGCACCATAGACTAGGGAGTATGGAGTTGTTCCTGTGGATTTACGAAAGGAAGTTCGATAGGCCCATAGGGCTGGATTTATTTGTAGGTGCCAATCACGGCCGAAATCATTAACAAATTTCTTTAGGATTTTGAGGAGGGTTTTGTTAGTTTCCTCTGCCTGGCAGTTACCTTGTGGGAAATATGGGCTAGAAAAGTGGTGATGGATGCAGAGGGAAGTGCATAATTCTTCCATGATGAGATTTTCAAAGTTACCTCCGTGGTCGGTGAAGATGGTGGATGGGATGTCAAAGTGGCAAAGAATGTGGTACAAGATGAACTTAGAGACCTGAACTCCTCTAGCTGAGACTAGGGGGACTACTTCCACCCATTTAGTGAAATAGTTTGTAGCTGTTATTATCCATTTATGTCCATCAGATGAGAGGGGTGTGATAGTTCCAACTAGATCAAGGCCCCAACAAGTGAAAGGCCAAGGTGGTGAAATAGGCTGTAGATCTTGTGCTAGAGCGTGCACAAGATTTACATGCTACTGACATGGGAGACACTTTCTAACAAAGTCACAGGAGTCTTCTTCAATGGTAGGTCAATAGTAGCCTGCTCTAAGGATTTGTCATGCTAGGACAATACCACTCATGTGGGCACCGCAAAGTCCAGAGTGTACTTCTTTTAACACCATCGCGGCCTCATTTTGGTCTAAACATCGAGAGAGAGTATCGTGATAACCTCAACGATATAGGGTATTGGCTATGATAACATAGTGGGATGATTTTTGAATGAGGTTCTGGCGTTGGGTATGTGTGAGGTGAGGGGATATGATACCATCGTTAAGGTAAGCATGAATCTCATGGTACCAAGGGGATTGGGGCCCAACCAAGATACAAACACGATTTGAATCCTCATTTGCATAGGCGGGTGTGAGGAGTTGTTCCACTAAAAACTAATACTATGTAGCTGCTCGGGGAATTTCCAAGAGTGAGCCTATAGTAGCCATAGCATCTACTGCTTTGTTTTGTATTCGAGGCACTTGTGTAAACTGAAGCTTTGTAAAATGTTGGGTTAGCTAATCAACTAGCTCTTTGTAGGGTAATAGCTTTTCATCTTTGGTTTGATATTCATTTAGGGCTTGCTTGATGATGAGTTGAGAATTGCCAAAGATTTGTAGCTCAGCAATGTTCCATTCTACAGCTATCTTTAATCTTGCTATGAGCGCCTCATATTCAGCTATATTGTTGGTGCTAGGGAATTGTAGCTTGAAGGCTTTTGGAATGTAATCTCCTTGAGGTGTGACCAACAATATTCCTGCCCCTGATCCATGAGATGTGTATGAGCCATCAAAATAAAGTTTCCATGGGGGTTGTTCTTCAATTAGATAGATATGCTCATCTGGAAATTCTGTGATCAATGGATAAGCATCTATTAGAGGTGCATCAGCTAGGTGATCTGCTATAGCTTTCCCTTTGATTTCCTTTCTGTCCACATATTGGATGTCAAATTCTCTAAGGAGCATAACCCATTTGGCCAAACGGCCTGTAAGTGTTGTTCTGGAGAGCATATACTTGAGAGGGTCAATCTTGGAGACTAGTTGGATGGTATGACTTAGCATGTAATGGCGAAGCTTTTGAGTTGAGAAAACAACTACCAAACAAGCTTTTCCCATAGGAGTGTAATTGAGTTCATAACCAACTAGGGTTCTACTGATGTAGTAGATGGCTCTTTCTTTGTTGTAGTCATTGAGCTGTGCTAGAAGTGCCCCTAGAGCAGTAGGTGTTGCTGATATGTACAAAATCAGGGGACGACCAGGAACTGGTGGAACCAAGATAGGGGGATTGATGAGATACTGCTTGAGATGGTCAAAGTTGCGCTGACATAAAGGATCCCACTTGAAGTTCTCATCCTTCTTTAGTAAATGTGAAAATGGTGTACACTTATCTGCAAGCTGGGAGATGAAGCGCCGAACAGATTGAAGCTTTCCCTAAAGAGAACAAAGTTGTCGCAGTGCTTGGGGAGGAGGCATGTCTAAGATAGCCTTGACCTTCTTGGGGTCAATCTCTATACCTCATTTAGAAACTATAAAGCCTAGAAGCTTGCCAGATGTGACCCCAAAGACACATTTCTTGGGATTCAGCATGAGATGATATTTGGCTAACCTATCAAAGACTTTCTCCAGGTCAGCAAGATGATCCATGAAGGTATGAGACTTGACCAAGATATCATCCACATAATCCTCCAAAATGCTATGGATGAGATCATGAAAAATGGCTGTCATAGCTCTTTGATAGGTAGCCCCAGCATTCTTTAGGCCAAAAGGCATCATGTTGTAGCAAAAGGTTCCCCAAGGGGTAGTGAATGTTGTCTTATGTTGATCCTCTTCTACAATCTTGATTTGATTATACCCAAAAAATCCATCCATGAGGGACAAAATTTCATGTCTAGCTGTAAGATCTACAATCATATCTATGTTAGGCAAGGGAAAATCATCTTTTGGACAAGCTTTGTTAAGATCTCTAAAATCAGTGCAGATTCTGATGTCACCAGAAGGCTTAGTGATGGGGACCATGTTGGAGATCCACTCTGAATAGTCAATAGGTCGAATAACCTTAGCAGCTAACATTCTTTCTAACTCAGCTTTGACCAGTAATGCCACCTTGGGGTGCATTTTTCTAAGCTTTTGTCTAACGGGCTTGATCTGTGGATTGACTACAAGATGATGAACTACAAGCTTTGGATCAAGCCCTGGCATGTCCTGATATGACCATGCAAATTGGCCAATGTTCTCTCTTAAGACCTCAAAGAGGAGATCAGCTTGGTCTTGTGATAGGGATGCAGCAATGTGAACAAGCCTAGGGATCTCTGAAGAACCGATGTTGACTTCCCTAGTATCCTCAATTAGAATAGAAGATATCTCTGGTTGATTATCTTGAGGAGGTAATGCTAAATCCTCATGTTCTACTTGTGGCTCTGGATGCTCTTACTGAGGGGTTCTCTTCGCTACCTTAGCTAGTCTCAGATTCACCTTAGTTCCAGTTTTGGGTGTATCGAAACTAGGTTGGGGATTTTCTCCAAAATACCCCTTGGGATCTAGCTTGTAGATATAGGTAGAATCTGGCTTTGTTTTCTTGTGAGGTGTTTCAGCTCCCATGAATCTCAGAAGAGCTTCCTCTAATGTGAACTCATCAATGTGTATGACACTTGGTTGGTCCCAATCTATGAGTTGTGAATGGGCGAGTGGTAGGTCAATGAGGTGGATGGATAGTTCTCAGAGAAGAGAGTCTCCAAGGGAGATTTGGTCTAGGATATCGTCATAGGTTCTCTTTTCAACTTCCTCAGGAATGTCTTCAATTTTGACAAGGTCACGGTGAATGTTCAAAAAAGTGTGACCATCCGTATTAGTGCCCTCAGTTGTGGGTATGCCAAAGCCAAGACCTGACTTCGATTCCCACTTGTGTGCGTCGATGGGGCACTACATGCCTCTTTCTTCTAGTCCTAGACCACCACCTTGATAGTTCCATTTGTTAGTGATGAGCTTATGTTCTCGGGAATACTTCTGGCTGAAGTGATCAAGGCGTGCCTAATTCCTTTGAGGTGCATCCTTATGTAACCAATTGTTGATATTTGGAGTGAGCTCCTCACGAAGAGGGATTTTCGAGGATACAAAGGTTGTTGGGCCAAACTGTTTGTATCGAGGAGGTGGAATCTCCTTAGCTTTGTGATATGTCGGTCATCCATGGGCATGTGGATCAAGTGGGAGTGCCCCTACAGCAAATGCATCCGACAGACTATACTCTCCACAGCCCTTGTTATTGATCTTCACGGTAGACAAGGTAGAGGCGAGGATGGTTTCTGGGTCATTACAATTGTGGGATGAGCTAGCGATGGATGTGTCGATATCAATTCTAGGGCAATGGTTGGTATATGAAGCTTCAACTGCATTGTAGTAAGAAAAGGGTTCTAGATCGGCATGGATGGTTACCTCAGTGCCTTGATGCAGAAATTTGATGCACTTATGGTAAGTGGATGGAACGGCTTTCATGGCATGAATCCATGGGCGACCGAGGAGGATATTGAATAGTAGGTTTAGATCAATAACATGGTAGAGTGTTTCTTGGATGAATGGCCCAACCTTGATTGGTAGCAAAATAGTTCCTTCTGTGGTTCTTTCCAAGTTGTCATAAGCTTTGATGGTGATAACCTCACTGATGATATCTACCTTAGTATACCCAGCTTGTTTTATGAATTTTAGGGTGAAAATATTCAAGGCTGATCCATTATCTATCATTACTCTTTTCATGGCAAAATTGGATACCATGATGGCTATGCGAAGCGGAAGAGTGTGATCTGGCTCGACCACAGGTATGTCGATGGGTTTGAAAGATAGGGCACATGAGGATGAAAGGTGGCCAACAAGATTATGAAAATCAGTAGCATTGATATCAGAAGGGACATGAGATTCTATGAGAGCATTTTCAAGGATGTTCTTGTACATAGGACTAGTGCGAAGAAGGTCTAAAATGGAGATTTAGGCTGGCATGTTCCCAAGGTGTTCCAAGATATTATACTAGCTTTTTGACGGAGCTGATGGTGCTGGTGAAACTGGTGGGCCTGCAATGTTAAATCGCGCTCTTCGAGTGGTGACTGCACACTCATTGTTTGGTCCTTGGATATTGATAACATTGATAGAAGGCTCTTTCTTGGATATACAACCTATAAGGCTACCATAGTCTATATAGGATGAAGTGTGGTCATTGTTCTTCCCATGCTGTTGGTTTGGCTGACGGTTGTTGGTGTTGTTGTTGTTGGTTTGGATAGGTGCTTTTCCAAGATTTTGGTTGTTGTGTGGAGGAAAAGCATTTTGATAGATCTGTAAGCCTGCATTGGGAGAGGTTTGGGGACCAATAGTGATTTCCTTCCGATCAATGAGGTCCTGCACATAGTCTTTCAGTTTCATGCATCTGAGGGTAGTGTGACCTTTTACCGTATGAAATTTGCAGTACTCATTGTCTTTGTACCATGTAGCTTTGGATTGGCTTGGGTCAATTTGCTGGGTAGGAGGAAATTAGATGAGGTTTTCCTTGACTAATTTCTCAAAAATGACATCCAATGGCTCACCAAGGGGTGTATAGTTTCTAGGTGTAGGTTGGAATCTGGGCTTTTGTCCTGCAGCTACATTGATGGCATTAGCTTGATTGCTAGACCCTTGGAAGTTGGGTCTTGGATTGTGGTTTTGATAGCTTTGGTTATTCTGTTGTTGGTATTTGATAGCTTTTTGATTGTTTGGTTGATATGGTGGGTTGGACTAGTTGTGAGAAGGACCAACAATATTCACATGTCTGGAGTCAGTGATGCCATCTGTTGCAACGTGCTTGTTTTTGTTCCAATACCTAGACTTGTCATTGGAATGTGATTGATTTTGGTTGGCCTCTTTGTAAATCTTGACCACACCATCTTTAATGAGTCCTTGCTCAAGGATCATTCCTTTCTCTTTGATATCTTTATAGGTCTGCAAACAGTTCATGGTCATGTGGTGAGCCAAGCTAGGATGGGCATTAGCAATAAACATTTTCACCACATGGTGCTCTGGCAAGGTGCAAGATATGTGGGTGGTAAGGGTTTGCCATCTTTGCAAGTATTCAGCAAGGCTTTCTCCACCTTTTTGCTTAGTGTGGACAAGGTCAACTATTGATAGCTCTATTTCAACAAGATGGGCATATTGGGCTATGAATGCCTCAGATAATTCAGCAAAGTTTTTAATTGTGCCATAGAGGATTCTGTAAAACCATTCAAGAGCTGGTCCAACCAAGCTTTTGGGAAAAAGGCACAAAAGGAAGACATCATTGTATGCTACGTCCTGGCAGTGCATGTAAAATTCTTTGATATGTGTGACAGGGTCTCCTTTTCCTCTGAATTTATCAAATTTGGGTACCTCAAAGTGTTTGGGAAATGGTGTCATGGTAATGGCTCTGTCAAATGGGTAAGGACACACATTCTCAAACTTGAATGTCTTCAGATCATTCCCTTCTTGGATGGCTTTCAGAGCTGTCTTCATTTGCTCCCATTCTGAATTGATAGGTGATGGCTGGGGTGCCCCCAATATAGGAGTGCCTTGAGGTAGGTATGCACTAGATGGGGCCACTGAATATGGATGGTTGTGAGGGATTTTCTGATAGGGATTGTACATTGTTTGCGCAGCTGCATGGTGGATGACGGGTTGTTGAGGGTGATGTGGCGCATATTGTTGCATGTGCTACGAGGCTTGCTATTGATATGGGATTTGAGGTTGGGATTGAGGAACATAAGTTGGATGTGGGATAAATGAATGGCTTTGTGGAGGTAAGGTATAAGATGGTTGTGAAGCTTGGGGAAAGGATCAGGGGGCTTGTGGGGTTTGACCAAGGTATGTGGGTTGCGCCCCCATTTGGGATGGTACCTACAAATAATTGGTGGTTGGCTGGATTGGTGGGTTACCTCCTAAAAGTGGCATTGAAAAGTAGTTGGTAATAGGAGGTAATGGACTAGTTGGTGGTGGAGGTGGTGGGAATTGAAAGCTAGGAAATGGAATTGATGGGGTTTGATAGCTTGGCGGTTGGATTTGGAAGCTTGGTAGAGTGGTGGTGGGAGCTTGGGTCACTTGAGAGCTAGGTAGAACATTGGTAGTAGCTTGAGGGGTTTGATAGCTTTGTGGAGTGAGGGTAGTAGCTTGTGGATTTGTGGTTGATGGCACTAAGCTTCCAAGATGTAATGGAAATGATGGGATTGTGCTTTGGGCTATGGTGAACAAGCTGGGGGTGATGAAAGGTTGATTACTTGGCCCCATGGGCAGCATCCCTGTTGTATATTGCTGAGGTTGGCCAAAGATGCTAGCACTGATTTGGGAGATGAGTGGATTTGGAAGGCTAGGTTGGGGAGCAGCAGCAGCAATAGTGAAGGGGGTGAACGGTGAGGTGTTTTGGGTAAAGGGGGTTTGGAGTGGAGAGGTATCAACCAAGGATGGAATGGTGGTGGTTGGGTTGGCTTGCGGCATGAAGATTTCAACTTGGGTGGATGATGGTATGTTTGGGTCTGTTGGATCATATGGATTGGCTAGAGGCTCTTCTTTTGGCATATATTAAGGATAATTTGGATCATAAGAGCCTATGGGTGGTGGTAGTTGCCCAAACAATGGGTGAGATGGATCTAATAATGGAGGAGGTCTTCCAAAGTCAAAGGTTCCTACATTGTCCCTTCAAAAATTAGCCATTATTGTCTCTTTGTTCTTGTCTATAATGGCATTTACCAATACTGCATTTCTTGGTTGGTTCATGAAAGCTTCAATGTCAGTAGATGATGGCATAGCTTTCTCTGGGCTGAAGGATGGATGAGTGCTCAAGGGGGGTGAGGTTGTTCGATCCAAATGATAGGGCTCCATTGTTTCTTTCTTCTTGGCTAAGCGAGTGACGGGTAGCATGAAAAATGCTCCTAGGGATGAGATGCAACAAATGCTGGTGGATGCAAAAGGGAGGAAGGCTTTTCTATGAAAATGATTTCCTAGGTTGAGACAAAGCTATATGACAAAACCTAAGGAGGATTGGGTAGGGGATTCTAACTTCAAAGATATGTTTCCAAAGCACAAAAGGTCTGCTTTCCTATGTGCAAGCTTGGTGGTGATTGTGTCAACTTAAGAATAGACTGATGATCCTTTAGGAAGAACACGAGATTGACCACTTGTGTATCCCAACCTTTAGCTCAAGGTGATGAGAGATAACAAGTGGCAAAGCTAGATTACCCTAGACAAAGCTTTGTCAAAGGGATAACCTTGGTGAGATTGGTGGTTTTCAAAGTTTTTAGGAATGGAAAACTTTTAGCAAGGTGACAACAATTTTTGAAGGCTTGGATGTGAAGATTTTGGATTGCTGGCTAGATGGTTTGGTCCTAAATGAGATGAATGAGCTAATAATGCTTAAGGGGATAACCTAAGATGGCTGAATTTTCTACAAAGATGACTCTAAGGTGAAGCTTATCCAAGAAGGTGTGGAGAAACAAGGGTGTCTAATCATAGAAATCATGCCTAGTTGGTAAGGCATAAGCAGGATTAACTCCTGGATGTTGGCTAAATTTGATGGTGCGCTCTAATCAGGCCTCTTGAAGTGCTTCGTCGACAAATTTATCCTCTACTTTGTGGAGTTTGGCAATTCGAGGACTTGGTGTTAGTCTCTTTCTCTTGGCTGAAAGTTCTTGGTATACCTGAGATGGTTTGAGTTTAACTTTGTGGAACTTCTATTTGGGTTTGGGTTGCTCTGACATGAATTCTTGAATCTGCTTGGCTTTGAGAGACCTTGGTTATTTTGCTTTAACTTGTTCAACTTTTGGAATAGGTAGTGACTACGCTAAGTGTGCCCTAAGCTAGGATTGACCAAGTTTGGCAAACATGCATTCAATAAGTAAAAGACCAAGCAATAGATAGAAACAACCAGATAGAAGTTTTGATTCCCAGAATGTGATACTTGCACCAAGGAGTGTGTATGTTTTACAAATGTTTCGATTAGTCACTTCAAACACATTAACATCTTAGATGGTTGTCTACAAGGCTGATAGTTGGTTTAGCTAGGGAGTCCTTGATATACCCAAGGTACGTGAGGCCCAAATCCGTAGATGAAACCAAAAAGATGCCACACAGCCGAGAGGAGCGTTAACCCACTTCTCCTCTTTCACTTCTCAAGGGTATAAAGTTCCTTAAGGCTTAGCTCGAGTGACAAAATCTTGATCCCAAGAGAGGTGTCTTTCAATTCACCTCCCGGTTCTTATACTCTGTCGAAACGCGGGAGTTGAGGTCGTCCAAGGGGTGATGAAATTCCCAAGCAGGCCTCCTAAAAAGAAACAAAGTTTTGGATCCTAATCTTATGCACCCAAGATGGCCTCGAAAGATGACAAGGGGAGAGAAGACTTGGATGACCTTGGGCTAAAAAACACGCTTGTTCTTTTACCAACTGACTCTTATGTGTGCTAATCTAGACTTTGCAAGCACTCATGTTTAAGAGACAATGTTCAATTCCAACTTGAAGTGCCAACAAAAGTAAATCGATCGAAGAATGCGAAGAAGAGTTAGGGTCAACAAAAGAAAACTCGTGCGCCCGGAGGCCCTTCACGTCAAGTATCGATTAATTTCCTTTAAAGCATTCAAGAGTTGGTGTGATTTTGTTTTAAGCCCAAAGCAAAGATGTGTGAGACTTGATTTGTCAAGCGCGTGCCCGGAGGCCCTCCACGTCAATAGTTGTTCAATTTTAGTGCCCAAACTTGAAGTGTGATCGATTTAATCTAGAGTTTTGGTCATTTAAAATTTTTGATAAAGTTAAAGCAAACGTTCAAAGACCAGGTGAGTGAGTTAGATTGTGGAACATTTAACACCTTTTTCAAGTAGACCCATCCCCATAAATGGCGCCGAGATTGCAACCAATGGTTGAATTGATGGGTGATTAGAAAAGAGATGAGTCCAAGGAACTAATCAAATTGATTTTTGCAAATTTGTATTTAACTTAACAAAGTCTCTTAAATGTCCAAAAATCAAACTTTACCTAAATTGCATGTGGAAAAGAGATTTGTTTTGTTCAATTTTAGAAGCTCCAAATGAAGTGTTTGATATTGAAATGGTTAATTGATCCTTGGCATTCAAGATTGGATTTGTTGTTTTAATCATGCATTCAAGGAAATTTTGATTTTAATCCATGGCATTCAAGAGTGTGTTTAGCAACATGCATTCAAAGACAAGTGATTAAACATTCAAGTTTTTTACCTTTGAGCATTCAAGATTGAGATTTTGTGTGTTGTTTTAAGAACTTTGAAGTGCTTTGTTTTAACCTTAGATCATTCAAGATTGTTTTGGACTCAAAAGTGAAAATGACACTTTGGACTTTGGTTTTCATTCAAGATTTTGTGTTCTAGTTTGCATATTTTAAGCCCAAAAATGATATTTCTAGATTGTTTTGATGCATGAAAAACCTAAGAAACATTCAAGATTTTGCAACAAGACATTTGTTTGGAACAAATAACAAAGCTTTTAGGACAATTTTTGGCAACCATTTAGGATCCTTAGTTTTCATGAGATTTTTAAAAGAACTTTAAAATATTTGCAAATGAGGTTCATTTTATCCTTGATTGATGCTTTGAATTTGACTTAGATTTTAGTGTGCACTTAGTGTTGATTTTGAACCTTTTGAAATGGAAACTTGAAGTTCTTTTTAAAATCCCAAAAATGAAGTGTTCCTAACTTTGCATGAATGCATCTAAAACCTTGATTTTGCAAGGATGAAAATGATTGGATTGGTTTAGTTTCACTTGTTAAAATGTTTTTTTTTTTTTTTTTTTTTTTTGCAAATTTTCAGTTTTTAAAGGATTTAAGTGTGATTTAGGGGTTCATTTTAAGCACTAAAAAGAACTGTGTATGATTTTTCTTCCTTAAAAAAAAATGGCCAAGATCTCCCACAAGAAAAAGAAGAAGAAGTAGATGAAATAAGAAGAATATAGACAAGAAGAGGAAGAAGAATTCCAAGTGCTTTGTCCACCTATAAGCTTGAAAAATTTGCAAACACTATGAGATTGACTATGAGTTCCTTTGTCTTCTTCATGCTCATGTGGATCTACAAAATCAATCTATACAATCCTACCAATCACAAAAATAAGCAAAATTAGCCAAAATTAGCAAATGACATACAAAACTTGACTAAAAAAGCTAATGAAGATGACCCATGCGGGGTCCCACTGGACGTACCAAAATGTATATGAGCAATGTTAGTATGCTAATAGAAACCAAATTTAAATAAAGCTTCTACAAACTAAACAAAATTCATAAACTTCAAGATAGACTAAGATGAGCTCTCAATTGAAAATATGAGCCATTAATGGGCTCTCTCAATGAGAAGCTCTCTTGTTGAGTAGCTTTGTCTAAATAGATAGGATGTATGCTCAAGCTTATGCTTCAAAAAGGGCTTCAAATGGAGTTAGAATTTGGGTGTGAGTGTATGGTTTTGATGTAAAATGGCTTCTTAAAATGGCATTATGACTTTACTTCATGGATTGTGTTATTTTGCAAAGGGGAAGGATCCAATTTATAGGCAAGAGGCTTGAGGGATTGAGGGCTAAGATGCAAGGATGGGAAAAAGCTCATGGAGGGCTCAGATTGCATGAGAGGAGAGCACATGGATTGTGCTTCCTTACAGCCAATCAAGGAGTGACACATGTCACATGGTGAGAGGATGGAGGAAAGGGGAAGGATGAGTCAACAAAGGAGGCTCAAGGGATAAAATCTTCATAAAGACCCTCATAATGACTTGTAAGAGCAATAAAAGGGCTTGGAAGAGTCATTTATGGCCTAGTGGGCTTCACAAAGTTTTATGGTTGAGATATTTTGAGGGAGATGAGAGCAATTTCGACTTGGGCTTGATTAGGAGGGTTTTAAGCTTGCTTAGGCTTGTGCAAATGATTAGAGGATGGATTAGGATGGTTTAGGATTAGCTTAGGGATAGGCAAGTGGATGGCATTTAATGAGGGTGGGTGAAGGAGGAGATATTTGTTAACTTTGGCTTGGGTTAGTAAGTCTTAACCCATTTTTAGGGAATGTGACAAGGTTAGGAGGGGATTAGGATTAGGTTTAAAGACATCTTCTAGAAGAGTTTAGACTTTGGATGAGGATAAAGACTTTCTAGAA
This sequence comes from Cupressus sempervirens, assembly GCA_028749045.1. Lineage (NCBI taxonomy): Eukaryota > Viridiplantae > Streptophyta > Pinopsida > Cupressales > Cupressaceae > Cupressus > Cupressus sempervirens. The sequence goes on from CM053791.1 coordinate 453,289,082, forward strand.
TAGTCTAGAATTTTCTAGGATGAGGATGAAGACTTTCTAGAAGAGTCTAGAACTTCTTAGGATGAGGATAAATTAGATTTTTAAGATATAAATAAAGTTTTATTTATTTCAAGGGTTTGGGTTGAGGAGATATTTATTAAAAAAAATTTAATAAACATGAGGATTAATATTTAATCTTAATTAAATATTTTGAATTGGGATTAGGGGTAGGAAATGATGGGATTAGCCTTTTAATCAAAATTAAAGAAGGATTTAGAAGATTTTGGAAGAGGTTAGTGGTCTTAATGAAATTGGCCAAATTTTGGGCAAAAAATAATTTTTTTATTTATTTTGGGTTTTTTGGTCAATTTATTAATTAAATAATTAATAAATAAGGAAATAATGTTTAAATAAGATTAAAACATTTTTGGGAGGGATTCTTTAATTAAATATTTTTAATTAAGATAAAGGGATTTAATGGCATAAAAATAAATAAATTAATTAATAAATGATGATGTCATTAGGACTTTTTCAGAAAATAAAAATACTTTATTTTCTAAAGGTTTTCAGGTGTCTATAGGTGCAAATCTAGAAGAATCCAAAAACGGTAACCGAACTTCTAAGAGGCATAACTTTTGAACTGTAGCTTCGATTGACAAACCATTTACATTTTCAGAAAGCTCTCGAAGCGCTCTATAGCCCTATGGACAAGCTTTTATCGTCCCCCATTTTTTGGCCCTTTTTGAGGTCATTTAATGCCCCTAACCTGACTTTGAAGCATTCTTAGGAGGTCTCCAAAAGCTGAAAAATTGCAATAACTTTCAAACCGCGGGGCCTTTTGACCTGATTCTTTTTTTGGAATGCTCTAAATCACAATTAAATTCATCTAGCCAATTCACACCTTCTAGGTCACCAAAATGATGGCCCAATTACATGCTCCTATTTTTTTGAGATTTTCTAACACACTGATAGTTGAACTATGAGAGTTGGAAACTTTATTTGACCCAAATGGGTATCCAAAAATGAAAAGACATGAAACAAAAACTAAGTCTAAGTATTTTTTTTTGGGTGACACAGGATTGCCCTTATACCTCTGGATGCTCCTGCATCAGACACCCAAGGTAGATTGAAAAGTGACCCTGTCACTTTATGGATGGTAGAGGAAATCCCAAATGGGAAACCTCAGCTGCTGAAATCCAAGTTGAGTCCTCGATCAGTCGTCCTTTCCATTTGACCAAATACTCTTCATACTGCCTATTTCTAGTACTCCTACCCACATGATGATCTAGAATGTCTTCTATCTCCTCCTTCTTAGAAGCAGGAATCAGACATGGCTCTAACACCAGCTCCTCATCTGCACCATCATCATGATACTCTATTAAATCTGCAATGTTGAAAATGGGAGAAATGTGAATACCATCTGGCAACTCCACTTCATATGCATTTTCTGAGTCATGTTTCTTCAAAATTTTGCAGGGGCCAAATTTCTTCATTTTCAGCTTGTTGTAAGTACCGACTGGAAATCTTTCTTTTTGTAAGTGCACCATGACTAAATCTCCTACTTGGAATTCCTTATGTTTTCTCATTTGATCAATCCTAGCTTTATACTCTTGATTCATCTTGGTAATGTGTGCTTGAACCTCCTCATGTAGATGCTTGATATGTTCAGCAAATTCCTCAGCTTCAGCACTTTTCCTCTCCCCTTGTTCTATTTTCCTCAATTCTGGTGCAGTCCTTGTGCTATTCCCATATACAATTTGGAATGGTGATTTTCCAGTACTCCTATTTATAGAGTTATTATAAGAAAACTCTGCCCATGGTAGAATCAAATCCCATCCCTTGGGCTTATCCCCAACTAAACATCTTAGCAAATTGCCCAGACTTCCATTTACCACTTCTGTTTGGCCATCAGTTTGTGGGTGATGTGTGGAACTGAATTTCAAGTCAGTTCTTAACTTTTTCCACAATGTCCTCCAGAAATACCCCACAAATTTAGTATCTCTGTCAAAAACTATGCTCCTTGGAAGACCATGTAGTCTTACCACCTCTTTGAAAAACAAGTCTGCAATATGGACAGCATCATGAGTTTTGTGGCATGGAATGAAATGTGCCATTTTGGAGAACCTATCAACCACCATGAATACTGAGTCATTACCCCTTTGTGTCCTCGGCAATCCAAGAACAAAATCCATATTTATGTCCTCCCATGACCTTGATGGAATAGGCAATGGCTGATATAGGCCAGTATTGTGACTAAACCCCATGGCAACTTGACAAACCTGGCAACTCTATACAAACTTCTTCACATCCTGTGAAATTTGAGGCCAAAAATAATGTTCTCTAAGAATGGCAATGGTCTTATCTCGACCAAAACGTCCTGCCATCCCTCCACTGTGTTTCTCCTTAATCAAATTCTCCCTCATGGAACTCCTTGGAATGCACAATTGACTACCTTTGAACAACAAGCCATCCTGAGTCAAATAGTCTAACCACTTGGTTCTATCTACAACAACAGGTTCTTTACAAGCTTTCCCTGATTCTTTTTCTGGAATGCTCTAAATCACAATTACATTCATCTGGCCAATTCACACCTTCTAGGTCACCAAAATGATGGCCCAATTACATGCTCCTATTTTTTCGAGATTTTCTAACACACTGATAGTTGAACTGTGAGAGTTGGAACCTTTATTTGACCCAAATGGGTATCCAAAAATGAAAAGACATGAAATAGAAACTAAGTCTAAGTAAAAAATTTTGGGTGACACAGGATTGCCCTTATACCTTTGGATGCTCCTGCATCACTCTAACACTATCAAAGTCAGAACCCTTACCTCAGACTGCTTGTCTTAGTTATTTATCAAGGATAATAAATGTGACTCGAACCTTTTGGACTAGATCCTTACTCACCGCCCACAATATATCACTAATCAAGACAATGACTTCCTCCTTTCCAGAGTCACTAAAGATGAGGTTAAGAAAGGTATTCTTTCCATGAATGCATACAAGTCCCCAAGTTTAGATGGATTCTCCACAAACTTCTTTGAGGATTTCTAGGATATTTTTAGTTATGATGTTACCATAACTACTCATGACTTTGGTGAAAATAGGGAATCTATCAATATAATTAAATGATACTTACATTGCTATAGTTCCTAAACACAATGACCCAAAGTCACTAAGTCACTTTAGACCCATAAGACCTTAAAGAACCTTCTATAAAATACTTGCTAAGGTCTTATTCAATAGAATAGAACTTCTCCAAAATAAGCTCCTCAACCCAAATTAGAAGGGGTTTGTCACACAGAGATAAATTTGTGATGTCATTGTCACTACTCATGAGATCATCTACTCTATGGAAAAGAAAAAGAGTGGGTATGGATTTCAAAATTGACATATCTAAGGATTATGATAAGGTCAATTGGGATTTCCTTTTCAAGGTCTTACTTATGTTGTACTTTAGCCATAGTGTTATTGACATGATAAGGGATTGTATGGAAAAATTGAGTTTCTTAGTTCTAGTTAATATGAAACTTGAGATTAAATTCACCCATGGAAAAGGCCTAAGATAATGAGATCCCCTCTTGTTCTACCTTTTCATCATAGTGGTGGAAGTCTTAGGAATAAATATGATGAATCTAGATAATATGGGTACAATCTATGGTATCAAAGTTGCTTCCACCCTCCCACCCAATCTTGCTGCATGTTTTTAATGGTACTTTTTATTTTGGCATATCCTCAGTGATTGAAGCCAAGAAATAAAAATATCTCATTTCCAATTATGCTTTTGCCTTAGGGAAACACATCAACTATAAGAAAAGTAGAATTTTCTTCTTCAACACTACTTGCAACCTCCAACAATGTTTATTGATAATGGTGGGTTGTTAATATACCACCCTTTCCTCTTTCTATAACCTAGGCCTCCCTTTGATGAGTAAAGATGTGAAAGTTGAGTTCCAAAACTCTATCTTGGAAATGTCTAAAAAGAAACTTAATGAATGGAAATGAAAACTCCTTGGTAGTGCTAGTAAATTATAGCTTCTTTCCCCCACCCTTTAGGTTTTTTTGGTATACTTCATTTCCATGTTTAGCACTATGGGGTCAATGAAAGAAAAATTAGAGAAGATTTGGTGAATTGGTTATGGTCTGAAAGTGAAGAAAAAAAACTTTGCTTAGTTAGTTGGGACAAAGTATGTCTCCCCAAAAATATTGGTGGTCTTGGCATTCAAAAGATTAGAATAATATATAAGGTCATGATAACAAAATTTGTCTAAAAACTTATCCTTGGTGTCTCTTGCTAGTGTACTAGAGGCTAAGTACCTCAATAGAGAGAGAGAGAGAGAGAGAGAGAGAGAGAGAGAGAGAGAGAGAGAGAGAGAGAGAGAGAGAGAGAGAGAGAGAGAGAGAGAGAGAGAGAGAGAGAGAGAGAGAGAGAGAGATTCATCAAAATATTTATTTCTCAAAGCTTGCCCTGGGGCTCCAATCTACTTTCTACAGCATGCTAGCAACTTGGAAATGGTTGTGACATTAGGTTTTGGGAAGATAAATGGTTGGATAGTTTCTCTTTAGAAACTTGAAAGTTAAGCCATGTGAAAAACATCCTTTCCCCTTGGGTTGGTTCTATGTTTTATGATTATCTCTACCATGAAAAATGCTTGAACCTTCTATCCTTTCTCTTAGACAGATCAGATTTGAAGAGGGATGCTTTAGGCCTTATGGATTTATTCCTAGAGATCATAATCACCATTATTGATAGTGGTAACAAAATTATTTGGTCTCCTACTTAGTCTAGTCAAATTTTAGTCAAGTCTTCCTATTTTCCTAGTTATCAAGAACTTGTGTGACCTAACACCATTATTGATAGTGCTGACAAAATTTCTCCTACTTATTTTGGTCAATTTTTAATGAAGTCTTCCTACTTTCTTTGTTAGTAACTTGGGTGATCTGATCTATTGTACTACAGATTGAAAACCTCAACTCCTCCCTAAGGTTAATTTTTTTGGTGGGTTTTCGTACACAATAAAATTTTGACTCGACAATCTTGTTAAATGAAGCTTTAACCTTCTTAATAGATGTATCGTCTACAAAAAAGAGGAGAAAACTAGTAACCACCCTTTCTTTCATTGTGATTTTTCTTACTATGCTTGGCATCATGTTCTTATTACGCTAAATTTGTAGTGGGATTTCAATTTTGATATTTAGAAAATCACCATGGAATGATATTCCTCATCTTTGCACGCACTTATTTAGATCCTTTACTTCCTCCCCATGTTTTCTAGTGCATTTGGAAAGAGCATAACAATAGAATCTTCATAGATTCTAAAATGGTCTGTGATGTCATGCTACACCATGGCTTGAAGCTTCTCCACGAGAATCTCTTAGTCTCTTACTAGAAGAGCTGAAGCTTCTTACACTTGGTAAGTGTATTCAAATTGCTAAGGACTAGAACCTCTTGAAGGGGTTTGATAGTTTTGACAACACTAAGCTTTTAGTGAGAAGGGCCACCAAATGGCTTCCCCACAGACCTAATTGGATTAAGATCAATCTTGATGGTGCAACTAATAATGGGGTTGGGATGGGAGAAAAATTATGAGAGAATCCAATTGTCTTGTTACATTTGTGTTTGTTGGCCCCTTTACAACTAAATGATTGATAAAAAAAAATACATGACCCTCCCCTATGATCTAAAGTTTACCCTCCCCATTGGGACTACATTTCTTGAGGTAGAGAGTGACCAACATGTAATTATTAATAGTTAATGGAAAATTCTAGTTTGGTAAAGGTGGATTACATGTTGAGAGACATAAAAGGCCTCCTTTTGAGATATGAGAAAACCCGTATTTTGTAAACTTACAAAAAAGTGAATTTGGTGGCATACTCCATGACAATTGTTGGCCTGCGGTTGGAAATCTTAGGGTGGTGGCAAGATGTTAATAAGATGTTAGAGTCCATTTAACACCTAATCTAATAGGAAGAGTAAAACACCCCTTGTGTTTAAAATGATGTGTAATAACATTAGTATTGTTGGCCTTGTCTTAGGCATGGCTTGGCCAACCAAAGATCTTCCTATGGATGTCACCTATATTCTGATTTCAAATTTATGATTATGACATGTCTCCAGATTGATGACATTTTGGCCATTGTATTTCTCATGATCAATTGGCACTATTGTAAGATAACATGCTTTGAACTATGTCTAATCATTATTCATTATACACCCACAACACTACAATGGATTATAGAAATTTGAGTGATTGTATACACTTCCTCGGTCTTTGTAATGATTTTCCTAACTATTACCTTAACCCTTGTGATTATTGGCATGTGTCTCCATGTACTCATAGTTGGGTCAGGGATTGGGTTATTAACTACCTGGATCTACTTATGAAGATACCTTATTTTCTCGCAACCTATGCTTACTTTGCCTTGTGTTTAATTTTTGTTGGGTTGGGCTTTTGGGTAAAATTTAAGCCCTTATTTTTTCATTCCTATTGTTCCTCGACCATGGAGGGGTCATCAAAAATTTAGCTAGATAAGATCAGTGAAATGTATAAGATTATCTCTATGGTTATGTTCATTTTCAAAGAAGGTGGTATTCTCCCTTCTATAAAGAATATGAGTGGTTATGATGAGTGGGTGTCTTGACAATTCATTGCTACTTGGAATGAGTGCAAATGGGATCTTTTTTGAGATTAATGAGGAGGTTATGAGGAAAGATGCTAGAATATCCATAGAGGGCCTAAAGTGGAAAGGTACTTTAATGCATTGTTGAACATGCATGCACCCATTATTTTGGGCTCCTGAGGAACAACCAGTCCTAAAACAAGGTAGCTTCAACCAAGAGGACCTCCAATATGTCTAGCCTAAGGTGTGTGATATTGTGATGAAATAGTTTACTTTGGAAGGTCTCTATGGTTTTTTAAAATTTATATCATCTTTCATTCCTTAACCATTTGAGAAACAATGACTATATTTCCATTCCATGTTTTTAATTACACTCCATAGAAAATAAAAACTTTTAAATTTTTGACGCAAAGGCACAAGGAAATATTTTGACCATCATCCACCAAGGTCTTATGTTTTGTGTATACAATTTTCATCTGAACCCCTCCCCCCGCCCCCGCCCCCACCCACTTAATATTTCTATCCAAACTTTTTCTCTGCCTCCTTAGCATTCACCCTCTAACTCTACTCATGACCAATGCCTTCTCCTTTCCTTTGAGCTTGGTCACAAGTGCTATGTTAAAAACATGTTTTAAAATGCTAGTTCTTCTAAGGTATCCCTTATTGTGAATTCCCTTACAAAGTCTAAGAGGAAAAATATGAAAGCCCCTCCCATGAAATTCAAACCCAAAAAAAAATTCAAATAGGTCTATAATGTTAATTTAGAGATTAAGATTTTTGAAACTCTTTGGCACTCCAACTACATTTCCAAAGAGAAGGAGAAATGAGTTATCAAAGAACTCATTGAGAAGTTTGAGGACTCTAAGGACTCTTAGAAAGACTCAAAAAGAGGTTCTTTTTAGAGTGGTAGTTTTCGTTGCACCATAGGATTGGCCTATTAATGCCTAACACAACTACTAGACTTAAAGAAAACACATGTGGTTGTTAAACCATGCACCACATTGGTAATTAGTCCAATAATCACTCCCTTAATGTCACCTGAGAGGACTCTAACCTATGAACAAGTTTTAATACCACTTGTTAGAGTAGTGGTTATAGTTGCACCAAATGATCTACCTCTTAATACCCGATACAACCACTAGACTTATAGAAGATATAGGAGGTTGTTAAACCATATTAGGAATCTTGAAGGGAGGCATTGACAATTAGTCGAGCAGTTCCTCCTATAGGGCCTTGAAAAGTCCCATACATGACACATCCCTCGCTTCCTCTATCAATCCCCCTTCTCCTACCCCTTATCCTCCTAATTTTCATGTGGGTGATGTCATTATTGGAAAAGTTTAGGCCAAGGTTATCCCTATTGAAGATTTATAGACAAAGGTTGTCCCTCGAACAAATCAAGTTCTGAGAGGCATTGTGGATATATTCAAGGTCCATATTATTGAGCTCAAAGGGGACATTGAACACCCACAAGAGGAAATCAAGGGTTTGCAGAGTATGCTCAATGATGTAAGAACATTTTCCTTCAAAGTCATGTATGCTTCTACCTCTGGCCTTTTTCTAGTGCAGGAGAAGGAGCTTGGCATGAAGATGTCTAATGATGTTGACAATCAAGACTTGCTCAATTTCCTCGATGAGGAATGAGATAGTATCCTCTTATCCAAGGGGCTAGGAAGGGACCTATGATGTTTTTCATGACTAATTTTTTGGTTTTAAGCTTTGGTAGCCCTAGGTGAAGGTCTAGTAGTTTTTTCCATAACTCTGATAATATATTTAAGTATTGTAGGTATTGCCCTTCTTGCAATAGTTTAAATATTATGTTTAAGACCTATTTTAATAGTTTTAAACTTGCTTGTGATGGGTTATATGACTCTAGTTAGAGGTTAATTAGTTTTTTATTATGTTTTTTGGTAGAGGTAGACTATGGATGCTACTCCTTAGTTATTCTAGTTGGAATTAATATTTTGTTAACCATGTTCTAGTCGACTGTGAATTTGTACTTTAGGTCAGCACCCATTTTTACAATAGCTTTTATAAACAACTAACTTTTATGAATATTTTCAATTATACAATGGATTTGGACATTGATATTATCAATGTAGATCTAGATTGGCTCCAAGATATTTAAGACTCATAAAATGTTCTAGTTGCAATCAAAATAGACATTTTGCCAAATCCTACATAAATAAAAATTATAATTATAGTATATCATCAAATCAAAATGAGCTTGCAAAGAAGATAAATATAGAATTTGTCATAAAAGAAATGAAGATATAAAGAAAGAAAAAAAAATGATGCAACAAGGATATAACACCACCTAGCCTTAGTGCAAATATCATCTTAAAAATGATTTAGAAAGCTTTAACTTGGAGGATTTAAAAAGAAGATCCATCTCCCCTACCAAAGAAGGTAGTGATGTAGTGATATGTCACACATGATATGTCTTAATCGATAATGAAACAAAACTATCAAAAGACTTGTTTCACCATTTAACATCCATTGACATCTCTACCTTAAAAAAAGAATTGAAGTTCTTACTTTTAAAACTAATTCTCAAACAAGAAGATTTTAGTACATCTTATATAAAAACCAATTACTGTTGAAAGTCCTCTAGTTTTGATGATGGATTCACTATGAAGGAATAAGATCATTTTTTCTCCAAATTATTTCCCTCACTTGTCTCTCCTTTTAATGATCGCATTCAACCATGTTAAGTTCATAACTCATAATTCTATTATATTCTTACTAATAAATGCATGAAGTTGCATGTTCTAAAATTGAAATCTAAGCATTATCGATGACATGTGAATTTTGCATTCACAAATGTTTGTGCATTCATTCATATTTAAGTTTGAGTTTTGATGGAGCTTCATTTTACAAGGTCATGGCAAGGTCATGGCAGGGGACTTCTCTCATTCGGTGAGTGTAAATCTTTCATTTATGTCATCTTCTTTATTGATGTCTCTTGTTCTTTTATGTAAGAGTGAAGGAACTATAATATTGAACTATTTTTTTGTGGAAGATCAAAATCATTGAAGTCATTGACCTTTTGCTTGAGCAATAGAATTTTCTTCCATTGATTTGAGTGAAATTGATACTAAACGTTTGTAATGTTTATGAGCAATTGCATATAAATTTGTTGTAACTTGTGCAAAATCGACAGAGACATGTAGTATTGTGGTGAACTTTGATAAAGTTCACATTTTTCAAAAATATTTGTAGATATTGGTTAAATGTTGTGAAATTTTTCCTATTCAATGCAAAGATTAATAAATACTGTAAATGTTAATGAAATTTGCCATTACTTGCAAAAATTGTTATAATTTTATAGAAATAATCTAAGATCTCTATTTTTTGAAAAAACATTTGTGAATTAATAAAGTAATTGATCAATATTCACATTTTCCCTCTCTGTTTTGACAAAGATTTGTAGATATTAGTGAAATGTTATGAAAATATTTTTGTTTGGTGGAAGTATTTGTAAATACTGTAAATGTCAATGAAATTTGCAATTACTTGCAATGATTGTTATAATTTTGTAAAAATAATTTAAGATTTTATTTTTTTGGAAAAATATTTGTAAATAAATACAATAATTTTCTTTCCAATCTCTAATACTTGACATTGATTTTCATTTGTTATGAATTGATTGCAAATATACAAACATGATTGGAAATATTTTCCTGCAGAATAATGAATAATGTTTCTTATTTTCATTTTTGTGCAAAAAAATTTCCTAAATTTTGTTTTGTTTAGGACTAAACTAGATTTCACGTCACTAGATGTAGGAAATCCCTACTGAATTTGTAAGCACAATGAATTTTAGGGATTTTAAAGATGTGATTCTCACGGGACCAAATGGTGACTTATGGCATGTAAAATTCTTCAGTATCGATGTTTTTGCATCTTTCAAAGATGGATGGCAAGATTTTGTTTTTGGCAATTGTATAAAAGTAGAAGACATTCTTATTTTCAAAAATGTTTTGTTGTATAAGTCTTTGGTGCAATTCAACATGAATAGAACAATAGATTGTGTGATCCCAAAGAAGAAATCCTCTCAAAATTTTGGAAACGCAAGAAAATTGCCTCAGTAGATTCTTACAATCCTACAAGAGGTGCATTTTCAAAAGTGGGATCTTGCTCATTTATGAGGGATAAATTATGTAAGAAAAGGGGATCTCAAATGAAAAACATATTAGAAATAAATTTATATTGTTTTGTTAATCTAAAATATTGTATCTTCATGTAGTCCTCAACCCTGTGAAAAGTACAAAGCTAATGTTTTCATTGATCTTACCTAAGAGTGCAACATTTGGATATTTTAATCTTGTAAGTTCTTATCTTTTTTGGTTTCTATCCAAAATTTAGAAGGGATTCTGATGATCATGATTTCAATTGAAGGATAAAATCAGCTCATTTTTTTATGTTGTGGAATTGTTACAGATCATTCCAAAAGATTTTGGAGAGCGTTGGTTACCAAAAAAGAGAATAAAATTAACATTTGTTCATCACAAAAATCTTGGAGAATGGTGGTATATGCTTGAAATGGGAAAGTGTGGAAGAGAATATAGAGTGCGTTGGAAAAGAGTTGTCATTGACAACAAGCTACAAAAAGGGGATAACTGTCTTTTTGAATTGATAAATGGGATCAAGCATATTTTCATGATCAATGTAAACACATAGCTAGAGAGTGAATTTATAATAATTTGTATTTTACTATCATCTAATCAACAACCATACTTCAACTTTTTATTATTGCACAAGGAACAATCCTTGGAAGCCATTAAAAGATGCTTCTAATATTAGTAGATGCATATAGATACTATCCCTCTTTAGATATTTTTCTAAACAAAATTAGTTTGATCAACACTTTGTTTTTTTTTTTTTGTTTTTTTTTGGCCATTTTAGTTTAAAAGTTGCTAACTAAAAAAAACCATTAAAAATTTTAGGGACATGAAATGTAAATAAACATACCTGAAAACTACACCCACATGAACTAGCTAGTCATTTATTTGTTCATAGTACTTTTGAAATGGATTTTTTTTAATCTACATGATGTAAACGTATTTTGACTTCACTGAACAAATTATTGCCAATCTCTTCTAAGTTTGATCAGCCATGTGTAGAAACTTGTACTGGAAACAAGATATCCCTTTTCAGTGATATAGACATTACATGGGTAAAATAGTCATCTTTTTATTTACATTCATCTTACAATTTGTACCATCAGATATGTGAAGAAAGAAATGGAAGATAATAACTACTTCATATATGGGAATTCTTTTACATTATTTCTTCTATTTAAATATCATACAAAATAAATTAAATTAAAAGTTGTTGGAGATTATTAGATTGATGATATTTAGTGAATTTAATTTTCAAGAAGTTAGAAGAAATGATTATCTTTATATATATATTTATTTTTCAGGAATCTAATTATAAAAAAAGAGTTTTTGGGTTCGTTCAATAACTAATTGCACTATATATCTTAGTCTTTTCTTAAGCAACATTGATTTTCTTTTGGGCAATGTTTTTATCAAATTAGCTGATGTATTTTTAACTACAGACTTTTGTAAATCTTTATTGATCCATATTTCATAAGTAGTAATTCACAAGAACTATCTTTCACTATTAGGAGTAGTAGCATACTTATATGAGTGGAAGATTAAAACTTCCCAATAAATCGCCCATTTTAGTACTACTTCAACTCTAGTAATCTCAAACATGGAATCTCACACAAGATAAGGTTAGCCTAATTGGCTATTCCATTTACAAAACTTTCAAGAAGCATTATTTTTTAAAAGAATTCATCATAAAGCTCCCCTACTCATTCATTTATATTTAGGCTATATTTTTTGTAATATATCAAATTATAGATTTTTTTAATCAAGATTCAACCTTGTAATTCTGAATTAGCCTTATCAACCTATATTTAATGAATAGTGAGCTCACAAAGGTGGTGCTTTAAGACTCTTGAGATGCCATTCATCCTTGTATCATCTTATAAAAATATACTTCGACTATTTATTAAACAAATGAATGATATCACACAAAGAACAATTCTTGGAACCCAAAGATACTTCCAACACTTAATGGATACATGCTATTATTATTACATTGGTTTAGATACTCTTTGTAATCCAAAATATTTTGATCAATACACTTTTTATTCAATTCATCTAGTAAGTTGCCTATTCAAGAAAACTAATAAAATTCTTAGTAGCAACAAAGGAACAAAAACCATCCCTAAAAATAAAGTTGCCCCCACTTTCAAGTTGTTTATTTATTTATAATCCTTTTGAAATGCATCATGTTTACTTAATTGAACAAAGCATTTTCCAAAGTTCCAGTATTTTTAGTATTATTCTCTTCAATCAACCATGTGTATAAATTCATCGAAAATATCCATTTTCATTGATACTGAACTACATGGGTAAATTAGTTATCTTTTTTTATAATGGGCAAGTGCACACAAATGTGAAACCAAAAGGGGGGTTTAGGATGCCACTTTTTTTTTTCCTTCTAAAATCAACAATTTCTAAACTTCAATGAGAAATTGAAGATAGTTAGCCTAAAAAATTCAAGATACGAAAAAAAAAAAAGTAGTAGTCCTTTGAATCTAGTTACTAAGCTACTAAATTTATTTGTTAAATGGTGAAGTTTAAGGCCCTTAAAAAGGGAGAGCACACAAAGTGGTACTATATTTTAGTAAAAACATAACATCGTGTCAGGTGTGCCCCACCTATAAATTGTATGCACCACATAACTTTATTGAATGAATTTAATGTTTCTTCACTAGTTGCCACAAAAAAATGGTGAATTTGTTGTTTGGCATTAAATGTGCTAAAAGGTTAATCAAATGCACTATGTACAAGAAAATGCAAAAGTGTTGCATGAATATTTAGACATGCTAGTTTGTAATTCTTAACAAGTTTTGGCTTGTGTTTAATAAATTTTTCTTAATATTTACAAATTTTCAAGATGAAGCACTATGAAGATCAAACACAACAAGAACAAAAACACCTTTTTTCTTCTTTTTCAACTAAATACCTAAACAGTGAGTCCATGTTCTTTAGATTTCCATGGGTTTGAGCATAATGAAACTCCATACACCTACCTAAGGTCAAATTGGTTTTTAAACATGGATCTAAATAGGTAGGTGACTAGTTTAACAAGATTTAGTCAAAGATCTATTGAAAAGAGCTTACTTGTACCTCTCTTTTGATAGCTTACCACTAATGCTAGGGAGGTTTGGCACAATCTGTTAGGACTACTAGAGGAAGTATATTACAAGAAATTTTGTCTTGAACCCCATTGAGGATACAAGAATTTCATTTTTTAGTGAGTTGGACCAACCATGAGTGAGTTGGTTTTGTATTCACTTAAGGTTGGGTCTCTCATGACTATGCTAAAGTACTTGGGAGATGTGCCTTGTATGACTATTTTATTCTAGCATATTTATAAAAGCATGGAAATGAAGAAGATAATAGGTTGGGGTATTTGATCACCTTAAAAGGGTGAGAGCATATCCCTACTATTTCAACTTCAACACACAATTGAAAATGGTAATTTCCAAGGCTCTAAGTGAAACTAGAATATTTTGGGAATTCGATTACCTCAAAGAGGTAAGATCATATTAGGCTAATACCTTTTAGTTCACAAAAAAATAGGTTTTTTTTAGGCATGTTTTTTCATCCAAAGTACTTAATCATCTTCAACTCCACATGTTTGCGAATTTGATAACTTTAAGAAAAGTGAGAGAATATCCCTAATGTGTTATCAAAGCCTTTCAAATACTTTCTAGTTAACCTAGATTATAACATGAAATGCCACAATTTGATCAAATACAATTTTTTTCAAGACCTTACCTTAATTAGATGCTAGCATAGACTAGGTGCATTTTTTATTTATGTTTTTCATTTATGCTTACCTTAGCAATTGTTAGTAAACAGATTCCACGAAAAGTTATGGAAATTAAAATCAAAATGGAAATGCAACTTCAAAATCCCAAGGAGAAAAAATCCAATTCAATGAAGGATGTTTGGAAGTTTCTTTGCTGGTACATGACTCTATGAGAATGAAAATAAGCTTATCTTAAACCTCTAAAAAGTCTTCTAGAAAATTAGCATCGTTAATATTTTGTGTATACCTTCATAATTTATTCCTCTCCTTCTCATTGTAGTGTCTTAACAAATTAAGCTTCAACTTTTGCACCTTTTCAAGACCTTTCATCTGTAAGAAACATTAAATTTGTAGATTTTAAAATTTTGCAATATTTAACTAGAAGCAATATAAGAAAAATTAAATACATTGTAGATAATTACATATGCATTATACAGAAAATAATATGCACTTAAAGGAAAATTAAAGGCATTGAAAGACACAAGAAAGCATGCATAAAAGATTTTCAAATATAGAAATATAACAGAAAAAGAAGGCAAGAAAATAGAATATTCTTCAAAGGTTCTAGAGAAAATTGTAAGTGCAGGAGAAAATATCTACAAATGTGTTGTGGAGAAATATGGATGCATTGTGAAAGATCGTAGATGCATCACAAAAATTGCAGATGCGCCAAAAGAATATGCAAACACGTTGTCAAACATACAATTGAAGTAGTTTTCCTACAAATAATGATTCCAAAATTCAATTTAAACCTGAAATTACATCAAATTTAAGGCATCTGCCCCATAGTGGGTGTCATTTTTATACAATTAAATTTGCATCCATGAACCATTAACTTGAAATTCAAATTGACAATAAAATGAAGAACAATGCATGAGCAATTATCAAATTAAGATATTCAAAATGCTCTCATGTCTTCCTAACTAAAAGAACTAAGAATGCTCTTAGATAAGCACACCAGTGATAACTTATAGAATGAAAAATCACAGATTAATATAATTTTAGATGCACAGCTAAACTAAAATGCACTGATTAAGCTATGAAATGTACAATTGAGCTAAATAAATTTGATGCTTGAACAAAGTACCTATAGTAATGATGCTAATAATAATGTATGATTTTGTGTAGAAATTCTTAGTATGTATAGATTTTCCCATGGCTTTTGCATAGGGTCAAGGTTAAGTCAATTAATCATGGTTGAGTAACTTTCATTTAAATGATTTCAAATGAGGCAACAACCATTAAAATGTGTGACCAAGATTGCAAAGCCAATTTGAGTGGCCCTAGGAATGCAAAGATTTTAGTGATCCATGTGAGAAATATCCTAAATTCCCATTGGTTGATCTAATTTTATTCCATGTGGTTTTTGATGGAAATTATGATTAATTAAATTGTTAATTTGACTATTTTAACCAAGTGTACTTTGGAAATAATATTTATTTGATTACCTAAACCCAAAGACTCCATTTCAACAATATTAGTAGAACTTACAAGAACCCTTTTATAGATATTTTAATGATTAAACCAGAGCAATCCATGATGAAAACGTCAACACCAGAAAAACTAAGATTAGCCCTATAAACACCATCAAAATTCAACTTATAAAATCCTACTAGTGAAGGAGACCAAAAAATATAGGCCCAAGATTCAACCTTATTCTCTTGTGCCATGCACTCTTAAGAAGGCATGGATTTTAAAATTCGCCCAATTTTCTTACTAAAGCAAATGTCTGAATGTCTTAAGATGGCTAATATTTTTATAGGCATAAATCATGATGACCTCAAAGATAGATTGTTTAATCCTATGAATGACACCAAATAGTGTTGAGCACTTTTCGCTAAAAATCATATTATTTGTCTCAAGCCAGATATTTTAGATAATTATGGAAGGAGTTTTCTTCTACATAGAATGAAAAACCAAGGTCCTATAGAAAAAAACCAACTCTTAAAGAATGACAAAAGATCAGGCCCCACACCAATGACCAACTTAACTTTAAAAAACAATACCAATAGTCCATTGAGAAGGGGGAATGTAAGAACAAATGACACAACAATTCCATAATATAACCGCATAATTTAAGCAAGGGAACACAACTATGATTCCTAATATATGTACAACATAATCCTACTAAGGACTCTATCCTGGATGACTAGTTGTAGTGCTTGCCCCTAGTTTGCATTTTATTATTGTTGCCAAACTCTTTTAGGCCAGTTTATGCTTGTTGATTAGTAGTACTATCTTTCAGATTATTAGATATTTTTTCACATTCAGTTGATTTTATGATGATTATTACATTGATTTCAGTTATTGATGATGATTAGTTAGATGGATTATCATATGTGTTTTCTTATGGATACTTACCCCATACTCCATGTGTATGGTATGTGTGTATATTTTCTTTATGTATGATATTTCTAATGTGGTTAAGGAAGGGATTCATAGTCACCTATCTAGTCCAGATCTACACAATGCACCACTTCCTACCATTGCCTATTTAGTTTAACATATATGTGTATGTACATGCATGGATTTTATGCAGATTGCAGGTACTAGGTATCGACTTCCCTGAATTGCCAGGATGAGATTACCCTATCACAATATCTCAATGGTAAGAGAGGAGAGATAAATTCTTAAGTCCAAATCCTAACCTTTAAACCTATTTGTCCTAGAAAAATAGGATAAGCATTTGAGTTAGTTTACCCATCCAAATTTGTCAAGTGACATGAATTTGTGATTTTGACCCTAGAGTTTAATTATGTTTTTTACCTTGTGGTGATTTTTTTTTATAATTAAATCAAATTAAAAGATAATTTAATAATTTAATTTAATTAAAATTTTATAAAGAAATTTGATATTTAATTATATTTAATTAATTGAAAAACTAATTAAATAAAAGAATTAAATTTAAAATATTATATTAAACTGCTATTTTTGATGAATTTATATTTATTTAATTTAATGATAATTATTTAGGAGTTTTCTTTTAATAATAAACTCTAAATAATGTTATTAATTAAAGTAATAAATAGATTATTAAAAAAATTCTTGCGAATTAATTAAATAAAATAATTCAACTTAAAGATAAAGTTTTGGTTCTAATTTAGGCGTAATTATATTTGTTTAAATTATTATTATTATTATTATTATTATTTTGATAGGTAAACGGCTGAAGCCTACATTAGTTATTATTATTATTAAGATTTATTATAATTATGTGTCAATCGCAAGTAGATTTGAACCCAAGACCTTCCCAATGAGAGGCTTGCAATTTACCAATATGTTGTAGGCTCCTGCCTATATTTGTTTAAATTAATAATTATTATTTAAGAGTTTTATTTTAAATAATAAACTCTAAATAATATTATTAGTTGAATTAATAAATATATTATCAAAACATCTCATAATTAACTAGAGAGGGAAAACATAAATTTTAAAAAGTTATTATAGTTAAATTGCATAAAGTGTATGCATGAAATTAAAATATAATAAATTAATAAGAGAGAGTAAGTAGTTATTTAATAAATTTTATTTTAATTAAATTGCATAAAGCTTATGCATGAAATTAAAATATAATAAATTAATTAAAGAGAGAGTAAGTAATTGTTTAATAAAGTTTACTTTAATTAAATTACATAAAACATATGCATGAAATTAAAATATAATAAATTAAATTAAAGAGAGAAAGCTAATTAATTTAATAAAGATATTTTAATTAAATATCTAAAATTTTGTGCATGAAAAGGTAAAAGACAACAAGTAATAAACAGTTATTGATCAGTGAGTTCCTTTGCATGATTACATAATTAGAGCCCCAAATTAAGGGAGAACTCTTTATCAAAGATTGCATGATTGCACAATCAGAGCCCCAAATTAAGGGAGAAATTCTTTATCAAAGATCTAGAGCTCATTATGAAATTACACAAGCTTTGGATGAGTAATTTCGAAGAAAGAAGTCTTTAGAGAAAGGGAATTGTTTTGCATGTTTCCTGTGATTGTTTTTTTAGCATCAGATTTAGGTAAGATCTTGTGGTTTATTTGTATAGTGATTTTTTGTCCTTTGAATTCCTATCTTCCTTGTGTTTGTTGTGCTTTTGTTTTTAGAATTCTTCTGGGTTGAGACCCTTGCTTTGCATATTTATTGTTCTTCATTTTCAGGAACTTTTGTAAGCAATTTAATGATTGAAAACCTTGTGTGTGAATTTGGTTGTTCATTGTTCTCAGGAAACATTTGTATACAAATTGGAAACTAGAAAACCCTCATGTTAAGATTTATTGTTCTCTGTTCTTGAATACATTTGTGAAAGAGTTAAATTGAAACCCTTATTACTAAATTAAGGTTTTGTATATGGAATTGTTAAATTGGGTTTTGGGTTCTGAAAAGAAAATAAATTTTGTTTTATAGAATTTGACTGGTTGGTTCAGATTTCTATATCAAGGCTATTTTGGGAAAGTTTCTATTTTTAGTAGGTTTCTATTTTTAGAAAGTCTCTATTTTAGCGAGTTTCTATTTTGGAAAAGTTTCTATTTTTAGAAGGTTTTTTTTGGAAAAGTTTATGTTTTTAGTAGGTTTCCATTTTGGAAAGTTTCTATTTTTAGTGAATTTCTATTTTTGGAAATTTCTATTTTTAGTAGGTTTCCTTTTTGTGAAAGTTTTTTTCCAAAGTTTAGTTAATTTAAAATTATTATGGTAATAATTGATAATTATTATTATAAATAATTTTTATAAGTATTGTTAAAATTTGAAATTTAATTATTTGAAAATTTGATTTATTACTTTATTATAAAATATAATTCTAAAGTAAATTTAAAATCAAAGAAATTAATTGGGATAATTAATGTTTTCTTTTATAAACTTGGATGTATTTATATGGTTCAGATATACGAAAATGATTTGTAATACTAGGGAAATTTTAGTATTTGAAAACCTTAGTAATTATGATACGTTGGGAAAATGAAAACTAAAGCCCTAGTTTTCAACATCGAATCTTGAGTTTGTTTGATAACAAATTAAACTATGAAACTATGTTTAAATAACTTTATATGAATTAGTTGAATTGTCTAAGATTCTAGTGAACTTGAGAAAACCTTAGTGAATCTGGTAACTAGAGAAATTAGAAATTGAAACCTTAATGGAGATCGAAAACATTAACTGTAATATTTGGAAATGAAAATGAAAACTTGGAAACCTATAGTGAAGTTTAAACTTGTGTGTTTTCCAAAATAGAATGAATTAAGAATGTTACTTTTGTATTTACTCTTTCTATGATGTGTGATTTTACTATTGGATGTCAGGGTTTGACTTAGCTTTTACCAGTCAGGTTGTATTATGAAAGGCTTGGGAGTTTTGCATTTGTCACATTATAATGAATTGATTTTGATCTTTTATACTCAACCATGGTAATGTGTCTGGTATGCTCTATGATGTGTGTTGATGTATTTATTGTTATTTCTTTCCAATCGCTTTTATAGGACTGAGGTGTTTGGTATGATTTGTTCTTGGTGATGTCATGTTATGACATATTTGACTTAACCATTTTGAGTCTTTGATCAATATTTTTGGGATGCTTTACAGTTGCTCATAGAGAACTAATGTGTTTTTGTGAATTATCTTTTGATGCTTTCTAGTCACTTGTTTAGGACTGAGGTGATTTTATATGATTCCTTGATTTGTGATTTCATGAGATTAGGGTAGGTTATCTTTATGTAATGTTGGGAAGTGGCTTGCAATGGAAGTCAGGGCCCTAAGTGGCTACTAGGGTAATTCATTGTAAGTTGTTTAATAAGTGAAAACACTACACTAAATGGGAATACAATGAACCTTATAAGAGTCTTTGTATGTTCTCGCCCATACCTTAAGTGCTAGTACATACGAGGATGGGAGTAGAGAGAATTTTTGGTTGTGACCTTGCATCGTTACTATGCCTTGTCAGTACAAGAGGATACTAGTGTTGCAAAGGGATCACTAAGGGGATGGGGTCTTGAGAGACTACTAGGGTAACTCTAGTGTGATTCATGCGATGAAAATTTTCTGCTTATATAGTAGGTTACCTATGTGTCTACATTTGCCTCTGGGTCTAGATGTCGATTTATCTTGGAACCTTTGAGTTAGATTACTTTTAGGATTTCCTTGACTTGGTGAGTACTTTTTATATTTGGATTGATATCCTATTTGGGACTTGAGACTATCTCCTTAGCATGGTGAGAGTGGGCCTTTTTGGGTTACCATGTGGTCGAGTGGTAGTGCTTTTTACTCTTACCATTGAGATTCGTCCATTAATACCATGGCTAGAGTTTCCTTGCCTGCATTTCCTTTCATTCTATCTCTGTGTATTATGATGGATGGTTGTATCTTTATGATGGATGATTTCACTTATTATATTGTACTTTATTTTATAGATCCGAAAGGGATGATGTAACCTACTTTTAATAAATGTATTCTTTTAGCCTTTCATACCCTGTGACATGTACAGTGGATGATTGAGTATTTTGAATTTTATTGCCAAGTGGCATTCAGAACAAATTTATATTGTTTAAATGGACTTTAGACTTTTAATTATTCTTTCATGTGGATGTATTATTTATTAATCTTAGTATTAATTAAAATTGAAATGTGACTCAAAGTCTTGGGATCCTTAAGGAATGTAATCTGTTATGTTTGCTTGTATGATTGTATGCTATTGCTTCCACTACCTTATGTTTGATGTGTATGTTATTTTTTCTTTAAAAAAAAGATATTTGGAAAACTTAATCAAAACTTTAGGTTAATTCTTTTGGGTCACATGGTGGGGCATTACATCTAGTATCAAAACCTGAGTTCTACATTGGGAGCTCTGGGCATATTGGAATGCCACTAGCTGTTAACTAGTTGAACAAAAATTGAAATTTAAACAATTATGTATATCTATTTCAAATTGAAACTTGAACTAGTTGAACTAAAATAGAACTTAAACTTTTAGTTGTATATTTTCAAACTTGAACATTTAAACTTCAAAATTGAGTTATATGTAAACCTAAAAATAGGAAAAACTAAAAATTGAACTTATACCATTTTCAAAACTTGTGTCTTTTGTATATGGTTTATAGTAGTATGTTTTATGGATATTATAGCACCTTGTTATCTTAGATATTATTTTTGTAGTGTTCTCAGTAGTGTCAAATCCTGCTACAGGGGGGAAGGGTCCAATGGGACCTACACAGTGAGTTCTTTAGTTTTCCCATTCTTGTAGGCTTCCATGAGTAAGCCTAAGTCTTTGGGGTGGGGGGGGTGGATGTAGTGCCTGCCCCTAGTTTGCATTTTATTATTATTGCCAAACTCTTTTATGCCAGTTTATGCTTGTTGATTAGTAGCACTATCTTTCAGATTATTAGATATTTTTTCATATTTAGTTGATTTTATGATGATTATTACTATGATTTCAGTTATTGATGATGATTAGTTAGATGGATTATCATATGTGTTTTCTTATGGATACTTACCCCATACTACATGTGTATGGTGTACGTGTATATTTTCTTTATGTATGACATTTCTAATGTGGTTAAGGAAGGGAGTCGTAGTCACTTGTTAGTCAGGGTCTACACGATGCACCACTTCTTGCAATTGCCTATTTGGTTTAGCATATATGTATTTGTACATGTGTGGATTTTATACAGATTGCAACTATTGGGTATCGACTTCCCTGAATTGCCAAGATGAGCATACCCTATCGCATTATCTCAATGGTAAGAGAGGGGAGATAAATTCTTAAGTCCAAATCTTAACTTTTAAACCCATTTGTCCTAAAAAAAAAAGGACAAGTATCTGAGTTATTTTACCCATCCAAATTTATCAAGTGACATGAATTCGGGATTTTGACCCTAGAGTTTGATTATGTTTTTTGCCTTCCGTTGAGTTGTCATTTTTGGTTTTGTGGGTATGTGGTGATTTTCTGTTATAATTAAATCAAATTAAAAGATAATTTAATAAAAAAATTATAAAGAAATTTGATATTTAATTATATTTAATTAATTGAGGAATTAATTAAATAAAAGAATTAAATTTAAAAGATTATATTAAAGTTCTATTTTTGATGTATTTATATTTATTTTATTTAATAATAATTATTTAGGAGTTTTCTTTTAATAATAAACTCTAAATAATGTATTAATTAAGGTAATAAATATATTATTAAACAAACATCTTGTGAATTAATTAAATAAAAGAATTCAACTTAAAGATAAAGTTTTCATTCTAATCTAGGCATAATTATAGTTGTTTAAATTAATAATAATTATTTAAGAGTTTTATTTTAAATAATAAACTCTAAATAATATTATTAGTTGAATTAATAAATATATTATTAAAACATCTCATAATTAACTAGAGAGAGAAAACATAAATTTAATAAAGTTGTTTTAATTAAATTGCATAAAGTGTATGCATGAAATTAAAATATAATAAATTAATAAGAGAGAGCAAGTATTTAATTAATAAAGTTTATTTTAATTAAATTGCATAAAGCTTATGCATGAAATTAAAATATAATAAATTAATTAAAGAGAGAGTAAGCAATTATTTAATAAAGTTTACTTTAATTAAATTACATAAAGCATATACATGAAATTAAAATATAATAAATTAAATTAAAAAGAGAAAGCTAATTAATTTAATAAAGATATTTTAATTAAATATTTAAAAATATGTGCATGAAAAGGTAAAAGATAACAAGTAATAAACAGATCAACGAGTTCCCTCACATGATTGCATAATCAGAGCCCCCAAATTAAGGGAGAACTCTTTATCAAAGATTGTGTAATTGCACAATCAGAGCCCCAAATTAAGGGAGAACTCTTTATCAAAAATCTACAGCTCATTATGTAATTACACAGGTTTGGGATGAGCAATTTCAAAGAAGAAAGTTTTTAGAGAAAGGAAATTGTTTTGTGTGTTTTGTGTGATTGTTATTTTAGCATCAGATCTAGGTAGGATCTCGTAGTTTATTTGTACAATGATTTTTTGTCTTTTGAATTCCTATCTTCTCCGTGTTTGTTGTGTTTTTGTTTTTAAAATTCTTCTAGGTTGAGACCCTTGCTTTGCATATTTATTGTTCTTCATTTTCGAAAACTTTTGTAAAAAAATTAGTGATTGAAAACCTTGTGTGTGGATTTGGTTGTTCATCATTCTCAGGAAACATCTGTATACAAATTGGAAACTAGAAAACCCTCATGTTAAGATTTATTGTTCTCTGTTCTTGAACACATCTGTGAAAGAGTTAAATTAAAATCCTTATTGTTAAATTAAGGTTTTGTATATGGAATTGTTAAATCGGATTTTGGGTTTTGAAAAGAAAATAAATTTTGTTTTATAGAATTTGACTGGTTGGTTCGGATTTCTATATCAAGGTTATTTTGGAAAAGTTTTTTTTTTTAGCAGGTTTCTATTTTTATAAAGTTTCTATTTTTAACATGTTTCTTTTTTTAGAAAGTCTCTATTTTTAGTAGGATTCTATTTTTTTGAAAGCCTCTATTTTTAGTAGGTTTCTATTTTTAGAAAGTCTCTATTTTTAGTAGGTTTCTATTTTTAGAAAGTCTTTATTTTTAGCAGGTTTCTATTTTTAGAAAGTATCTATTTTATCAGGTTTCTATTTTGGAAAAGTTTCTATTTTTAGCAAGTTTCTTTTTTGGGAAGTTTATGTTTTTAGTAGGTTTCTATTTTGGAAAGTTTCTATTTTTAGCAGATTTCTATTTTTGGAAGTTTCTGTTTTTAGTAGGTTTCATTTTTGGGAAAGTTTTTTCCAAAGTTTAATTAATTTAAAATTATTATGGTAATAATTGATAATTATTATTATAAATAATTTTTATAAGTATTGTTAAAATTTGAAATTTAATTATTTAAAAATTTGATTTATTACTTTATTATTTAAATATAATTCTAAAATATATTAAAAATCAAAGAAATTAATTGGGAGAATTAATGTTTCTCTTTTATAAACTTGGATGTGTTTATATGGTTCAGATATATGAAAATGATTTGTAATACTAGGGTAATTTTAGTATTTGAAAATCTTAGTAATTATAATACTTTGGAAAAATGAAAACTGAAACCCTAGTTTTGAACATCGAATCTTGTGTTTGCTTGATAACAAATTGAACTATGAAACTATGTTTAAATAACTTTATATGAATTAGTTGAATCATCTGGGATTCTAGTCAACTCAAGAAAACCTTAGTGAATCTAGTAACTAGAGAAATTGGAAATTAAAACCCTAATGGAGATCGAAAATATTAACTGTAATATTTGGAAATGAAAATGAAAACTTGGAAACCTATAGTGAAGTTTAAACTTGTGTGTTTTCCAAAACAAAATGAATTATGAATGTTACTTTTATATGTACTCTTTCTATGATGTGTGATTTTACTATTGGATGTCGAGGTTTGACTTAGCTTTGACCAGTCAGGTTGTATTACCAGAGGCTTGGGAGTTCTGTGTTTGTGACGTTATGATGAATTGATTTTGATCTTTTATACTCAACCATGGTAATGTGTCTGGTATGCTTTATGATGTATGTTGATCTATTGATTGTTATTGCTTTCTAGTGTTCTTGTGTGAAGTTGAGGTGAATGTTTTGACCTACTTGACTTAACCATTTTGGATCTTTGATTAGTATATTTGGATTTCTTTCTAGTCGCTTTTATAGGACTGAGGTGTTTGGTATGATTTTTTTTTTGGTGATGTCATGTTATGACATATTTGACTTAGACATTTTGAGTCTTCGATCAATATTTTTGGGATGCTTTCTAGTTGTTCATCATAAAGAATTGATGTGCTTTTGTGAATTATCTTTTGATGTTTTCTAGTCGCTTGTTTAGGACTAAGGTGATTTTATATGATTCCTTGATTTGAGATTTCATGAGCTTAGGGTAGGTTATCTATATGTAATGTTGGGAAGTGGCTTGCAATGGAGATCAGGGCCCTAAGTGGCTGCTAGGGTAACCCATTGTAAGTTGTTTAATAAGTAAAAATACTAAACTAAATGAGATTAAAATGAACCTAATAAGAGTCTTTGTATGTTCTTTCCCATGCCTCAAGTGCTAGTACAGACTAGGATTGGAGTAGAGAGAACACTTGGTTGTGACCTTTCATCGTTAGTATGTCTTGTTTGTACGAGAGGATACTAGTGTTGCATAGGGATCACTAGGGAGTTAGGGTCTTGAGAGACTACCAAGGTAACTCTAGCATGATTTGTGCGATGACACTTTCCTGCTTACATAGTAGGTTTCCTACGTGTCTATTTTTGCCTTTGGGTCTAGATGTCAATTTATCTTGGAACCTTTGAGTTAGATTACTTTTAGGGTTTCTTAGATTTAGTGAGTACTTTTTATATTTGAATTGATATCATGTTTGGGACTTGAGACTATCTCCTTAGCGCAGTGGGAGTGGGCCTTTTTGGGTTACATGCGATCAGGTGGTAGTACTTATTACTCTTACCATTGAGACTTGTCCATTGAAACCGTGGCTAGAGTTTCCTTGTTTGCATTTCCTTTCATTCTATCTCTATGTATTATGATGGATGGTTGTATCTTTATGATGGATGATTTCACTTATTGTATTGTACTTTTTTTCATGGATCCAAAAGGGATGATGTAACCTACTTTTAATAAATGTATATTCTTTTAGCCTTTCATACCCTGTGACATGTACAGTGGATGATTGAGCATTTTGAATTTTATTGCCAAGTGGCATTCAAAACAAATGTATATTGTTTAAATGAACTTTGGACTTTTAATTATTCTTTCATGTTGATGTATTATTTATTAGACTTAGTATTAATTAAAATTTAAATGTGATTCAATGTCTTGGGATCCTTGAGGAATGTAATATGTTATGTTTTCTTGTATGATTGTATGTTATTTCTTTCGCAACTTTATGTTTGATGTGTATGTTA
Source organism: Cupressus sempervirens (assembly GCA_028749045.1). Taxonomy (NCBI): domain Eukaryota; kingdom Viridiplantae; phylum Streptophyta; class Pinopsida; order Cupressales; family Cupressaceae; genus Cupressus; species Cupressus sempervirens. Next base: position 453,315,508 of record CM053791.1, read on the forward strand.
TTCTTTCTTTCTTTTTAAAAATGTTTGGCAAACTTAATCAAAACTTTAGGTTAATTCTTTTGGGTCACATGGTGGGGCGTTACACTAGTCATGCAAATGCACTAGCCTACATGGGGCACGCAACACCCTAGAGTAATCTAGAGGGCCACAAGTCAATATGATCTATCCCAGTGTCAGACTCATAATTAGATTTGACCATATTTTTTCTAGAATGAAATGATTCCAATTGAATTCATCTTGCTAGGTGGTGAAAATAGTCATTCTCTTATTTAATTTTGATACTAAGGTAGAAGTAAGGTCCTACGGAATATCTAAGATAGGGAGAACCTTCCACTTGGTAAAATTTGGATAAGAGGATGTATTAATAGTGTAGTAACAAACATGAATATCCCACAAATCCTTCAAAACTACTCCTATATCAAATAACAAGATGATCTCAAGAATATTATATAATCCTAATTACAAAATTAGAGATTGTGCAACAAATACTAAAGTAATGCATACTATCAAGAACCAGTACAAAACTTCCAATATAATAAAATGAACAATTTTTTCTAATACAAAACCTCCAATACAAAACAAAACTTCCAATAGAATAAAATGAGCCAATTTTTTCTGATACAAAACCTCAATACAATAAAATGAAACTAAAACCATATATTTAAGAAGACTTTAACTTAAGAGATACCAGAAGTGCATCTCTCAAATATAATAGATATCCTTACTTCAAGAAAATTAAAGGCATTGAAAGACAAGAGAAAGCATGCTAAAAGATTTTCAAATATAGAAATATGACAGAAAAAGAAGGCAAGAAAATAAAATATTCTTCAAAGGTTCTAGAGAAAATTGTAAGTGCATGAGAAACTATCTACAAATGTGTTGTGAAGAAATGTGGGTGCACTATGAAAGATCGTAGATGCATCACAAAAATTGCAGATGCACCAAAAGAATATGTAAATAGGTTGTCAAACGTACAATTGAAGTAGTTTTCCTACAAATAATGATTCTAAAATTTAATTTAAACATGAAATTACATCAAATTTAAGGCATCTGCCCCATGGTGGGTGTCATTTTTATACAATTAAATTTGCATCCATGAACCATTAACTTGAAATTCAAATTGACAATAAAATGAAGAACAATGCATGAGCAATTATCAAATTAAGATATTCAAAATGCTCTCATGTCTTCCTAACTAAAAGAACTAAGAATGCTCTCAGATAAGCACATTAGTGATAACTTATAGAATGAAAAATTACAAATTAATATAATTTTAGATGCACAACTAAACTAAAATGTACTAATTAAGCTATGAAATGCACAATTGAGCTAAATAAATTTGATGCTTGAACAAAGTACCTATAGTAATGATGCTAAAGATAATGTATGATTTTGTGTAGAAATGCTTAGTATGTATAGATTTTCCCATGGCTTTTGTGTAGGGTCAAGGTTAAGTCAATTAATCATGGTTGAGTAACTTTCATTTAAATGATTTCAAATGAGGAAACAACAATTAAAATGAGTGACTAAGATTACAAATCCAATTTGAGTGGCTCTAGGATTGCAAAGATTTTAGTGATCCATGTGAGCAATATCCTAAATTCCCATTGGTTGATTTGATTTTGTCCCATGTGGTTTTTGATAGAAATTATGATTAATTAAATTGTTAATTTGACTATTTTAAGCAAGTGTACCCATGCAATGGGTTGGAAACAATATTTATTTAATTACCTAAACCCAAAGGCTCCATTTCAACAATATTAGTAGAACTTACAAGAACCTTTTTATAGATATTTTAATGATTAAACTATCACAATCCATGATGAAAACCTCAACACCAGAAAAACTAGGATTAGCCCTATAAACACCATCAAAATTTAACTTATAAAATCCTACTGGTGAAGGAGACCAAACAATATGGGCACAAGATTCAACCTTATTCTCTTGTGCCATGCACCCTTAAGAAGGCATGAATTTAAAAGAGGCCCAATTTTCTAATTAAAGCTATCCCAATGTGTGAATGTCTTAAGATGGCTAATATTTTTATAGGCATAAGTCATGACGACCTCAAAGATAGATTGTTTAATCCTATGAATGACACCAGATAGTGTTGAGCACTTTTCCCTAAAAATCCTATTATTTGTCTTAAGCCAAATGTTTTAGATAATTATGGAAGGACTTTTCTTCTACATAGAATGAAAAACCAAGGTCCTATAGAAAACAAACCACACTAATGACCAACCTAACTTTAAAAAACAATACCAATAGTCCATTGAGAAGGGGGAATTTAAGAACAAATGATACGATGATTCCATAAGATAACCACATAATTTAAGCAAGGGAACAAAACTGTGATTCCTAATATATGTACAACATAATCCTACTAAGGACTCTATCCTAGATGACTACTCATGCAAATGCACTAATCTACGTGAGGCATGCAACACCCTAGCGTAATCTAGAGGGCCACAAGTCGACGTGATCTATCCCAATGTTAGACTCATAACTAGATTTGACCATATTTTTTCTATAATGAAATGATTCCAATTGAATTCATCTTGCTAGGTGGTGAAAATAACCATTCTCTTATTTAATTTTGATACTATGGTAGAAGTAAGGTCCTACGGAATATTTAAGATAGAGAGAACCTTCCACTTGGTAGAAGTTGGATAAGAGGATGTATTAATAATGTAGTAACAAACATGAATACCCCAGGAATTCTTCAAGCGAGCCTCCATAGAAGACCAATTTTGCACTTGATAGAGGAGGGAATCCATTCCAAGAGATATCCCAAAAAAGAGCTTTGAAACCATCATGAACCAACCAAGAGAGGGAGGGAAGTATTAGGTCCCAAAAGAAATGATCTTCCTTTTAAGAAATCATGACATGATATTTAACCCTCACTACTCTTTTTTATAATACAATTGCATTGTTTATCCACTGATTCTTGTTGAATGTTCAATGCAACCTTTTCTTTAAATCTAATGCATTTTTATATTTATGCAAATAATTTTAGTTCATATATTTTTTTTAATTCCATTGGAAAAAATAACAAGTATAAATACAATTTGTATACTAAAATATTATAATTACTAATGCTAATAAACTTATCAACCACGATTACATTTTAGACAAGCACTCAACAAAGTTTGTAATCCCAATATGAACCATAAAAGATCACCAGTATCTACGCTATTATATTTTTTTAAATTTCCATCTCAATTATTTTAGTTTTAACCTTTTTCCAATTTTTCAATTATTCTAATTTTAACTCCTTTTTTTCATTTTGGTTGGATCAAGGTATAAATAAATAAAAAATAATGTATTAATACATTTGACATTTTATAGTGTATTTATTTGCTGTTAAAATATTCTGATAAATTCTAAATGAGTAAAAATTATTGGTCATGACCAAGACACACCATTAGGAATGAAGATAAACTGGACTAGTGTTTAGCCATTGAAACAAAAATGTCAGAGAAAATTGTCAGATCCATTCTTTATCATTAAACCTTGGATAGGTCTAAGATGGAAAACCTTCATAAAGCCTCTGTACTTCACCTGAATATAACGAATGGTGCTAAACTATCAGAACTTGTGAATTATGGAGTCTATCCCAACTCACTATTTCATTTGCTTTTAGAGAAGATATAAATAAAATCAATTCCTGAAACCTCCAAATGTATTTTGGAAAAATAATAGAAAGCACCAATCTAGCAGATCTGCATCTAAAAAGCATTAACAAATTTAAAGGAGAATCATAATCTACACAACAATAAAATCTGCATCTCAATAACATAACAAATCTAAAGAAGAATCATAATCTACATAACAATAATGCCATTTTACGTACAAAACTTCTCTAAAACAATTTCTGCAGTTCTGTTTGTAAGAATTTAATGGCCGTTCCTATAATTTAAAGAGTTGAACGAAGTAGTTAGTCCAATAGCCGAATATCATGAACATAGGGCAACGGGCATGTATGTAAAGCAGGTCCATGATGAAGCAGTTCTATCTTTCATGAGTGTAACAGTACGAAGCTTTTAGTACTTGGGTTTTTGATATCTGGTGTAAGTTACAATAATTTTGAATGAATTTTAGAGGGAGGAAGATTTTCTATCATTCAATTCTTTGATATCAATTTTACAAATTTTGTTCTAAGATTCATGCTCTTCTAGCCAAATCAAAAACCAAAAAACACAAAAATCATGTACACAACATAAAATCTTTTTTTAAACAATTAAAAACTACTCCTATATCAAATAACAAGATGATTTCAAGAATAGTATATAATCCTAAATACAAAATCAGAGATTGTGCAACAAATACTAAAGTAATGCATACTATCAAGAACCAGTACAAAACTTCCGATATAATAAAATGAACAATTTTTTCTGATACAAAACCTCCAATACAAAACAAAACTTCCAATATAATAAAACGAACCAATTTTTTCTGATACAAAACCTCAATACAATAAAATGAAACTAGAACCATATATTTAAGACGACTTTAACTTAATAGATACCAGAAGTGCATCTCTCAAAATATAATAGATATCCTTTAATAAGCTAATCTTGTATCTCTCAGCCCAAGATCCTACTTTTATATTATACCTTACAAGATATAAGCCCCACTTTCCCATACCAAGTATCAAATAAACTTGTAAGTATTATAAAAACTCTCAAATGAAAAACCAAAAAAATTATGATAAACAGCAAACACTCTTTTAAAAGAAGTTAAATTACATGCACCATGATAGACTTTTCAAATCAGTTATTAAAAAATGAATGAAACAATTCGATTGACCATACCCAGAAATTAATTTACATCCATTCTTATCAACATTCAAAACCACTTTCACCTGTTTCTTCAAAACAAATCCTTGTTCATATACTATTACATAGTATTAAACATTCACATATCTTATATTTTCTATACATATATCTTATGATTTTCTGATTTTTTTACACACCCTCCATAATGGTTTCCAATTTCAAGTGCCACTGGTTTTTATCTTTACCCACCCTGAACTTGGAGAGAGCTGAAGCAGAGGCCTTGGAAGGCATGAGAAAATTGTCCTCCACTGCCCATGAAACCTCCTGCTTTTCCTCCTTCAAATCCAACTGAATATCAAACAAAGGTTGCACCTTTTGGCTCCTGCTGCTTCTCTTGTGTTTTAGTGCACAACTGGCCTTATAAAGAAGATCCCCAATGTCTGATTCTGTGACTATATACTCCAATTTCTTGCTTGGAAGAAGAAAATATAGCTGCCCAATTTGCAGCTGTTCATCTTCTTCGAGAACATCAGAAATCTTTCTCCCAATGAAAAGCCCATCTGAACTGCAGATAAAATGGCCTGAAAATTCCTGCAAAATCTCCCCACATTTGAGGGCTTGAGAAAACTGCCTGATGCTTCCATCCATCAGTATCAGATTTGCAGTGGGTTGGGATTCATTGGACTGTGAAGAAATGCAAATACCCATATTACAAAACTCGGACTTTTGTAAAATTCAATTGTTTTTTTCAAGATTTAACAAAACTGGATTCTTGTACTGAAATTCACACTTTTATCAGAAGGAAGTGAGCCTGAAATATGGAAAAAAAAAATGGTCTTTCTTTTCTTTGGAATCCCCACACAAAACTCGGACTTCGGCAGTAAAATTTGGTTTTCAAGATATAACAAAATTGACTTCTTGTACTGAAATCCCCACAATGAACTTGAAAACATGAAAAAGAAAATGATCTTTCTTTTTTGTTTGAATCCCCTCTCCTTACTTCAAGGAAATGAGGCTGGAATACCCAAAAATGGTATTTTTTAGTGAAATAACAGAGAGGATTTTGTGAGGCCCAGGAAAGTCCAGTGGGTCTTTAATGGATGTTAATGGCTGAATTTGGTGGTGACACGCAAAAAATTAAATTTGGGCCACAGAAATTTGTTTTTCTTACCTAATTCTGCTGCTTTGCTTGATTGATAACCATGGTGAC